>VZQC01010551.1:304456-881478 GCA_009823505.1 Rhizomys pruinosus | reverse complement strand
AACAACAACAACAGAAAATACTGCATCAAAGAACTGACTGAAACAGTGAACTTCTGCTCAAAACAGTCAACTTCCCCATGGAAAATATTGAGAAAGACTAAGAGATGGAAAGCATGTTTGGCAGAATGCACGAGCTCTGGTGGGGTGGGGGAATGAGCGGGAACATGGGTCTAGATTTGTTAAAAATAAATAAATAAATTTAAAAAAAAATAAAAATTACAAACTGTTATAAGAAAGGCATTGTCTATTCTAGGAACTAGAGATAAATTACTGTACATCTTTAAAGCAGAAATTAAAAAATGATAATCTGAATCAGGAAAATCTGAGCTCTTGATTTCGTATTTCATAGGAAACCAAAGAACAATTTTGAGGGGTGTTCCTATGGCCCATGGTTTCCTAAAAAACAATTCTCATGTTTAAACTGGTTTGTGATATTAGGATTTCCTCTGTCTTACACATGAGAATTTTTAAAACACCGAGAAGGAAGTACCAGCTGGGCAGTGGGGGCGTGGCTATCAAAACTGCCTATGTTTTCCTGTAGTTATGAAAAGTACACTGAGACACACAAGCACAACATATGCCTTGGGGATATACTTAAAATCATATTCAACAAGGGCCTATATTTAAGTGGTGCGGGAATTAATGCTGATCACTAAAAGCAGTCTCAATGTTTGCAATACCCTTATCTGCACCAGGTTATAAACCTGAATACCTACAACAGCAGGCTTTACTTTCAATGATGCCTCTTAAAAGTCTTTTTCAGGAGCACAGGCAAGGGGCTGCTAATACCAAGAAAAAGTTGTCTGAGTCCAGACACTTAAAATACAAAGCTGCAACAAAGGTAGAGGCAAAGTGTTTAACAGAGAACTAACATCACGGCTTTGTACAACTCCAGGCACGTGGAGTGCTTTGCAGTGGAGTCTCTTGGAGCAGGGGCAGTGGAGTCTCTGGAGCAGGGAAGTGCTTGTAGGGATTTTTCTGGGGTACTGGAGGGTTCGGAACTGAATTCGTCAGCCCAATCCGTGAGTCAGCATCCCCAAGAGGAAAAAAAAGAACCACAGGTGCAGAAGGAAGACGCCCCCACTTTCCCATCTAACAATCCAGGGTAGGGCTGCTTCATATCACAGCCAAGAGCGAACGCGGCTAGTCCCGGGCGCACGAGTCCCCCGGCCAAAGCCGGGGTCAAGGGTAGGGACTCCAGGGTTCCTGGGAAAGGGCTGAGGCAGGGGCGCTGGAGCGGTGGGCACCTACCGGAGGTCAGAGCGTGGGTGATGGCGGTGCCCTGGCCCTCCGCGGCGCTCGGCAGGAGCAGCATGGTGGCTCGTGCTAGTCCCGCGGACGCCGTGGCTCGCGTCCAGAGCGCAGGACCAGCTGCGTCTGCTCCAGCTCTCCCTCCGAGTCAGAGCCTCGCGCCTAAGTTCTACGACGCCCAGAAGCCGGCGCATGGAGACGACCAGTAAGCACTTCCGGGATGGGGATCTGGTGGAACGCACACCAATCCCACCCCTCCACCTACGCGCGCTAAAGTGCGCAGCGTGTAGTTCCTCCACCTATTCTGACCCGGCCGGAGAACAAGGAGCACGGAGGAAGAGTTCCTTCACTCATCAGTTCCCATGTGAAAAAGGATTAGGTTTTTTTCTTCATCCGAGGGCAGTATGTAGAAGATAACTTTAAAAAGGAGTTCGGGCGGGGCGTGGTGGTACATGCCTCTAATCCCAGCTCTCGGGAGGCAGAGGCAGGGGGATCTCACTGAGTTCGAGGTCAGCCTGGTCTACATGTCGAGTTCCAGGCCAGCTGGGGCTACAGGGAGACTCTGTCTTAAAAAGACCAAGAATTGGGCTGGAGAGATGGCCTAGCGGTTAAGAGCACCGATTATTTTAAGATTATTTTAAGATTATCTTAAAAGTCCCTAGCAGCCCTGGAATTCTAGGGTTCTGTGGTGTGTGTAAAGGAAATAGTCCAGGGCTAGAGAGATGGCCTAGCGGTTAAGGGCGCCGACCGCTCTTGCAGAGGACCTGGGTTCGATCCCCAGCACCCACATGGCGGCCGAGAACCGTCTGAAACTCCAATTCCAGAAGAACTCCAGTTCCGGGGGAATCCGACACCGTCTTCTGACCTCCGCGGCATTGCACGACACGGGTGCACAAACCTACATGTAGACAGTACATTCATACACATAAAAAATAAATAAAATTAAAAAAAAAAACTTGCTAAAAAAATAAATAAATAAAATGAAATTTAAAAAGACCAAGAATTAATTAATTAATTTTAATTAATTTTTTAAGTAGTTAAAAAATAAAAAGGAGTTCACATGCCCAAAGCCCCAGGTTAATAGTACCAAAGGAGAGAGGGGAGGGGCAGTTTCTTTTATATTTCTAAGTTCCCACTATTTTGTATATTAGTTAGAAACTACATATCCACTGATATTTCCAATAGCTCTGCTTTTAGAAGTTCAAAGTAATAGCTAACTTTTCTTGTTCTATTACTAGTTTACTTGTATTATTACCTATTTTCGTTGACTTATTTTGCAGTGTTCCTAACACTGCAAAATAATCCTGGACTTTGCACAAGCTAGAAAGGAGTTCTACAATTGAGCTACATCCCGTCCTGCAGTATCGCTTTCAAAACTTATTTGGAGAAAAGAACAATATTTAAAACCAACAATATTTTTACTCTGCTCTATCCAAATGAACTTTTCTTTCACGATTTTTCCAATTATAGGAAATGTGAGTTTACTTGTTTAATGTATAGTAAAGCCAATTGTCTCCCTACTATTAAGATTCCTTCTAGAACTGAGGCCAAAAGCAAAAACTAGCAAAAGAAAACACTGTGTGAAAGCTTATTCTTGACTCACAAACAGCAGTATTTTGAACAGGTTAGCTAAAATCGATTTGAGCACCGATTTAGCAAAGAGACTCCAAATAATGAAGTTAGTCTTAAAACATGCACCAGTGTACAAACCTGACTCTGCTTCATTAATATCTTTTCTTACATCTCCTTCCATTCATTTTTTTTACCATCACCTTCACAGTTATAAGGGCTGTCTTTCAGTTTTGTTTTTGTTTTTTGTCTTTTTGAGACAGGGTTTCCCTGTAGACCCAGATGGCCTGAAACTCACTATGTAGACCAAGCTGGCCTTGAACTCCCAGTGATCCGCCTGCTTCTGCCTCCCAAGTGCTGGGATTAAAGGCATGCGCCACCATGCCGGGATCAGTTTTGTTTTCTTTCTTTTTTTAAGTTTTGTTTTCAAATTGTAAAATATACAGAAAATGAAATTTGCCGGGCTAGAGAGATAGCCTAGTGGTTAAGAGCACCGACTGCTCTTGCAGAGGACCCAGGTTCGATCCCCAGCACCCACATGGCGGCTAAGAACTGTCTGTAACTCCAATTCCAGGAGAACTCCAGTTCCAGGGGAATCCGACACCCTCTTCTGACCTCTGCATCGTTGCACGACACGGGTGCACAAACCTACATGTAGACAGTACATTCATACACATAAAAAATAAAATTAAAAAAAAAACTTGCTAAAAAAAAAAAGAAATTTGCCATCTTCATGTTTAAGTACACAGTTCAATATTGGTGTATAGTCATATTATTGTGCAACTGATCTTCAAAATCCTGTTCTTAATTTTTAAAAATGTTATTTATTTTTATTTTCTGTGTATATGTAAAAATGTTTTTATTTTATGTGTATGCATGTGCTGCCTGAATGTATGTAAGTGCACTCATGTCCTGCAATGCCAACTGAGGTTAGAAGAGGGCGTTGGACCCCCTGGAACCCGAGTTACAAATAGTTGTTAGCAGCCATGTGGGTGCTGGGAATTGACCCCTGGTCCTCTGCACGAGCAGCCACTGAGCCAGCCCTCTAGCCCCTTCGAATTTATTTTTTTAATTTTAAAATTTTATTTATTTATTTATATATGTATGAGTGTACTGTCTGCATGTAGGTAGGTGTACCCCTATCGTGCAATGCTGCGGAGGTCAGAAGATTGGATTCCCCTGGAACTGGAGTTAAAGACGGTTCTTAGCTGCCATGTGGGTGCTGGGAACTGAACCCAGGTCCTCTGCAAGAACATTTGGTGCCCTTAACCACTGAGCCATCAATCCTGCCCCTCAAAGTTCCTTTCATCTTGCAGAAATGGAACTCCATGCTTTGAGCAGTTCATTTCTCCATCTTCTCCCAACGACAAGCAGCCGCCCTTTTACTTGCTGTCCACATGAACTTGATAATTTTAGGTACTTTGTTTAATTTTTGAGGCAGAATCTTGTATAGCTCTGGGTACTCTAGCACTATATACCCTAGGTTGGCCTCTGACTCATGAAAATCAGTCTTCCTGGGGCTGGAGAGATAGCCTAGCGGTTAAGAACGCCGACTGCTCTTGCAGAGGACCGGGGTTCGATCCCCAGCACCCACATGGCGGCTGAGAACCGTCTGTAACTCCAATTCCAGGAGAACTCCAGTTCCAGGGGAATCCGAGACCCTCTTCTGACCTCCGCGGCATTGCACGACACGGGTGCACAAACCTACATGCAGACAGTACATTCATACACATACAAAAATAAATAAAATTAAAAAAAAAAAGAAAATCAGTCTTCCTCCATCTCAGTGCTGGGGTTACAGGCTTGTGCCACCACTCCCTCTGTAACTGATACAAATGGAGTCATATAGTATTGTTACTTTTTTTCTTTTGGGGGGGGGTCTTATTGAGCTGGCCTGGAACTCCCAATGTAGACCCACCTGACTTCAGACTCACAGAAATCTGCCTGCCTCTGCTACCCAAGTTAAAGGCATGCACAACTATACCCTGCTAGTATTGTTTTCTTGTTCCTGGTTTATTCACTAGTACAGTGGACTCTGGTTGGTCTATATTATAGTACCAGAATATTTTTTTTCTTTTTTTGAGACAGGCTTTCCCTGTATCCCCAGCTGTCCTGTAACTCACTCTGAAGACCAGGCTGGCCTTGAACTCACCTGCCTCTGCCTCTTGAGGGCTGGGATTAAAGGCATGTGCCACCACAACTAGTTCAGAATTTTTTTTAAGGACGAATAATATTGTATTCATGAACCCCATCTTTTTATCCATTCATCTGCACAAATACCTTTGGGCTACTGTGAATAATTCAGCTATGGATGTATATACCGTATATCTTTGAAATCCTCTTCTCAACTACTTGGGGGTACATATCCAGAAATGGATTTGCTAGCTCATGTAGATTCTATTTTGGTTTTCGTGTAATTCTTTTTTTTAGTGGTTCTGAGGACCAACTACAATTTTCAGCAGCCATTGCACCATTTTATCCACCAACGGTGCACAAAAGTTCCATTCTTTTCCCACATCTTCTCAAACTTTCTTTCTTTCAGCTGGGCATGGCACTCAGGAGGCAAAGGCAGACAGATCTCTGTGGGATCCAGGCCAGTCTGGTTTATATGTTCAGTTCCAGGCCAGCTGTGGTTACAGTGATACCCTGTCTCAAAAAGGCAAAAGAAAAAGAAAAAAAAGTAGCATCCTAAAGTGTATGAGTACTTTTGATTTGCATTTCCCAAGGGTTGAACACTCCCATGTGTCCCAAGTTCTTTACCCATATTCCTTTCCCTTTTAAACCTTTTCTTTGGCCGTTCATAAAATCCAGATCGTTTTCATGTTATATAGTTCTTTGTATGTTCTGAATACACATTACTTTCCAGAAATGCATTACCTTCGTTCTATGTGTAGATCTAGCCATACTTACGTGTCTAGAATGCCAGGCATTTTTAAGTCACCAATCTTGTGAGGAAATTAAAATTCAGAGCTTGAAGAAATTACCCCAGACTGCATACTAAGTAAGTCAAGATTTAAACTCATCGACTGAGTCAGGATTAGCCTTGGGATTTACTGTTTAGGGACTTTAAAAGATCAGACATGGTGTGGGATCACGGTTGACGGAATGGTGCCTTCTAACAGGTAACCCTTCCTACAGCCAGCCACCGGGCGGCGTCACGGGATCCCAGCCCGACTGTTCGGAATACAGTAGAGGGGCTGAGCTCTGTTCAACTTCCGGTGGGGAAGAGAAAGGGGGGACACCACCGGAAGCGAGGAAGGTGCTGTGTAATCACTGAGGAGCTGAGGTACCTTGCAAGCTACTAAAATGCCGGATTATCTGGGCGCCGACCAGCGGAAAACCAAAGAGGATGAGAAGGACGACAAGCCCATCCGAGGTGAGTGGACGCGACCGAGGTCCCCGCCGGGCGGGAGCAGCGCAGCGCCGCACAGGCCCCGGCCACACTCCAGCCCGCCTTTTCTCTCCTTCCCACGTCAAGTTCAGGATTTATGTCCTGCTGATCATACTGTTTTATCCTCAGCCTTCAGGTTTAAGTTCCGCATCCTGCCGGAGCTCACAGGCCTTCAAAAAGTCGCCCAGCTCGGCGGTGTTTGTTTACCTCATCTCTGTCCCCTCCCCAGGTGTGAGAGCGTGGTGCGACCTCTGGGGAGCGGGAATCCGGAATAAGATTTCTTTAGGACAGCCACAGTTATTGAACTAGATAATACCTTCACAGGTTCAAAACTGAAGTTGGAAGAGATCAAGTCTCCCCTCCTTGGCCCTAGAGTCCAACCTCCGCCCAGGCAACTAATGTTGCCAAAGAATCTTTTTTTTTTTTTTCACATAAATTTATTTATTTATTTATTTTTAACAAATCTAGACCCGTGTTCCCGCTCATTCCCCCACCCCGCCAGAGCTCATGCATTCTGCCAGACATGCTTTCCATCTCTTAGTCATTCTCAATATTTTCCATGGGGAAGTTGACTGTTTTGAGCAGAAGTTCACTGTTTCAGTCAGTTCTTTGATGCAGTCTTTTCTGTTGTTGTTGTTGTTTCCAAAATGCGTTATGCCCAACTGCTTTGGACAAAAGCTCAGGGGGCCCTATACAAGAAATACTTACAATTGGGTAATTGGCACTAGCATCCACAGATGAGGGATATCATTCGTCGTTTGTTTTTCTGGGACTGTGTTACTTCACTCAGCATGATGTCCTCTAGCTCCAGCCATTTTCCTGCAAAGCTCGTGATGTCGTCTTTCTTTACTGCTGCATAGAACTCCATTGTGTAGATGTACCACATTTTCTCTATCCACTCGTCAGTTGAGGGGCATTTAGGTTGGTTCCAGCTCCTTGCTATTGTGAAGAGAGCTGCAATAAACATGGCCGTGCATGTATCTCTGTGGTGGCGTAAGTCTTGAGGGTACATGCCCAGGAGTGGTATGGCTGGGTCGGGTGGCAAGTTCATTCCAAGTCTTCCAAGGGTTCTCCACACTGCTTTCCATAGTGGCTGTACGAGTTTACATTCCCACCAGCAGTGGATGAGTGTTCCCCTTTCCCCACAACCTCTCCAGCACTTGGTATCATTTGTTTTCTTGATCCTAGCCAGTCTTATTGGAGTAAGATGATATCTTAAAGTGGTTTTCATTTGCATTTCCTTAATGATTAGTGATGTTGAGCAGTTCTTGAGGTGTTTCTCAGACATCTCTAATTCCTCGCTTGTGAAGTCTCTGTTCAGTTCTTTGCTCCATCTATTGAGCGGGTCATTTGTTTTCTTTTTTCTTTGTTTTTTGAGTAGTTTATATATTCTGGAAATCAATGCTTTGTCAGATGTATCTGCAGTGAAGGTTTCCTCCCACTCTGTGGGATTTCTCTTCACTTCCTTGATTGTTTCTTTTGATGTACAGAAGCTTTTGAGTTTGATGAGGTCCCATTTGTCAATTGTCGACCTTAATTCTTGTGCAGCTGCTGTCTGATTTAGGAAGTCTTTTCCTACGCCTATGTCTTGTAGTCTGCTGCCAACTTTTTCTTCTATCACCTTCAGAGTTTGGGGTTTCACGTTGAGGTCTTTAATCCATCTGGAGTTGACTTTTGTACAGGGTGAGAGGTAGGGGTTTAATTTCATTCTTCTACAAGTGGTGATCCAGTTTTGCCAACACCACTTGCTGAAGATGCTGTCTTTTCTCCATTGTGGTTTCTTGGCCCCCTTGTCAAATATGAGATGGCTGAAATTGTATGTGCTCAGATTTGGATCTTCGGTTTTGTTCCATTGGTCAACAGGTCTGTTTTTGTGCCAGTACCAGGCTGTTTTTATGACTATAGCCCTGTAGTATAGTTTAAAATCTGGTATAGAGATCCCTCCTGTGTAGCTCTTTTCACTCAGGATTGATTTGGCTATTCGGGGTCTTTTGTTTCTCCAAATGAATTTAAGAACTTTTGTTTCCAAGCCTGTGAAGAAACTCTTGGGGATTTTGATTGGGATTGCATTAAATCTATACAAGAGTTTTGGTAAAATGGACATTTTTACAATGTTAATTTTCCCAATCCATGAGCATGGGAGGTTTTTCCATCTTCTGAGGTCTTCTTCAATTTCTTTCTTTAAGGGTTTAAAATTTTTGTTGTAGAGGTCTTTGGTGTCTTTGGTTAGGTTTGTTCCTAGGTATCTTATTGTTTTTGAGGCTATTGTGAGTGGGAAGGTCTCTTTGAATTCTTTCTCCAGTTGCTTGTTCTTGGTGTAAAGAAAGGCCATTGATTTTCTAAGGTTAATTTTGTATCCTGCCACTTTGCTGAAGCTGTTAATCGTTTCTAGGAGTTTTCTGGTGGAGTTTTTTGCATCTCTTAAGTAAACAATCATATCATCAGCAAATAGGGATAGTTTGACTTCCTCTTTTCCAATTAGTACTCCTTTAATATCCTTTTCTTGCCTTATTGCTCTAGCAAGTGTTTCAAGCACTATATTGAAGAGGAGTGGTGATAGGGGGCAGCCTTGCCGAGTTCCTACCTTTAAAGGGAATGTTTCCGTCATTTCCCCATTTAGGATGATATTGGCTGTGGGTTTCCTGTATATGGCTTTGATTACATTGAGGAATGATCCCTCCAATCCAATTCCTTCTAGGACTTTAAGCATGAAGGGATGCTGGATTTTGTCAAAGGCTTTTTCAGCATCAATTGAGATGATGGTGTGGTTTTTGTCTTTGATTCCGTTTATGTGTTTGATGATGTTTATTGATTTTCGTATGTTGAACCATCCCTGCATCTCTGGTATGAATCCAACTTGGTCATGATGGATGATCTTCTTGATGTGGGTCTGTATGCGATTTGCCAGTATTCTGTTTAGAATTTTGGCATCTGTGTTCATGAGGGAGATGGGTCTATAATTCTCCTTTTTAGTTGTATCTTTGCCTGGTTTTGGTAATAGAGTGATGTTGGCTTCATAGAAGGAATTTGGGAGAATTCCCTCTGATTGTATACTTCTAAACAGTTTCAGAAATAATGGTTGTAGGTCTTTTTGAAATGTTTTATAGAATTCTGCTGTGAAACCGTCTGGGCCTGGGCTTTTTTTAGTTGGGAGGCTTCTTACTACATCCTCTATTTCTTCATATGTTATGGGTCTGTTTAAGCTGCTGGTCTCCTCTTGGCCAAGCTTTGGTGATTCCCAGGATTTCAGATATTCATCCATTTCTTCTAGATTTTCAAACTTGGTAGAATATAGGTTCTTGTAATATTCCCATATAATTTTCTTGATCTTTTCCTTGTCCGTTGTGATATTTCCCTTTTCATCACAGATTGTATTGATTTGGAGTTGTTCCTTCTTTCTTTTTGTTAACTGGGCTAGAGGTCTGTCTATCTTGTTTATTCTTTCAAAGAACCAACTTTTGGCTTCATTGATTTTTTGTATTGTTTTCTTTGTTTCTATTTCATTGATTTCTGCTCTGATTTTTGTTATTTCTTCCTGTCTGTTGCGTTTAGGGTTCATCTGTTGTTGCCTCTCAAGTGCTTTTAGCTGTAGTGTTAGATCATTCACTTGTGCTCTTTCTGTTTTTCTAATGTAGGCACCCAGGGCTATAAATTTCCCTCTTAGGACTGCTTTTAAGGTATCCCATAAGTTTTGTTGTGTTGTATTGTCATTGTCATTCAGTTCCAGGAATGTTTTTATTTCTTTCTTTATCTCTTCCTTGACCCATTCATTATTCAAGAGTGTGTTGTTTAGTCTCCATGTGTTCTTGTAGGCAGGAGGGCTTGTCCTGGTGTTGATGTTGAGCTTCATTGCACTGTGGTCTGACAGGATGCATGAAATTATTTCAATCTTTTTGTATTTGTAGAGGTTTCTTCTGTGTCCCAGGATGTGGTCGATTTTGGAGAATGTTCCGTGGGGTGCTGAGTAGAAAGTGTATTCTCTGGTATTAGGATGGAATGTTCGGTAGAGGTCTATGAGGTCCATTTGGTGTATCATATCGTTCAGTTCAGATGTCTCTCTGTTTATTTTTTGTCCTGTTGACCTATCCAAAGGACTCAGTGGGGTATTGAAATCTCCCACTATGAGTGTGCTGGGGTTAGTCTGTGACTTGTGGTCCTGGAGAATTGTCTTTATAAAGTTTGGTGCACCAGAATTTGGGGCATATATATTCATAATTGTGAAATCTTCTTGGTGGATTGTTCCTTTGATGAAAATGTAATGGCCTTCTTTGTCTCTTCTGATTTCTTTTACTTTGAAGTCTATTTTATCCGATATTAAAATAGCAACACCTGCTTTCTTTTTGGTACCATTTGCTTGGAATATTTTTTTCCATCCCTTCACTTTAAGGTGGTGCCTGTCCTTGAAGGTAAGATGTGTTTCTTGCAGACAGCATATCGATGGATTCTGTTTCCTAATCCAGTCTCCCAGTCTATGTCTTTTGATTGGGGAATTTAGTCCATTAATATTTAAGGTTATGACTGATAGGTTTGTGTTGCTTCCTTTTGCCTTATTATCCATCTGCGGTTTTGATTTAGGTTTCTACTTCTGCAGTTATGCTTTTATTGATTTCTCCTTCTAGTTGCCTGGGGTTGGTTGCTCCTTTCTTCTGTTCTTTGGATTGCTTCAAGTATTCTCTGAAGGGTTGGTTTTCCGGACATGTATTCTTTCAAGTTGTTTATGTCATGGAAGATTTTCCTCTCTCCTTCCACTATGATTGACATTTTTGCTGGGTATAGTAACCTGGGCTGGCATCCATTGTCCCTCAACACTGGGAATGCTTTGCTCCAGGTTCTTCTTGCCTTCATCGTTTGCTGTGAGAAGTCCGTTGTTATTCTGATAGGTTTCCCCTTATAGGTCACTTGTTGTTTTTCTCTTGTCGCTTTAAGAATTTTCTCTTTGTTTTGGGTGTCCAGCATTTTAACTATGATGTGGCGTGGAGAATTTCTTTTCTGATCTTGTCTGTTTGGAGTTCTATGTGCTTCTTGTATTGGTATTGGTTTGTCCTTTTTTAGTTTGGGGAAGTTTTCATCTATTATTCTGTTGAAGATCTGATCAATACCTTTCTCTTGGGATTCTTCTCCTTCCTCTATTCCTATGATGCGGAGGTTTGATCTTTTCATAGTGTCCCACAGCTCCTGGTTGTTCCATTTTTGTGTATTTTTAAATTTTTCATAATCTTTCCTTGAGGTTTTTAGTTGTTCTGTGTTGTCCTCCAGGTCTGATATTCTTTGTTCTGCTTCCTCCATTCTGCTTCTGAGGCTTTTTTCATTCCTTTCCTCTTGAATGGATGAGTGTTTGATTTCCTTTTTCATTTCCTCTTCTGATTTCTTTAGTGTTTCTATTTCTTTTTGGAGCTTCTCGATCTCTTTTTGTAGCTCTTTTGTTTGCTGGTTGGTTTCTTTTTCTTTTTCAGCATGGGATCTTTTCAGTGTTTCTACTTCCTTCCGGAGCTTGTCATTCTCTCTCTCTCGGTCCTCATTCTCTTTTCTTAGTTCTTTAATTTGTTCTTTATGATCTTGTAGTTCTTTAAGTATGTTCCCAATTGTGTTTCTGATGTCTGTGTCCTGGGGCATCCCCGGAGGGATCCCACTGCAGGAGTCATCCATAGGGTTGGTAAAGCTTGGCGTGGGATTATCCTGCACCTTTCCAGTGTAGTCTCTTCTTCGTGATCCTGGCATATGGGCTTCTCCTTGCCTGTATTCCAATGTGAGTCCTAAATGCCTCTTCACTGTGTTGAAGGCGTGCTTTGCTTGCCTCCTTCAGATCCTTCTTCGTAATCTCAGTTGGCGGGGGGGGGGGGGGCCTCTTCAGCCCGCGCCCCGGCACCTGCCGCTGGGCTCAGGAGATCTCAAATCTCAAGAGTCACACAAGCGTGCCTTTAATACCGGCTGGGAGGATAACTCCGCCCCCACAGCCACTAGATCTAATCAAGCCAAAGACCACACCTTTAATCCCAGCTGGGAGGAAAACTCCAACCTCACAGCCACAAAGGCCAATCAAACCAAAGACAGCAGAACCAAGGGATCAACAATCAGCTCGCCAAGGCACCCAGTTCCTACCTGTCTCTCCCTCTTTCCTTCTGCTGGGCTCAGGAGATCTCAAATCCCAAAGAATCTTTCTAGACATTTTCAACACATGCATACACACACGCAACTAATATCGCCAATTTACTTTTTGAGAGAGGGTCTCCTTTTAGTCCCAGCTGTCCTGGAACTCACTATGCAGACCATGCTGGCCTTGAACTCACAGAGATCTGCCTACCTCTGCCTCTCGAGTGCTGGGATTAAAGGCGTGCGACGGTGGAGAGATGTCTCAGCAGTTGAGAGCATCGACTGCTCTTGCAAAGGACCAGAGTTCGATTCCCAGCACCCACATGGAGGCCAAGAACCATCTTTAAGTGTAGCACTCAGGAGGCAGAGGCAGGTGGATCTCTGAGTTCAAGACCAGCCTGGTCTACAAGAGTGAGTTCCAGGCCAGCTGGGGCTATAGGGAGACCTTGTTCATATAACTTACCACATGGAATTGTATGCTAAATTCTAGAAGCAGAGTTGTCATTTTGCCAAATTTACACTCTACTGAGACGAGACCACTTGACTCCCCCCGCCCCCCCCCAATAGTTCAAGGTATGCTCACCATATTTGGACACAGTTTCTTCCCAGTAGCTTTTGTTGTAGTCTTATCTTTAAGTGCCCCCTCCACTTTTTTAGCCTTAAAATCTTTTTTAATACTTTTAGTTATTATGTATATGAGTGTTTTGTCTGCATGTATGTAAGAGTACCCATGTTCTGCAGTGCAGGTGAAAGGCAGAAGAGGGCATCAGATCCCCCCCGAACTGGAGTTATTGAAGGTTGTTAGTTGCCACGTGGGTGCAGGGAACAAAACCCAGGTCTTCTGGAGTGCAGGGAGTGGTTTTTTGAGCATCTTTCCAGACCCTTAAAAACCAATTTTTTAAGTGCTGTCAATCTCATTTTGTACCCATTCTTCACCATTTATACCTCTTTCCCAGAGAACGCATGTTGAAAGCATTTCCAATCTTCATCCCATTCTTGAATTTGCTTTACAATGCTGAAACCTTCAAGGGTACTGTACCTACTGGAAAGCTGTGTCTTTCTCTTATATGTTTTCTGTGACAGCATTGTTGATTTTTTTTTTTTTGGACACAGTAATAACAAATGTACATAGAATTTTTTGTTTCTTCATCTATAGCTGATCTTCACAGTAACACTATGAATATTAACTATTACTGTTTTGTTTTATGTGATGAAACTAATGCTGGAGAAATTAAGTCTTTTTTCCAAAGTTCCCTAGTAAACGTGTGACCTTATTTTCTGCTAGCCTACCCCCTAGGTTTCCAAATTCCATGTTCTTTGGCCTCCTGTCTTCATTATGTGGATCATTCTGAGTGTGATCAGTAGTTGTGATGGCTTGCAGTCACCTTAATTCTGGTGATTTTTATCATCACTGAGCCCCAGTAGACTTTATTATAAAGAAGCCCACTTCACTTTTCAAATGTCCAACTCTCTATTGTGCTTTTTTCTATGCTTTAACTTCGGGAACTTCGTTGTTCATTGCTCTCTCTGCTCACACACTCCCGGCATTGTTCACACAAGTAACCTTGTTGTTGAAGTTACTTCCCGTTCAAGCTTTCATTGCTCAGCTGGTTCCCACTGCTAATGTTTTGTCAGTATTTGTTGACTCCACTGCATTTGGCAGAGTAGTTGTTTTAAGCCTTTTACATTTTCTTCAAGACATCAGTTTAGTTCCTGTGTTCCTGACTGATGACTTTTTTCTCTCTACCAGAAGGGACTGAGAGTCCCATCTAGGGTGCTCTTACCTTCGCTTCAGTTAGCTTCTATTCTGGGCAGCCTCAGAAAACTCGATGCCAGTCCCTGTCAGCTCTGACCTCACCTCTGCTCCTGACCTATCTATTATCCATCACTTTCTTCTCTGGGGCTTGTTCACTCTCCTGTTTGTGTTCCTGTAGAATTTTCTCCTTTAGTTTCTATAAATATACTAATATATGTCTTATCTTAACAACACACACTTGAAGCCAGGTGTGATGGTGCACACCTTTGATCCCAGCACTTGGGAGCCAGAGGCAGCTCTGTAAGTTCAAGGCCAGCCTGGTCTACATATCAAGTTCCAGGCCAGCTAGGGCTACAGGGAAACCCTGTCTCCAAAAGACTGAGGGAAAAAAAAAAAAAAAACCAAACCCACACACTATCCTTCCATCTACAACCCATTTTCTCTTTCTTTTATTACTTTTTTTTTCCTGGCTAAACATAGCTGAAAGGATGGGCATGGTAGTTAGGAGGACTTGGCTTTGATTCTTGCTTATTGGTTAAATAATAAACAAATCACCTAACTTTATTTTTTCTGAGTTGTAATGTAGAAATAGCTGTATTTGCAGGATGAAATAGCATATCCATAGTATATAGTCTCCCTAATCACCACTTCTCATGCAATGAGTATTTCAACACTTGGCAGCTGCTGTTGGCTGTACTGTTTCTTTACTAGGTAAGCTCACCTGAAGCAGCTCTTCTTTTCCCCTTTGCTCCTTCTCTGCTTCAGTGTGCCCTCTAATGAATTCTCCAAAATTTTGTTTCTCACAATTTCACCCACTCTCATCTTGAACTTCCTGTTCTCAAATATAATTCCTACTTAATCTTTTTGACTTTATGCTGCCACATGAACCTTTGGAGTCTGATTTCTCTCAGGCTTCTAGCTAGCCACATTGGGATATACTGGAGTGTTAAGATGTCCCAAAGGCTACCATGAGATTCTAAAGTCTTTTAGAAATCATAGGACTTATACAGTTGTTCTTATGATGATGATTTATATAGCAAATTATACAAAGCAAAATCTGCCAAGACAAAAGGCACAAGGGACAGAGGGCGAATTCCAGGGGAAACCAGCAATAAGTTTGCAAGGTTCGTCTTCTGGTTAGACTCACAGAGGATGCTCATGATTTTCTCAGCAACAGGATTTGCAACATGTATAAAATACCTACCAGCAGGGAAGGTGATGGGTACTCAGTACCCAGTGTTTTTATTAGGGCTGGATATGCAGGCAGCCTGTGTCTAGTACATACCAAAATTCCAGACTCTCAGAAGAAGAGCTGATATTCTGTGCAGTGTTGTTTGTGCAGAGTTTAGACACAGTGGTTCTGAGAATGGTAGTAACTCTCAAAATCCAAGTTTTCAAATAACTGAAGGCCAGCCAAGTAAGCCGGCCTTCCAGCGGACAGTGGTCAAGCCAGCCATTGTTGGCTTTCTCACAAGTTTCAGAAAGTTGGAAATGGAACTGAGTATCTCCCTTTGTCGACCAGTTTCTCTTATGACCCTCTATTTCTGTTGAAAGGTGCCCTGTTCTGAAATTCCCAGGTGCAAAGCCTAGGCCTTGCTTCTTCTCTTTGCTTCACACATTTAGTCTGTTGTCTTGTGCTGCAGATTCTTCCTCTGAGGGCCTTCTGTAACCTTGGCTTTTCTGATCTTTCTTTTTTTCTTTTCCTTTGTTTTTTTGCAGTGCTAGGGATTGAACCTTGGGCCTCTTACATGCTGGCACAACTTTGCTTTTACATTGCCACTACTGTAAGATTCTCATATATTCCACTCTCCTTAACTGCTTCTTCCTAAGCTACAGTTGTTTAATGTCAAGGTATGCTCGACAAGGTGTGCTGTGGCCCTATGAACCTTGCCGGGGCCCTAAACTTCCAGTTGTGTAAGTTCCATTGCTCCCTAGCAAGTACATTATGTTTCACATAAACTGGTCTAGTTGATGTCAGCTAAGTAAGCATGTTTTTTCTTCTACTTAGACTTATTTAAAACAAACAACAAAAATGAGCTTTTCCTATGAAAATCTTTGCAGATTGAATTTTTTTCTTTAAAATACATAGTTGATTTTTTTATATTGATATAAGTCTATAAAGCTTTTACAGATGGTGAATTACCAAATATTGAACCACTGTTTGTGTCTCAGATTCTTTTAGATTCTAGAAACAGATGATTCTGGTATTTGTTTATTGTTTATTTTAAAAAAGTAAAAATAGTTCAGAAGTGTTAATTGACTTACCCAAGGTTACAGTACTTACAGATTGCAGAATTAGGATTCAAAATCTGTCCATTGGAAGAGGGTGTCCGATCCCCTGGTACTGGAATTACAGATAGTTGTTAGCTGCCACATGGGTGCTGGGATTTGAAACTGGGTCCTCTGCAAGAATAGCAAATGTTCTTAACTGCTGAGCCATGTCTCCATCTCCCAACATTCTGCATTTTTTAACCTATTTCATTTAATAGTACTAGCTTTCTATAGAAGAACTGTTCCTTTTCATTTATATATTTCATATTTCATTGTGACTATACCATGATTATTTAGCTAAGATGTTTAATGAGTATGCTTTATACATGCAGTACATAAAATATGTAATTGTATGTATAATACATGTCCTTTATTCCCCCATTAAAGTAGGTGTTAAAAAAAAAAAGTTCCTTCAATCTAGGAATGATTTGATTATTGCGTTTATATCATCTTACTCAATTTTTGGAACTCAGTTAGAAGCATTTGAATTGAATGGAAAAGTTATCGGGCTTCCATTTCTTGTTGAACCTCATGCTATGTTTCATTTCTGTTTATTTTTTAGCTCTGGATGAGGGGGATATTGCCTTGCTGAAAACTTATGTAAGTCTTTTAAATGGTTATAAAATGTAGATCTTTATGTTAAAACAAAAACTGTTTAGGTTTTGTCTTCCAAATTAATTAGAAGGGGATATAATTAAGTAATTTAGTAATTAAGAAAAAGTCACCTACCAACAATTTCTGTCTTGATGAGGTCAGAGAATCAGTATTCAGTATCCTTAAACTTACATATAATATTTGTACAATTTCTAATTAATGAGTGGTACTATATAGGAAGATATTTGAAATAACTTATGTAACTGTTTACTGTATTTAAAATGTGTTTGACTAACTTATGGGAAACAGGCTACTTTTCAGCTAGGCATGATGGCTAAAACCAGCATGCAGAAGAATTGCCATAAGTTTGAAGCCGGGCTGTCTATATGATGAGTTGCAGGACAGCTACAGAGTGAGACTGTCTCAAAAACAAAGGTCCCTTCATTTTTACCTTCCCTAATTGGTTAGTGTTCTGGTAATCATCTTTGTTTTTACTTCCTGAGCTTGGAAAACAGTATGAATATTAAGACTGTAACTTAAAAAGTTGTATTTTACAGTTAATAAGTTGCTGATATTCTGATGTTCTAATTAAATTGATCTTTATCACCTAGGGTCAAAGTACTTACTCCAGACAGATCAAACAGGTTGAGGATGATATTCAACAACTTCTCAAAAAAATTAATGAGCTCACTGGTATGCATTTTTTTTTAATTTTTTTTTTTTTCTGTATGTGTATGAATGTACTGTCTGCATGCAAGTTTGTGCACCCATGTCGTGCAATGCCGCAGAGGTCAGAAGAGGGCGTCGGATTCCCCTGGAACTGGAGTTCTCCTGGAATTGGAGTTTCAGATGGTTCTCGGCCGCCATGTGGGTGCTGGGGATCGAACCCGGGTCCTCTGTAAGAGCGGTCTGCGGTTAAGAGCGCAGACTGCTCTTAACCGCTAGGCCATCTCTCCAGCCCACTGGTATGCATTTTTATCCCTGTTTCCTTTCCTTTTTTAAAAAAATTAGCACTCGGGAGGCAGAGGCAGGCGGATATTTGTAAGTTCAAGGTCAGCCTGGTCTATAGAGTGAATTCCAGGACAGCTGGGGCTACAGGGAGAGACCTGTACATCAACAATTTTTATTGACTAAAAATATGATTTGGGCTGATGTGGTGGCATATGCTTTTAATCCCAGCACTCAGAGGCAGAGGCAGGCAGATCTCTGTGAGTTTGAGGCCATCCTGGTCTACATAGCGAGTTGTAGGACAGCTGGGGCTGCAGGGAGACCCTGCCTCAAAAAGACCTCAACCCACCCCCCCAAAATATAAACATATATATATGACTTGGGCCAGGCGTAGTGGCACACATCTTTAATCTTAGCATGCAGAAGGCAGAGACAGGTGGATCTCTGTAAATTCAAGGCCAGCCTGGTCTACATAGTGAGGTCCAAGACAGCTGGGGCTACAGGGACACCCTCAAAAAGACCAAAAAAAATTATATATATAAATATATGATTTGGGGGCTGGAGAGATGCTTCAGCGGTTAGGAACACTGGCTGTTCTTGGAGGGGACCTGGGTTTGGTTCCCAGCACCCATATGGAGCCTAACAACTGTCCATAACTCTAGTTTCAAGGGATCCAGCATCCACTTCTGGCCTTCTCAGGCATTAGTGCACAGGTGCACCTACGTACATGTAGACAAAACACATTGACTAGAAATAACTTAAAAATTAAATATGATTTCATCTAGTATGGCTGTTGTTTGGTTGTTGGCCCTTTTCTTTCTTGAGAGCTACTACAGTACAAAAATTCCATAAAGTCAAGTATGACATTATGTTTTTGGTTTTTGATTGCTTTAGGGCAGTGACTTCAGATGGGGGTGCAGGGTAGTGGTTTTGTCTGAAGGCATTTGACAGTGCCTGGAGATGACTGGAGTCCTATGACTTGAGGGAAGATGGCACCGTGGCAAGGTGCCAAGGATGCTGCTGAGCATCCTATACATACACAGGACATGGCCACCATAGTTATTTGTTCCAAAATGTCAGTGGTGCTGAGGTTGAGAAAGCTTAGTTTATGATAATGCGCTGCCTTTTGGTGCATTTTGTCATTTTTCTCTATGCAGGTATTAAAGAGTCTGACACTGGCCTGGCACCACCAGCCCTCTGGGATCTGGCTGCAGATAAGCAGACCCTTCAGAGTGAACAGCCTTTACAGGTTGCAAGGTATGCACAGTGCTCTTTGAATTTTTATTTTTCTTTCTAAGCACATTTTAGGTTTGGGGGCATAATGCAAATTTCTTAAGGACTTTTATTTTTCAAAGTCCATAAACAAAGCTTTCTACATTAAGTATCTGGGGTTATAATTTTGAGGTTAAATTCATATAAAAGATTCAAATGATACAGAAAGATACAGTGAAAAATATGCAAACTTTTTTTCTCATTCTGTTGTGGCCCTTTCCGCAGAGCTCCTGGAATAGTCTGATCCTTATGTGTCTCCTCATGTGTATGTCTGTATCCGAAGAGATCTGCCTTGAGGGTTAAAAAATGTTTTTACATTAATGTGATGTGCGGAGCATACATGTGGAGGTCAGAAGACAACTTGTGGGACTCAGTTCTCTTTTCTGCCATTTGGATTCTTGGAGCTCAAACTCAGCCTCACACTTGGTTGCAAGTGTCTTTACCTGCTGAGCCATCTCAGGGTTCCTTGAGGTTTTGTTTTTTGTGTTTTTTTTTTTGTGTGTTTTTGAGAGACAGGGTCTCCCTGCAGCCCCAGCTGGGACTCTCTGTGTAGACCAGGCTGGCCTTGAACTCACAGAGATGCACCTGCCTCTGTCTCCTGAGTTCTGGGATTAAAGGCATGCACCACCACACCCAGCCTGATCCTTGAGGGTTTTATTGAGGTCAAAACCACTATATGGTTTGAAACCTTACATTGCCTTTAACATACATACATACATACATATATATATATATATATATATATATATATATATATATGTGTGTGTGTGTGTGTGTGTGTGTGTGTGATATTTGTATTTTCTTGATCTTTTTTTTTAATTTATATATTCCACTGGGTATGGGAGGCAGAGGCAACAGGATTTCTGTAAGTTCAAGGCCAGCCTGGCTAACTAGGGCTAAAGGGAGACCCTCTCTCAAAAAAAGACCAAAATAAAAAAATATTGGATTCCATAGATGTAAGCTGTTTCGATTCCTGTTATATGCAGAGCTGTGGTAAACATTCATGTTCAGTATTTTTCTATAGATGGCCATAATGGCTCACACCTATAATCTCAGCATTCATGGGGCTAAGGTAGTAGGATTGCTTGAGTTGAGGCTAGTCTTAGCTACAGAGACTCTCTCAAGAAGCAAAACAAAACAAAATCTATGAAAGCAGGTGATTTTCTTTTTTTCTTTTTTTTTTTTTCAAAGCCAATTTTTTATTGAAGCTCTGTGAGCAGGTGATTTTCATGTTATATATATCTAATCTCTCCCTCTCCCCTTCTTCCCTCTCTTCAACTTACTGTATAGCTCTGGCTAGCCTGGAACTCTATGTAGACTAGGCTGACCTTGAAGTTGGGGTGATCGTTTTGCTTTTGCCTCCTGAATGCTGGGGCTGCAGAAGTTCCACACAGGGCCTACCCCTGGCTCTTCTTTTTTTTTTTTTTTTTTCTTTTTGAGACAGGGTCTCCCTTTAGCTCTGGCTGTCCTGGAACTCGCTATGTAGACCAGGCTGGCCTTGAACTCACAGAGATCTGCCTGCCTCTGCCTCCCAAGTGCTAGGATTAAAGGCGTGCGCCACCACACCCAGCACAAGGGCACATTTTATTGTAGTCTGTTTTTCCTCTTTATTGATATTGGCTGAGATATTATCTCATACTCATCATTAATTCTTCAGACATGGCTTTCTTTAGTTCTTTGATATTTGCGATATTGTCTTAAAGTTTTTATTTAATGAGACCAGCACCTGAGCTACCCAAGGCACAGTTTCTATTGAGGACTTCTTTTCCTATGTGAGGACCATAGTTTCCTGTTTCTTTTGATGTATAATAATATTTTGTTTGGCTGAGATATAGTTTTGTGATAAAACTTGCCTGGCATACAGAGAAGACCCTGGGCTTAATCTTCACCACTGGGGTGGGGTTGGGGAGACATAACCTGGATATTTTATTTTATTTTTATTTATTTATTTTTGTGTATGAATGTATTGTCTGCATGTAGGTTTGTGCACCCGTGTCATGCAATGCCGCGGAGGTCAGAAGAGGGCGTCGGATTCCCCTGGAACTGGAGTTCTCATGGAATTGGATTTTCGGATGGTTCTCAGCTGCCATGTGGGTGCTGGGGATCAAACCCAGGTCCTCTGCAAAAGCAATCGGTGCTCTTAACTGCTAGGCCATCTCTCCAGCCCCATAACCTGGATATTTTAAAGGTTTTTGGTTAGTCTCTTGTTTGCTCAACTGACATTACACAGTTGTGGCTAATTTTTGGTGAATTTCCTGCTGGTAGAGCTGCTATACGAAGTAAGCCTGGAGTTGGCTCAGATACAAACAGGCTCTGAGCCAGCTGCAGAACAGGCCAAATATTTGACAGTTCTTTGGCGCTGGATGCCTGAAGAGTGCTGAATCTGTCCCTCTAGTAGCTGTCAGGCTACTGTTTTTCCCAGTACCATGCTTGTGAGGCTGGTTGTTTTCAAGTTTCCTGCAGAGCTGGATGGATAGGTGAAAAATATTTCATTGAGTTAAAATGCAACAGGATTTGTCTGTTGTAACTGAGATTTAGCATTTTAAAATTTATTGTTAAAGTTTTTTTTAAAAATTGGGGGTAAGGGATTTGGTTCTTTCTGTGGGTTCTGGGGATCTAACTTGGGCTTGGCAACAAGCACCTTTGCTGGCTGAGCCATCTCGCCTGCTATCAGCCATTTTTTAAAATTTATTGTTTTTATTTTATGTGTATGAGTGTATTGTCCTCATGTATGTGAGTGCATCCATGTCAAACAGTGCCAATGGAACTGGAATTACAGAAGGTTGTTAGCTGCCATGTGGGTGCTGGGAACTGAACTCAGGTTCTCTGAAAGAGCAGCCAGTTCTAACTGCTGAGCCATCCCTCTAGCACTCCGTCAGCCTTTTTTTTTTGTCTTTTCGAGACAGGGTCTCCCTGTAGCCCCAGCTGTCCTGGAACTCACTCTGTAGACCAGGCTGGCCTTGAACTCACAAAGATCTGCCTGCCTCTGCCTGCGGAGTGCTAGGATTAAAGGTGTGCGCCACCACACCCAGCATCAGCCATTTTTTAAAAGTGAACTTAGATTGTTCTGGTCCTTTAGTATTTCTGGAGTTCTGAAAAATGTTGATTTTTTTTTTTTTTTTGGCTCATTTTGCCAATGTTCTTCTTGCTTTTAAGGGGGAGTGGATTGTTGAAGGTCTTTATTTAGCTGTTCTGGAAGTCAAGAGTTCCTGTTAGTTTATTTATTTTTAAAAGACAGGATTTCAGTGATCCTCTCATGCCTCTGCCTCCCAAGTGTTGGGATTACAGGCATGGACTACTATATCCAGTTTACTTTTAAAACTGTGGATTAGCCTGACATAGTAACAGCACATGGTAGTCCATACTTGTAACCCTAGCACTCAGGAGGCTGAATCAGAAGATCACCACAAGTTTGATGCCAGCCTCAGCTACATAATGAGACCATGTTTTAAGAAAGCAAAAAGCAAACAAAATCCAGAGGGATTAAAACAAATCACTTCTGTGGACATGGAGGCAGAACAGGTCTGTCAGCTAAAGTACTACACGTAATTCCTTAGAAGGCATTGGTTATTGGCTGGAGAGATGGCTCAGCAGTTAAGAGCACTGACTGCTCTTGCAGAGGACCAGGGTTCGATTCCCAGCACCCACATGGTGGCTAAGAACTGTCTTTAATGCCAGATCCTGCAGAGTAAACATTTTAAAATTTAAAATAACAGAAAATGAATCTAAAATGTAAACTCAGTAAAAAATGAATACACATAAATTTAAGACATATGGCTGTCTTTTTTAAAAATTTTATTTTTTATGTGTATGAATGTACTGTCTGCATGTAGGTTTGTGCACCCATGTCATGCAATACCTCGGAGGTCAGAAGAGGACGTAGGATTCCCCTGGAACTGGAGTTCAAGACGGTTCTCAGCCGCCATGTGGGTGGGTGCTGGGGATCGAACCTGGGTCCTCTGCAAAAACAGTCGGTGCTCTTAACCATTAGGCCATCTCTCCAGCCCATGGTTGTCTTCTTCTTTTTTTTTTTTTTTAATTTAATTTTTATTGATGCTTTGTGCATTTCGTACATCATTTTCCAATTCAGATCAGGCATATTTCCCTTTCCCTTCTCCCCCATCCCCACCCCATCCCAGATCATGTATTCTGCCGTAACTGTCTTGCATCTTTTTCTGTTTTTTTTTGTTTTGTTTTGTTTTTCATTTTTTAGCTATAAGTGATAATCCATGAGTACAGGCATCCTTCGTGCAAAACCAATCTGCAGGCTGCTGTGCCCAAACTCCCACAGCCCCACCATCCAGTGGGGGGTGACAGGTTGTTTGTTCAATCAAGTTGATCAAATGAGTGTCCAGACTACATCGCTGTAGTTTCACCATTCACCCCAATCTCAGCCTTTACATTCTACCACGCCCCCTCTTCCGCAGATTGTTCCCTAGGCTTAGAAAAGGGGCACAGGTGGATGAGAAGTAAAACAGTCCCCTCTCTCTGGAGCTGTTGACTTGGACTCTGGTCAATTCTGGCTGTTTCCTTTCATGGGCTGACAGTTTGTCCAGGAGTAACCTTTCGATCCTACTAATGAAGCACAAGCAATTAGATATATAGGTATTTAAGCAGCACTAATAGTTATGGTAGGTTACTTTGGCATAGACACATATGTTTGGATGATATGTTAATCCATGAATTACATTTTTCCCCCCTGTTAAATATGACAGGGTCTTACTGTGGCTTATAACATCTCCTAACCTGTAGAGGATGTAAGCTTGTGGCATCAGCCATGGGTTATTCCTCCAAGGAGAGAGCCAATAGCCAATTAGATTTGGGATATACAGTCACATGGCTGTCTCTGCTGCACAGTATTTCCAGGCAGGTGAGGTGTAGCTGGTGCTGACGGTGGAGTCTTGCTTGACTCAGGGAGACCCGTATTTGCTTCATTGGTTTAGTGGCCTTTGGCAAAACTCTCTGGCATTCCAGAGGCCATCTGTACACTTGCATGTGCGGTCTCAATACATCCCTCCTCCTTATGGGTAAAATAAAAGGGAAAGCAAAGGTAGATAAAAAGGTCTATCACACCGGGTGTGGTGGTGCACGCCTTTAATCCTAGCACTCTGGTTGCAGAGGCAGGTGGATCTGTGTGAGTTCAAGGCAAGCCTGGTCTACATACTGAGTTCCAGACCAGCTGGGGCTGCAGGGAGACCCTGTTGCAAAAAATGATTAAAAAGTGGGGGTGGGGGGAAGTCTTACTACTAATAAAGGAATTTAAAAAGGAAGTTCAACTTGAGTACTTGCTAATGAAACTTTTGGGTTTAGTTTTTCTGGGAAAATGAATCATCTGAAAATGTTGTCCCTTTGCTAGAGTTGAGTGACCCCTTGGGGTTGCACACAAAGTATGATCCTTAGCAGTGGCCTGGTTTCTACAGTTACTAGTTTGATTTTATACTGCATACCCTGAAAAGAGTCTAGTTACTTAAATTCATTTGGTTTAGGTTCCTTACTCTAATGAATCCTTTTGCTATGTTAGGTGTACAAAGATAATCAATGCTGATTCAGAGGACCCAAAGTACATTATAAATGTGAAACAGTTTGCCAAGTTTGTGGTGGATCTCAGTGATCAAGTGGCACCTACTGACATTGAAGAAGGAATGAGAGTTGGGTAAGATTTCTACTTAAAGTTAATGCTTCTTTTTCATTGAAAACACTTGTCAAGTTTACATCTTAGCTTTGTCGTGAATGAATGAACAGAATGCCATGGAGTGCGAGGGTCCAGCTCAGTCCTGTCCTCTCCATGCTTTCCCTGCCTTCAACCGGCTTTGCCTTCCCACTCCCACTACTGCTTCTTTATGAATGGTTTCAAGTGTCATGATTAAAGAAGTGCAGGAAAGGTAGAGACAGCACTTGTTTGAGAACAGCTAATGAGA
Organism: Rhizomys pruinosus; assembly: GCA_009823505.1. Lineage (NCBI taxonomy): Eukaryota > Metazoa > Chordata > Mammalia > Rodentia > Spalacidae > Rhizomys > Rhizomys pruinosus. The sequence continues at coordinate 856,418 of VZQC01010551.1, read as the reverse complement.
ATGAACCGAGTTAATGTCTGGAGAATATATAATTCACTCAGTAAATTTTTTAAAATCTCCTCTTCTCCTTTGAGTCAAGGTTTTCATTTCTGTCCTAGGTTATTTGCCACTTCAGGCAGATGGTTTAATGTCTTGAATTTTAATCCTTTTTCTCCAAATAACTTTAGGGAGTCTCTTTTGTGTGGTTATAATATTGTTTTGAAGATAAAGATTAACATAAAAAGCCCTCAAAATTTAAAGAGTATATCTTTTATTATTTCCTTAGTGTGGACAGAAATAAATATCAAATTCACATACCACTACCTCCTAAGATTGATCCAACAGTTACTATGATGCAGGTAAGAAACTTTTGGAAGAAAGGATTGACTCAACTTTTAATATAATTATAAGCTTGGCATAGTGGTTCACAATTGTAATCCCAACACTGAGGCAGATGCATTGCTGTGAGTTCAAGGCCATATGGTGAGTTTGAGGCTACCCTGGGCTACAGAATAAAAGTCTGTCTCATAAAAACTGAAACAAGCTGGGCTTGGTGGTGCACGCCTTTAATCCCAGCAATTGGGAGGCAGAGGCAGGTGGATCTCTGTGAGTTCAAGGCCAGCCTGGTCTATAAAGCGAGTTCCAGGCCAGCTAGGGGTATAGGGAGACCCTGTCTCAAAAATACCAAAAAAAAAAAAAAAAAAAAAAAAGGAAAAAAAAAAAAAAAAAAAAAAAAAAAAAAAAAAAAGAAAACTAGAAAAACTGAAACAAACAAAATCCCCAAACAAAGAAAAAACAGTCACATCTATTTGAGAAAAGTAAAAAATTTTAAGTGCTAATATATGGTTGTATACTGATACTCAGAAAAGTACCAAGCATGGTGGTGCACACCTTTAATCTCAGCACTCAGGAGGTACAGGTAGATGAATCTCTGTGAATTCAAGACCAGCCTAGTCTATATAATGAGTTCCAGGCTAGCCTAGTGCTACATAGTGAGATCTTGTTAGGGGGAAAAAAAAAATCAGAAAACCTTTATCAATCATTATCTTTTATTAATGCTATAAGATGTAACACAGCAAATAGTTTTAGGTCATTGGAATTAATTTCATAAAATGTAAGACAGCTAATAGTTCTAATTCCCTTTTTATTGAAATTGTTAAAGACTGAGTTTAATGCTATTAATTCTGTAAAGGATTTGGACTAGTATTCAAAAGCCTATGACTCTGTTGAGCAATCTTTCTCTCTCAGGTAGAGGAAAAACCCGATGTCACATACAGTGACGTTGGTGGCTGTAAAGAACAGATTGAGAAATTGAGAGAAGTAGTTGAAACCCCACTGCTTCATGTAAGTAGCTGAGTGTTGTGTTTCGGTGCCTGTGCCTAAAGATATAATAGTCTCCTGTACTTTGCTTGTGTGTTAGATAGCTTTTAAATATATTTTTCTTAATGAAAATTTTGTTAGGGTAGGGGTGTGGAGAAATTGTTAAGCCTCAGAAGGGAGGGAGTGGCCAAGTGTTTGTAAAGAAAAGAACTATTTAGGATCACAAAGGAAATTAGGGAGTAACCTGTGGCAATATGCCAAGGTATTACTGTTGTAGAAAAAATTAGGTGTTCTAGTAACATCAAGAGGAAAAGTTAAAGTAGGAGGTTAATGGAACATAGAGTACGGTGTCTTTAAGCAGTGTGATTTTTTTTTTTATAAAGGGAAATATTTTATTAAGACTGCATAATCAAGGGAAATATGCCTGAACTGAATTGGAAAATGATGTATGAAATACACAAAGCATCAATAAAAAAAAAAAAAAAGCATGTTTGGCAGAATGCATGAGCTCTGGTGGGGTGGGGGGATGGGGGGACACGGGTCTAGATTTGTTTAAAAAAAGATAACTGAGGGCTGGAGAGATGGCCTAGCGGTTAAGAGCACCGACCGCTCTTACAGAGGACCTGGGTTCGATCCCCAGCACCCACATGGCGGCTGAGAACCGTCTGAAACTCCAATTCCAGGAGAACTCCAGTTCCAGGGGAATCCGACACCCTCTTCTGACCTCCGCGGCATTGCACGACACGGGTGCACAGGCCTGCATGCAGACAGTACATTCATACACGTACAGAAATAAATAAAAATAAAAATTAAAAATTAAAAAAAATGTTTAAAAAAAAAAGATAACTGAAAAAAAAAGGACTGAGAAAAAGATGTAAGACAGGACTTAACATGTATAGAGTCCATGAGCTTTGGCGGGGGGTGGGGGGACGTAAGGGGTGGGCATGGATGGGGGAATGAGTCTAATTTGATTGAGAAATGTTGTATGAAATGCACTCAATAAAAATTAACTTAAAAATAAAAAAAAATTTAAAAAAAAGACTGCATAATCATGGAGCTGGAGAGATGGCTCAGTGATTAAAGTATTGGGTGCTTAAGCCGGGCGTGGTGGCGCACGCCTTTAATCCTAGCACTTGGGAGGCAGAGGCAGGCGGATCTTTGTGAGTTCAAGGCCAGCCTGGTCTACAGAGTGAGTTCCAGGACAGCTGGGGCTACAGGGAGACCCCTGTCTCAAAAAAAAGACCAAAAAAAAAAAAACCAAAAAATAATAAAGTACTGGGTGCTCTTGCAGAAAACCTGGGCTCAGTTCCCAGTATGGCAGCTAAAACCACCTATAACTCCGGTTCCAGGGGGACCAACACCCTCTTCTGGCTTCTGTGGGCATTACACAACTCAGATGCACTGACATACATGTAGGCAAAATATTCATATACATAAAATACATATTTTTAAAAAAGACTACATAGTATCTTTAATAATTATTTTTAGATGTATTGCTAGGATTATAGTTTAGATAGTATGTCTTAGAGTAATGTAAGTAAAACTTATTTTAGATCAAGCATAAAAATTACAGCTCTAATTTTCTTACATAGACATTTTATTTTTATTATACAAATATAATAAGTATAAAATGTATTTTTCTGTCACAGCCGGAGAGGTTTGTTAACCTTGGAATTGAGCCTCCAAAGGGCGTGCTGCTGTTTGGTCCCCCAGGCACAGGCAAGACTCTCTGTGCTAGAGCAGTTGCTAATAGGACTGATGCTTGCTTCATTCGAGTTATCGGGTCTGAACTTGTACAGAAATACGTCGGTGAGGTAAAGTAAATACACACCTATTGGTTCTGTGAGAGATTTGTGATGTATGGATGAAATCAAAAGGTAATTTCAAATAGGCCACCTCTTACAATTTTAGCCATGTTTCTTCCTCAGAAAAATGACATTTAGTACAGCTTTGGTTTGTGAGGAAAAACTCAGAAATGCTCAGTGAGTGAAATATTGTTTTAGGGACAGTATTTTATGATCTAATAAAAAAGAGAAAACATAGATTGTGTACATGTATGTGCATGGGTGCATACACACACACACACACACAAATATCTATACATGTACCTGAATATATATACATATATATGTGTATATGTACACAGATACCTGTACATGTACCTAATATGTGTGTATATAATATATGTATATACTTGTATATAATTTTTTGCCTGGGTAAAAGTCTAGAACTGTGTATATCTGAAACGTACTAATGCTTAATGTAGTTGAAATAAGAATTACAAAGAGGGTGGGGCATGGCGTACATGCCTTTAATCCCAGTGTGCAAGACCCATGCCTCTAATCTCAGTGCGAGGGAAGCAGAGACAGGAGGATCTTGGTGAGATTGAGTCCAGCCTGGTCTATAGGTGAGTTCCAAGCTGAGACTCTGTCTCAAAATACAGAAAACAAAAACAGCTAATGACAGTATATATCTTAATTTTCTGATCAAAAGTTAGAAATCAAATTCAGTGATCAATAATTTCAAGCAATAGTTCTTTATTCTTCAAGCTTTGCTGATCTTTTTCATTTAAGAATGTTAACTTGACCCCTTCATGTCTTAACTTGGTGCTGTTTAACAAATACAGAATAATGAGAATTATGTATTGAGGCTAATAGTAGGAATTTGATATTACAGGTGCAAGCTTCAGTCTTTTAATAAAAGCTTTGGGTGGTGACTGAGAATACTGTTAGGAAAAGCGTGGGAAAGTGTGAAATATAACTATATGCTGTACTTTAAAAGATCTTTAAACAAACTCTGGCCTAATAAGTCAAATTTTCTCCTTAGGGGGCTCGAATGGTTCGTGAGCTCTTTGAAATGGCCAGAACAAAAAAAGCCTGCCTTATTTTCTTTGATGAGATTGATGCCATTGGAGGTATGAATGACTTTATTTGTCATTACATTTATTTGCATGTGTGTGTGTGTGTGTGTGTGTGTGTGTGTGTGTACACGTGTGTCCGTGTACAGTCATGTCAAGGTGTGTTTGTAGTTATAGAACAAGCTGTGTAGTCAGTTCTTTCTCCCAGGAACTGGGGACCAAGTGTCCACATGCTCAGAGCCTCTAGGGGACACTCATTCAAACCACCACAGCTGCACGTCCTAAAAGCTCGGAAGTGATAAAGTATAGTTCTCCTGATGTTAATCTTTTTTTTTTTCTGATGTTAATCTTGTACAAAATTTTAACTTCTTTATGAGCTCTGGATGTTAGAGCTACAAATTTAATAAACAGCATGGCTAAACCATATGGAAAAATATTATACAGCATTGATATATTGTTCATACTGATTGATTTCATCCTGGGACGTGTATTTCCATAGTTTTAACAACTCATAAGTTGAAGTGATGGTTCTTCCCTTTTGTCATAAGAAAGCACTGGGGTATGATTGAAGTAGTGATAGTTTGTCTTTGTTTACAAATAATAATGTTATTGGGGGCTTCATAAATTTAATGAAGTTCAGTGTTAGTCATATGATCCAGACAAGTTATTTTAACTAACATTGGAGCCCTACTTTTCTCACTTCTATAAAAAGAATGATTATTCCTGCCTTGTTTATTTTATGGCTCTTTGGCAGGATCGGATGAAGTAATGTGATAAACTTAGAAAAAATTGTACTATCTTACAGGTATTGGCTGTTGCTGTAGAATGTTGATCCTTAGTAGCTATGGGAGCATCTTATCTTCAGACAGTTGGTTGCTATTCAGTGAACTTATTGACAAAAATGACTAGAAGATACGTCGATCCTTTAACACTGTACAATGTAGTTAGGTACTGGAGTCTCGTTTCTCATGGCATGGGCGTAGTTGGGTTTGGGAATGGTGCTGTTAGTGCTCTTTTTTTTTTTTTTTTTTTTTTTCGTTTTTTGATGTCCACGAGCTGTTGAAGCACATGGAACTACTTGTAACCAGGCCTTTTGCAGTCCCGAGCTGTGCCCGCGCAAGCTGCGACGTTGAGACCAGGCTGGCACTTGAACTCACAGAGATTCCCACCTGCCTTGCCTCCTGAGTGCTGGGATTACAGGTTTGCCACCAACCCGCGGCTGTTCTTAAAGTATTTGTCCCCAGTATGAATAGTTTTTTATTACTATATATATAATATATATATACTAATTATACATCATTTTCAGGGTTTCATGACATTTTCATAAATGGATTTAATATATTCGGGTCTTACTCATCTTCATCTCCCTCGTATCCCCCTTCCACTCCAGCTAATCCCCATCCTCTTCCCTACTAATTTCATTCTGCTTTTGAGACTGTTTTCTTTGTTTGGTAAACTAATGTACTTATGTATTTAAGAAGTGTGGGTGAGAGATTATCTCAGGAGCTTGAGCAACTTAGCAATGGCTACACCATTGAAGAAAGTAGTTCTCCTTCACCCAGCAATCATTAATTGCCTGTAGATGCTTATGGAAGAATGGGGCCTCATGAACCCCACCGCACTAGCACCATTAACTGCCGATGTATCTCCTTAGGAAACAATGGGCCCATGTACTCCATGATGGAATGTTGATGCTCCCAATCTTCTGCAGGTCTTATGCAGATAGTCATAGCTGCCGAGAATGCAAGAGTTCACTGGCCATGTCATGCCCAGAAGACAGTGTTCTGTAACATTCCACTCCTTCCTCTGGCTCTCAAATTCTTTCCGCCTCTTCCTCAATGCTTCCTAAGCTTTGGAGGGAGTGCTATAGATGTCCATTTTACAGTTGAGCATTCAAAGTCACTTATTCTTAGCACTCAAATCAGTTGTGAGTCTTTGCAGTAATTTTTGCCCACTGCAAGAATAAACTTCTCTTACCAAAGCTGTTGTATTAGGGTTCTATGAAGAAACAGAATCAACAGGACAAATATATAGCCATATACAATTTATCGATTTGCTCACGTGACAGAGCTCAAGGAGTCCAACAGTAGCTGCGCTGCACTGGAGAGGCTGAGAATCCAGGGAACTGCTCAGTCCACAAGGCTGGATGTCTCAGTAGTCCCAATCTGGTGCTGAAGGCCAGATGGATTCCAGGAGATCTGCTGGTCTCAATACATGCTGGGATCTGAAGGGTTGATCACAGCAGCAAGACAATTTCACCACTGAGAGAGAGGCAAGCCACAGGAAAAAGGGACCAGCTCCCTCTGCCATGGCCTTTAATACTGCCTGCCAGCAGAAGGTAACGCCCACATTTGGGGTGAGCCATCCGGGTTGACTGCTGTGATCAGCTGTTAACAGTACTAAGCTGTGGGCATAAAAATAAATATTTGTAAGCCACTTTAACGAGTATCTCTTCCATTTAGCAAAACAACAGCAGTAGCTTCCCCATCCGGGCCTATGACTTCCTAAGCCACTGACTTTTGACCAAGTTTCCTGTACCAGATGTGAATTCTTTTCTGTAGAGCAGACCTCAAATCCAGTCAGAAAGTAGTTATTCCAGTGTTGACCAGTGGGCACATCTTGTCAGTAGTATAGTACATGAGGTCTGATTAAGACTTTTTTTTTTTAATGCTGGGGAAGTGTGAGGTCACCACATCTGTCTTTTCTGGCTGCTATCTCCCCATAGTACCTAGTCTTCTAGGGCTTTCTACATTTTTCTGCCAGCTGATCTCCTTACATATTCCTGTTCTTTTTTTTTTTTTTTTAATTTTATTTATATTTGTTCGCGTCTGAATTACGTCTGCATGGTAAGTCTTTGCACCCGTGTCGTGCAATGCCGCGGAGGTCAGAAGAGGCTGTCAGATGTCCCCTGGAACTGGAGTTCTCCTGGGAAGGGAGTTACAGATGGTTTTCAGCGCCATGTGGGTGCTGGGATGAACCCGGGTCTCTGCAAGAGCATTGGTGCTCTAACCACTAGGCCACTCTCCATTGCTATGGAGGCCTCAGAGGCTGCCCTCACCAACAGCTTCTAGGGAGTAGCTTACTCTTGGCCCTGGGATAGTCATTTAATAACCTTACAGCTTCTGGGCATAAGTGACTTCATCCACTCTTGCAGGATACTTTATTCAGATTTTAAGAAAACATTTGAACCTTTGTACGTGTACAGATGATGTGTTGAGCATATTCTCTCTCAAACTCCCCACGTTTCCTTTTCTTACCCTTCCCCTCCTTTGTCTACTTTGCCTTCTTAGACATTTCAAGTTGTGTGTGTGTGCGTGTGTGTGCATGTGTGTGTATGTATGTGTGTGTGTGTATTTATCTGTATAAAATCCAAGAGCATGAGAAAAGGTCTGATACTTGTTTTTCTGTGATTGGCTTCATTTACTTAATATGATTATCTCTAGTTGCATCTCTTTTCCTGCCTGAAGAAATTCCATTGTGCATATATGTATAGATATACATATATAATAGATATTATATATATATACACACACACACACACACACACCATATTTTCTTTATTAGTTACTCTGTTTTGGACACCTTGGTTGGTTCCATAATTTAGCTATTGTTAATAGTTCTGCAATAAACATGGACATGTAGGTATATTTATGATATGCTGGCTTGGAGTCCTCTAGGTAAAAACCCAGGAGTGAGTTTACTAGATCATTTAGAATATCTATTGTTAGTTTTTTGAGAGATTTCCATGATTGAATTAGTTCACATTTCTTCCAGTAGTGTCTAAAGATTCTTCTTTGTCCAGGTCTTCACCAGAATTTATTATTTCTTCTTTTTCATTTTTTATTATTGTCATTATTACTTTTTTTTTTTTTTGGTCTTTTTGAGACAGGGTCTCCTTGTAGCTCCGGCTGTCCTGGTATTTATTGTTTTTTAAATTGTGTGTCTGTGTGTATGTTTTTGGTGGTAGGTACAGTGCCTACAGAGGCCAGAAGATGGTGTCAGATCCTGTGCAGCTGCAGTTATAGGCTGTTTTGAGCTGTCTGACATGGTTGCTGGGAACCATACTCTGGTCCTCTGTAAGAGGTACATGTCTTAACCACTGAGCCATCTCTCCAGCCCCCTTTCTTTTCTTTTTTAAAACTTCACTTGTATTTTAACATACATATGTGTGTGCATGTGCATATATATGGGCATGTGTATACAATGGTACATATCTGAGGGTCAGAGGGTAACGGTACATATGTGAGAGTCAGAGGGTAACAGTATATATGTGAGGGTCAGAGGGTAACGGTATATATGTGAGGGTCAGAGGGTAATGGTATATATGTGAGGGTCAGAGGGTAATGGTACATATGTGAGAGTCAGAGCGTAATGGTACATATGTGAGGGTCAGAGGGTAACGGTACATATGTGAGAGTCAGAGGGTAACTTGTGGGAGTCAGTTTTCTCCTTCTACCATGTGGGTCTTAGGGATTGAATGTTGGTCATCAGACTTGACAGCAAGCACCTTTACCCCACAGAGCCATTCTCACTTGCCTATTATTTGTTTCCTTAGTAAATGCCATTGTGATGGGTAAGGTGGACCCTCAGTGTAGTTTTGATTTGCATTTATTATGGCTAGTAAAGTTGAACACTTTTTCTTATTTATTGTTCATTTGTATTTCTTCTTTGAGAACTATCATTTCATTAATCCATTTATCAATTGGGTTGACTTCCTTAGTTTTTTTAGTTCTTTGTATATGCTACATATTAATCTTCTGTCAGATGTATAGCTTGCAAAAACTTCTATTCTACAGGGTGTCTTTTCATCCAGTTAACTATTTTCTTTGCTATACAGAAATTTTTTGGCTTCATGGGGTCTCATTTGTCAGTTATTGGCCTTATTTCCCAAGCAACTAGAGTCATATTGAGACATCCTTATGCCTATAAACTGAAGTGTTTTCTCTATTTTTCCCTTTAACAGTTTCAGAATTTCAAGTCCTTTGGTTCATTTGGAGTTTATTTTTGTGCAGGATGAGATACAGGTATCTAGTTTCATTCTATTTAGAGATATCCAGTTTTACTAGTACCATTTGTTGAAGAGGCTGTATTTTCTCTAATGTGTAATTGACATCTTTGTTAAAAATCAGGTGGCTGTAGCTGCATTGTGTGTGTGTGTGTGTGTGTGTGTGTGTGTAATTTTTCTATGTGTATGAGTGTATTGCCTGCATGTGTGTAAGTGCACCCCTGTTGTTTAGTGCCCCCCCACCCCACCCCCCGAGGTCAGAAGAAGATCCACTGTTAACTGTCAGATCCACTGTTAACTGGAGTTACAGACTGTTGTTAGCCACCATATGGATCCACTGTTAACTGGAGTTTCAGACAGTTGTTAGCTGCCATATGGATGCTAGGAATTGAACCAAGAGCAAGAGGAGTCAGTGTTCTTAACCACTGAGCTGTCTCTCTAGCCCCTTTCTTGATTTCTTAATGATCCATTCATCATTCTATGGTGTGCTATTTATTCTCAATGAATTTGTTTGCTGTTGATTTCTTGCTTTACTATACTGTGGTCATATAGAATATAAGAAGTCATTTCACTTTTTCTATATTTGTGGAGACTTGCCTTATGTCCTGATTAGAATGTTCCATGGCTAAGAAGAATGTATATTCTGTAGTGTTAAGATAGAATGTTCTGTAAATGTCTGTTAGGGCCATTTGATCTATGGTGTCATCTTATTCCAGCCCGTCTATCGGTGAGAGTGGGGCATTGAAGTCACCCACTATTAATGTGTTGAGGTAATTTGTGACTTTATGTCTTTTAGTATTTGTATTACGAAATTGTGTGCACCGGTGTTCAGTACATATATGTTTAGAATTGTAGTGCCCTCTTATATTATTCCCTTGATCAGTATGAAGTGACTATCTTTTCTGACTAGTCTTGCTTTGAAGTGTATTTTGTTAGATATTAGAACAGTGATATCTGCTTGTTTCTTGGCTGCATTTGTTTGGAATACCTCTTTCTGTCCTTAATCCTAGTAGTGTCTGTCTTCGTTGACAGGGTAGGCATCTTGGAGGCAATAAGAAGATGGATCCTGGGCTGGAGAGATGGCCTAGCGGTTAAGAGCACCGACCGCTCTTACAGAGGACCCGGGTTCGATCCCCAGCACGCGCATGGTGGCTGAGAACCGTCTGAAACTCCAATTCCAGGAGAACTCCAGTTCCAGGGGAATCTGACACCCTCTTCTGACCTCTGTGGCATTATACGACACGGGTGCACAAACCTACATGCAGACAGTACATTCATACACATAAAAAATAAAAAAAAAAAAAAGATGGATCCTGTTTTTTAAAAAAAAATTTTATGTGTATGTAAGTGTACCTTGTGTGTGCAGTGCTGGAAGAGGTCAGAAGAGGGCATCTCATCCCCTGGAACTGAAGTTATAGATGGTTATTAGCTGCTGTATAAGTGCTGGGAACTGAACCTGGGTCCTCTCCAAGAGCAGCAAGTACTCTTAACAGCCAAGCCATCTCTCCAGCCACTGGATCCTGTTTTTAATTTAATGCTAGTCTGTATTTTTTGACTGGGGACTTGAATGTGTGAGGGTGCACATACAGGTGTGTGCCCATATGTATGGAGGCCAGAGGTCAACTTTCTGAATGTTTTCCTCAGTTGCTATCCACATTATTTTTGGAGACAAGGTCTCACCGAACCTAGAGGTCACTTATTGGCTAGATTGGTCAGCCAGCAAGCTCCAGAGATCTGCCTGCCCAGTGCTGGGATTACAGGTGCACACTGTTGTGTCTTACTATTTACATGGGTGCCCGGTATGAAAACACAGGTTCTCATGCTTACATGGCAGGCACTTTGGTGATGGCTTTATTTCCCTAGCTGCTGAATCATGTGTGTCATCCCCATCACCCCCCCCCAACAGTTGGCATGGAACTCACTATGTAGACCAGGCTGGCCTTGAACATGTGCCTGCCTCTGCCTTCCACTGGATCATGTTTTTAAATTCAGTTTGCAGTCTGTCTGTTGATTGATGAATTGAGACCGTTGCTATTCAGTTGTTACTGAAAGGTTTGTATTCTTATTTTTAATGTGTTTGTAGTATTTGATGTCTTCCTAATCCTCATTTAGTTAATTACTGTATTAGCATTGATTTTTTTTTCCTATAGTCTCTTAGATGTGTTTATTTTTCTCTTCAGTCCAAAAACTTGCTTTCAGTATTCTCTGTAGAACTAAGTTAGTGGTCCTGAGTTCCTTAAGTCTGCTTTTATCCTGGAAAGCTCTTTATCCTTTCTATTATTATTATCATTATTATTATTGTTGTTGGTCCTGAGTTCCTTAAGTCTGCTTTTATCCTGGAAAGCTCTTTATCCTTTCTATTATTATTATCATTATTATTATTGTTGTTGTTGTTGTTGAAAGCTCTTTATCCTTTCTATTATTATTATCATTATTATTATTGTTGTTGTTGTTGTTGGAGGAGGAGGAGGAGGAGGAGGAGGAGGAGGAGGATCATACCTCCATTTATTCTTACTGAAAAGAGGGGTAAGGATAGGGTAACAGATAATGTGGAGCAGCCGCATCTCTCAGGCTAAGTCACAGAGACCCTGCAGACCAGGTCAGACTGTGTTCTGGAATGGAAAATGTGAAACAGAAAAGAGTAAATGGGATGAAGTGATATAGGCAAGCGCAGAGCAGAGAGAAGCCAGCCGCTAAATTCACATTGGGACTTGAATAAGGAAGAACAGATGTAGACAAGGTACAGGGGTATAGGATTCGGACAAAGTTGTGCCAACAGTTGACATATTTATTTCAACACTCATTGAACCAGCATACATCTTAAAGATGTGAGGTTGATAAAGATAGGATATAGGATATGAAAACCTCCTGGCCACCTGTCTGAACCTTGTGAGATCCTCTATGATGATAGCCCCATTCTCTGTTCTGGGTCTTTCTTTGGATGATTAAATTACAAATGCTATTCCAGTCCATGGGTGGTGCTTCACATATGGAGTCTCAGATGCCCAGGACAACTTGGGATTCTTTCAGGATTCCTGGCTGCAAATACTAGACATCTCTGTGCAGTTTCCAATTCCTACACACAGCTTGGAATCTGTGTGAAAGTTCCTCTGCAGATTTTAGTTCCCACGAGGTTTTCAGCTTGCCGAATGCTATGCAGATCTGATTCAAAGTTTACTCCATAGTCTAGCAATATTCTGTTGGCCAGGTTTCAGCATTTAGTCTTGTGATACTTGCTGGGTTTGCCAAGAGTGTGGTTCATAGAGGGTCTTTAAGCTGCCAACCTGCCAACACAACAGAAGTCTATTGAATGGTGTTTCATCAGTTGCCTAGTGCTGAGCACTCAGCGGAGGAGAAAGGGCTTTTCTTGTCTCCTCCTGCTAATACTGCCGCCACCATAGGTATGGCCCTTTTCCAGCTGCTTAACATGCCTGATACTCTTTATTTTTTTACTATGTGTATGTGTGTATGCCTATGTGTGTGCATGTGTGTGCATGCACCCTTTTGGAAGCCAGAAGAGGTTGTCCTATTCTCTGGAGCTGGAATTACCTGTGGCTGTAAGCCTTCCCATGTGGGAACTGAACTCGGGTTCTCTGGAAGAGCAGCAAGTGCTCTTCACTGCTGAGCCGTCTCTCCAGCCAGCCTCCCCAGTCAGTGCTCTCTTTGATAGCTGTTTTTCAGCTTTCCCAGATTATTCCCTGGAGACTCTAGCTAGCAAACTGCCTGGGTGATGTCTGCCACCCTGACCCCTCTCTCTGCAGTGATATTCTTGATTGATTTCAAAACTAAAATTTCCTTAAGGAAGATCTTCAAAGATACTTTAAAAGAGACTATCAAATAAACTTTATGGTGAATTCTTTCTAAAGTAAATGAATGCTTTCTGATTAGTTTTGTGGCCTCACACTGGGATGTGTACTTTACACTAGGGAATGGTATGAACCAGGGAGTGCTGTTTTCAAATCCTGGTAGCACTACTGTAAGTGGACATGGGGTGCTTCTCTGTTATCTTTTTAGGGGCACGGTTTGATGATGGTGCTGGAGGTGACAATGAAGTGCAGAGAACAATGTTGGAACTGATCAACCAGCTGGATGGTTTTGATCCTCGAGGCAACATCAAAGTCCTGATGGCCACTAACAGACCTGATACCTTGGATCCAGCACTGATGAGGCCAGGGAGGTTGGATAGAAAGATTGAATTCAGCTTGCCTGATTTAGAGGTAAAAAACAAAAACAAAAACAAAAAAACGGATTCTTGAAGTTTGTCTTTCTGTGATGAGTTTTGATTTTTGAAGTTTGTAAATTCCTTCATTTTCAGGGTCGGACTCACATCTTTAAGATTCATGCTCGTTCAATGAGTGTTGAAAGAGATATTAGATTTGAATTATTAGCACGACTGTGTCCAAATAGCACTGGTAAGTGACAGGGCCTTTTGTGTTGGTCTTTCTCTTTGGGCTACTTTAATTAAGCTTATTTGTTTTCTTTTCGTTGGATAGGAGCAGAGATTAGAAGCGTCTGCACAGAGGCTGGCATGTTTGCAATTCGAGCTCGGCGAAAAATTGCTACCGAGAAGGATTTCTTGGAGGCTGTAAATAAGGTCATTAAGTCTTATGCCAAATTCAGTGCTACTCCTCGATACATGACATACAACTGAGCCCCAAAGCTTTCAAGTGGAAAACCTCGTTTAGTCGGCATCCTAAGCTTACATAGATTTGTTACCACCTCATAAGAAAATAAAATGTTTCAAAATTGTGTAAGTTCTTCCAGATCTCTTTTCTCTTAGTCTGTTAGTCAGAAAAGCTTACAATGATATATTGTTGACTGATTTCTGATTCTCTGTCATCTAAAGGTTTAATGCATAAATACTTTCTAAGCCCATCAGTTCTTGCTCAGCCTATGCTGGCTGGGTTCTGGGCATCTCCTATTTCATTGTGTCTCCCATCTGCCCAATAAAGGTCACAGATCTGGAATTAACAGATGCGAAAAGTTGAGGTTCGTTAGTGCCGTGGTCTACACTCCTGATATACTCTTCTGCCCTTCATCAAAATAATCATGTAGGCACATAACAACATGCATCACGGCAATTTGTTTTGTTTTGTTTTATTAATTTTACTCTTTTCTGTATGTGTATGAATGTACTGTCTGCATGCAAGTTTGCGCACCCATGTCGTGCAATGCCGCGGAGGTCAGAAGAGGGTGTCGGATTCCCCTGGAACTGGAGTTCTCCTGGAATTGGAGTTTCAGATGGTTCTCGGCCACCATGTGGGTGCTGGGGATTGAACCTGGGTCCTCTGTAAGAGCGATCGGTGCTCTTAACCCCTAGGCCATCTCTCCAGCCCCTGGTTTGGTTTTTTTGAGACAGGGTCTCCCTGTAGCCCCAGCTGGCCTGGAGCTCACTATATAGTCCAGGCTGGCCTTGAACCCACAGAGATCCTCCTGCTTCAGTCTCCCAAGTGCTGGGATTAAAGGCACACACCATGGCGCCTGGCTAGAATTGATGATTTTCATGAACAGTGAGATGGTAGCAGGTAAAGCAGAAGGAGAAATGTACACATGATAACTTAGGACATTCAGAATTTTTTTACTTACATTAGGTTAAATTTTTGTTGTTATTCTTTGAGACAGGGTCTCACTGTAGCCACAGCTGGCCTGCAGCTGGCTATGTAGACCAAGCTGATCTCGATCTCACAGAGATCTTCCTTCCTCAGCCCCCTGAGTGCTGGAATTAAAGGCATGTGTCACTATGCCCAGCTAATTGGGTTAACTTTATAGAAAAAAAAAATTTCATTTTAAAAATTAGTGGTTGAGGGGCTGGAGAGATAGCCTAGCGGTTAAGAGTGCCGACTGCTCTTGCAGAGAACCCAGGCTTGATCCCCAGCACCCACATAGCAGCTGAGAACCGTCTTTAACTCCAGTTCCAGGGGAATCCAACGCCCTCTTCTGACCTCCGTGGATTGCACGACACGGGCGCACAGACCTACATGCAGACAGTACATTCATACACATACAAAAATAAAATAAAATAAAATAAATAAAATAAATAAATAAAATAAAATAGTGGTTGAGAGGATTGATAAAGCTCTGAATAAATTTACTTTTAAAACCAAAGTGGATTAGAATCCCCCAACAGGTCTCCATAAAATTATTTCTTGAAAAACTACCATTAAATGTTTTTTATGTGTGTATATAGGTGCACATGTGTAAAGTCCAGAGGTCAACCTCAGGTCTTTTTTTCTTAGGAGCTATCTGCCTTGTTTTTTGAGATAGTGTCTCAGTGGGACCTCACCTGCCAATGAGCCCCAGGGATCTTCCCTTCTCTGCCCAATACCACCATGCCTGGCTTTTTTAGACTTAGTCCTGGGGATTGAACTTGGGTCCTGTTGTTAACACAATCGACACTTTATAGACTGAGATATCTTCCAGCTCCCCAAGTCTTTTTATTTTTATTTTTTAATTTTTATTTATTTTCTATGTGTATGAATGTACTATCTGCATGCAGGTCTGTGCACCCGTGTCATGCAATGCCTCGGAGGTCAGAAAAGGGTCTCGGATTCCCCTGGAACTGGAGTTCTCCTGGAATTGGAGTTACAGACAGTTCTCAGCTGCCATGTGGGTGCTGGGGATCGAACCCGGGTCCTCTGCAAGAGCAATCGGTGCTCTTAACCGCTAGCCTATCTCTCCAGCCCCAATTTTACTTATTTTTTATGTGTATGAATGTACTGTCTGCATGTAGGTTTGTGCACCTGTGTCATGCAGTGCCGCAGAGGGCGTTGGATTCTCCCGGAACTGGAGTTAAAGACGGTTCTCAGCCACCATGCAGGTGCTGGGGATCAAACCTGGGTCCTCTGCAAAAGCAGTCGGTGCTCTTAACCGCTAGGCCATCTCTCCAGCCCAAATCTTGTATTTTAAACCACAAGAGCTCTCCTCCCAAATAATGAGACCAAACCACAATAAGCAATATTTTTATTGAAATGTAATATTCACAAATTGCAAAATAACAAGAGCTAGATAAAATTTTAAGTAACAGAAGAAATAGCTGAGACCACAGAAAATGCTGTGCTGCACTGACAATCCAAGTTGATGAGTTTGTCAGGTAGAAAGAGTAAATACAGTGTGCTCACTTCCTTGATTTTTTATCAGAAAGTCTTTTTTCCTAACCCTTTTCTAGTCTTTCTTGAGGTATAAAGTAGAGTAAACTATTTCCACGCTATGATCACAGGAAAGTGATCCCAAGTCAGTGAGTAAAGATGTGTTTTTAATATGCTCATTAGATGGCATCCAAGTCGGTGTGCAGCCCAATACCTGCTACAGTGCTAATTTTGACCATTTTCTTGGGTTTTGTGAGGTTTCATTTTAGTTGGCTGTGTATTCGGATAATTAGAAAATACATTATTGGTTCTTAAACTTTTATCTGCATTCAAAACATTGCCAAGAACATGAGTGTACTGAATCTTCAAGGTATTCCTGAAGTGCCCACTAAAAAGACTAGGAAGTTACATAGTTTGATTTTAGGTTTAAAATTGATTTACAGTCTTTAAAAGGTTAGACAATGAATACAGACTTCCCCATCACAAACCCTTCCCTCCCTAATTCATACACAAAGGCACACCTCTACCATACAGAAAACACCTACTCACTCTAGGGCAGAATCTCTGGGTTTGTAGCCCTCTCTTCATGTATATAGGACAAATTGTTTCTCAAGATACACAGTTGGGAGACAGGTTCTTCCTCTCTACTAAACAAGTAAGCATACAGAATCAAATCACATGGAATAGACATTTTAGACATTCCTTCAATATTACAAATTGAGCAACTCTCAGGCCTTCAAAGAGGTGCTCTTCACTCTTCTAGGTCCCATTCTAGATCATGTTGGCAACTGGGATTCCCCTCCCCCTACTCTCCAGCAGCTCCTATCTGCTTATACAGACTCAGAGCCTCCAACATGCACTGGAGTGTGCGTAGCCTTGTTCTCCAGTTGTTTTAAAATATATTCCACCCATCCATGGAGCATATTGTATAGGATGTGAGAATTTCTCATTACTCTTTTGAGACCTTCCTGAAAACAGCCTTCTTGTACTGCCACTAAACAAGGCCTGTTTAAATGCTGTAACTGTCACTGTTGATAATGCTCTTTTAAAAAAAAAAAAAAGTTTTTTGTTTTTGAGATGGGGTTTCCCTGTAGCATCAGCTACCCTGAAACTCACTATGGAGACCAGGCTGGCCTCCATATCACAGAGATCCACCTGCCTCTGCTTCCCAAGTGCTGGTATTAGAGGTATTCACCACCATGCTCAGTGTTTTACACTTTTTAAAGTTAGATTTATGTGTTTTAATGTATGGGGTGTATGTATCACAACTCACATAAGGAGACCAAAGAACAAATTGGGAGAGTTGGTTCTTTCTTTCCAGGTGGGTCCCGGGGATGAACTCAGATTTTCAGACTTGGTGGCAAGACTGTCTACCTTGCTGAACCATTTTGCTAGTCCAATAATCCCCATTTTGATAAGGTGGTATGAATGAATTTGCATAAGGACTGAAAAGCATAGTACAATGTGTACTAGTATATATTAAGGACTCCAGAGAACAGGTGGGCTTAATACATTAATTTCTTGAAAGAGAAGACTCTAAGACACCCCACCCCAAAAGTCAAAAGTTTCTACCATGTGATAATTCTGAGTAAAATATATTTGGATATATTTACATATAGATGAAATGTTAAACATTTAACATTCTCAGATGCATGATAAAATATCTTCTAACCTTTGGAAACAGTTTTTTTAATGTACATACTATATGTAAAAATATTAAAAATTAAAGAACTGAAGTTACTAACAGGCAAGATTCTGATTGAAGACTACATTTACCAGCCACTAGGACTTGAGTACTATGAGAAGGCACTTATAAGAGCCTGGTGCTAGGGAATGTACAATTAAGTGTTCTTTTAATATTGTTTAGAGCTTTGAATCTACTTAAATGGCTGAAATGATGTAGGCCCTTTTACAAACGTTTCTAATATAAGCTTAAGTTCTGTAATGATGTGCTCTTTCAGAAGGTAGTCTGTCAAAATGCAGATGTATCTGATCTTGTGCATGGTGGTTGCAAAGGAAATACGTCGACGTAAATCTAACTCATATAGGTCAAGATAAAGGATTAGAAGGGTGTGGTCTGCTTTGAATCATTAGTAAAGTTATTGAGAAACTGATCATACTATGTTCATATAATTTTAGTGGGTTCTGATCTCTTTCTGGCAGTGTCTTTGTGAAAACCAAAATAGAAACAATAAGAAAACATGGTCAAACAACAACAAAAATTGAAATAACAAAACTTTAAAAGCAACTCTGTGCTGGGCATGGTAGTCCATGCCTGTAACTCTAGCACTTGAAAGGCAGGAGGATCAGGAGTTCAAGGTCATCCTCACCAACATAGCAAGTTCTAGAGACCCTATGTAAAAAACAAAACACACAAAACAAACAAAACCTTGCAACTCTTCTAGCAGGAGCTTCAGACAGGTTGGCCTATGCTTTGATTTACTCTGAACTGATTAGAAAGAAGTATAAGAAAGAGCCAAGCATGACAGCACATATCTGTAATCCCTCTGCTCACAGGGCTGAGGCAGGAGGATCGTTAGTTTGAAGCCAGCCTGGTTACGTAGTGAATTTGAGGCTCTAACAAAGTAAGACAAAATTGGCTTAAAGGCCCTCCTCAATCTTCAAACATTTTTGCATCAACTATGAAGAATGTGAGAGAAGTATTTTACTCAGGTGAAAGAATAATATAGCTGTTAAGGCCTTCTGAGGATGATGCCTATGCCTGGGTGTTTAGCTTTCTGAAAAACCATTGTTTTGAGGCCTACTTTACTATCAGCAACAAAAACAAAACTTGTAGTGACTTTACTGGCCACCATTGTCACTCCTTGCACATCAAAAATAATATAATGGTAGAAAGCACATTAAAACTTAAAATTCCTGCTGGTTGTGGTGGCACATGCCCTTAATCCCAGCACTTGGGAGGCAGAGGCAGGCCTGTGAGTTCAAGGCCAGCCTGGCCTACAGAGTGAATTCCAGGCCAGCTGGGGCTACAGGGAGACCCTGTTCAAAAAAACAAAACAGAACAAAACACAACTAAAAAATCCTGAGTCTACAGTTATACTACAAGATCTACAAAATCCACAGCTTGTCAATTATTGAATGAACCTGACTTTGAAGTTGATAAATGGACATGAAACATTCAACCTCCCTTTCCATTTAAGGATGACCAAATAGTTCAAGTTGAGGAGGGAAAGCTATAGTTTACATAGATTAACCAGTTAATAAATGTAAGAAAAATGAGAGAACTGGAAAAAAACAGGCAAGCTTTAAAATTACTCATTTAGGTGAGGGTCATCACTGGATGTTACAGTGACAATGAGAAACAACATTCATTTAATGTGAAAGAAACATTTTATGGATAACTCACAAAGGGGAGAAGCAGAGGACCAGAGTGCCATGCTGATCCACTGGTTAATCTGCGCCCTGGAAATGGTAGGTGAACTAGACATTCTGTCTTTTCTGACCGATGTAATATGAAGCATATACTTTATCTAGGATCTACACTATTACAGAATGCTGAACTCACATCTGTGTGCCTTGATTTCTACATGGCAAGGAGTATGGGAATAGCAGAACAAACTAGACATTGCTATGAGGTATAACTAGACAAATTCAGAAGATGGGATTTTGCAATACATTTTCCCCAGTCATTTAAATTATTATTTGTCAGGAAGAAAAAGGAACCATGCTAGATTATAACAGAGTTAAGGTACATGACCAAATAAAATGTAAGAATGAATACAAGTCTAAAGCCAATTGCAAATTGGAAGATAATAGGAAACTTGAATATGGTCTGAGGTAAAAATACTGTGGAATGAGAAAGTGGAGAAACCTAAAAAGATAGGTTATAAAACACTAGATAGACCTGATCTGGTTTTGTTTAAAAATGCATATGCGTAGGGAAAGTTCTGGAAGGATACACATTAAGGTGCTAATAGTGGTGATCTCTCAGCAATGGGGATTTGATGTATTTATTATTTTTCCCTTGTCTATTTTTCAAATTACAATGCACTTAATTCTGTAATAATATTTAAAATAAGGACTTCTAGAAAATTGTGGGATTTCCCTCTTTTAGAAAACTGATTATAGACAGTCTGTTACCCAAACGAGTACAAAGCTAAGGAACCACTAACTTCCTGGTGACAGCAGGTACTATTCATAGGTAAAGTACTTAAAGATATAAAAGTGTAAGTGCTTGTCTTGCAAAGACAATAGTAAAACGTAGCAGAAATGTCACTGTAATAATAAGTGCAAGAGGCCAATTAATCTTTGAAATATTCAATTTAAAAAACACAAGTAAGATACATCTTGCTATGCATCATTCATCCTCCAAATCAAGCCTTGGCTACCCTCAGGGGAAAACGAATCTAAGGTGTGGTATTTAAAGCTAGGGATTCAGCAGAGCCTGAGACCCTCCTCTATGCATCGGGTGTGGTAAGGGTGGCATTGGGCTCCAAGTCCTCCTGGGGAGGCAGAGCTGAGGCTTCTTGCTCAGCCAGTGCCTCTCGAACTTGGCTGCCTAAAACTGCATCATGGATGCTGTGGAACAGAAGCTCTTTTAAAGCAGGATTTTCAAAGAATCTATTGCGGGTGAGGTCATTCACGACTTGTGCTATAAAAAGAAGAAAAGAAAATTATTTCACATTCTAAGTTTTGGTCTTAAACACTAAAATTTATAGCATTTTAAAACTAGCCAATTAATTTTGAGACAGGGTCTTATGTAGCCCAGGCTGGCTGTGAACTCCTGTGATCCTCTTTGCCTCCACCTCCCAAGTGCTACATTTATACCTGATGCCATCATACAGTTTAAATATTAAAGTGCGATAGTAGAAGTTTCATTCCAAGCCCCGTCTCATCATATCACTCCTCCAATCCCAGGAAACTACTCTTATTACTTTGCAGCATACTCTTCCAGGATAAATAGAAATACAAGCAAATGTAATATATTCTGGCTAGGCATAGTGGCACATGCATGTAATCCCATCTCTTGAGAGGCAGAGACAAGAAGGATTACAAATTTGAGGGCAGACTAGGCTATGCAGCAAGACCCTATTTTGAACAAGATCCTGTTCTGAACAACAAAGCAAATTCATGTATGTAAGTGTACCCACGTTGCCCAAGGAGGTCAGAAGAGGACATTGGATCCCCTGGAACTGAAGTTTTGGGGTTTGTTTGTTGTTTCTGGTCTTTTCATTTTCCAGAGCCCACCTCTGCTTCCTGAGTGCAGTGATTAAAACGTGTGTCACCATGTGCCTGACTTAGAATATACAATAGAATATTGTACAGTGACTTTTTTTTATTTATTCATCTGGTTCCTTATCTTTTGTTTGACACTTAAAATTTTTCTGGTCTTTTGATTTTTTTTTTTTTTTTTTTTTTATTTTTTTTTTGGTCTTTTCGAGACAGGGTCCCCTGTAGCCCCAGCTGTCCTGGAACTCACTCTGTAGACCAGCGCTGGCCTTGAACTCACAGAAATCCACCTGCCTCTGCCTCCCAAGTGTAGGATTAAAGGCTTGTGCCACCACGCCCGGGCTTTGGTCTTTTGTTTTTAAATATTTTTATTTTTATTTTTTATGTGTATGCATGTACTGTCCTGCATGTAGGTTTGTGCACCCATGGTCCTGCATGCCTCGGATGGTCGAAGAGGCATCAGATTCCCAGGAACTGGAGTTTGAAAACAGTCGCAGCCGCCATGTGGGTGCTGGGGATCAAACCACCCGGGTCCTCTGCAAGAGCAGTCAGTGCTCTTAACCGCAGGCCATCTCTCCAGCCCCATGGTCTTTCGATTTTATAGATAACAATATAATGGACAGTGATGGTCTTTTTGTTTTTTTTTTTTTTTTTTTTTTATTTTTTTTTTTTTTTTTGGTCTTTATGAGACAGGGTCTCCCTTTAGTCCCAGCTGGCCTGGAGCTTACTATGTAGACCAACCTGGCCTTGAACTCACAGAGATCTGCCTGCCTCTGCCTCCCGAGTGCTGGGATTAAAGGCGTGCACCACCACACCTAGCCTAAGATGGTTCTTAGCCACCAAGTAGGTACTGGGAATCAAACCTAGGTCCTCTTCAAGAGCAGTCAGTGCTCTTAACCGCTGAGCCATCTCTTCAGCCCTGTAAGTGTCATTTTGTATGTGTGTAGTATGATGCTGGATTTTCTGAATTAGAAGATAATGTCAGTTTGTCCTCCGGAGGGACTGCTCCACTTTACACTCCCATCAACTATGTCTGACAGAGCCTATTCTTCCACTTTTGAAATGTGCTGTCAATTTTGTTTACAACCTGACAGATGAAAATAATGATGTCTTTATGTAGAGTTCATTTTTAAGTACTGTTTTAACCAAAAATAATATAAAACAAAAATAATGGGTAATGTATTCTGATTCCAAAGTCACTGGATGGAAAAACAAGCAACCAGAATGATTTGTAGAATTGTAATATGGTACAGTAGCTACTAAATAAAAGTTCATCAACTCCTTCCTTTCAGCCCAGTAACCCAGTAATAATAGTGCCTGAAATAGGCTAATTTCAAAATGCTTTATAGTGATTTTTCAGAAGAATCATTTTTTGATTCTGTAGAAATTAAAATTATAGGAAAAAAATTCCCAGCAGAGTTAGTTCAAAAGAAGTAAAAGCTAGAATGTTAAAACTTATCCTATGCTATGGTATACTCACGACTGCATCCTGCTAAATATACATAAATACCGACGTCTCCATATTCCTTCACAATCTGTAATAATGCAGAGACAAAGTTTAGCTTCTCTTGATCTTGTGCCAGATGAAAGTCATTTTTTTACAAATATGCATTGAAAGAGATGAGACTCTCATTTATTTATGCTAGTTAGGTTTAGTGATTATCCACCTTTAGGCTAATACATTAATTTTGTTCTTTCTTTTTCATACTCGCAGTGACAAGAGTATTGAAACATTAAATTTTGGCACACTAAAGATATGATCATAAAAAAGATTATGATCATGATTTTAAAAATAAATCTTAAAAAAAATAAATCTTATGGAGAGATACTGAGATAGTCACAGACAATGTGACATCCAGACTGCTTCAAAATAAGAAAAAGTAGTGCTGGGAATACATGAAACCAGACTGGCTATAAATCGGTGATTGTTGAAGCTGAGTGACGGTTACATAATGATTAATTATAGTACAATCCCATATTTTAAAATGTCCAGGAACTGAGAGATGGCTCAGCAGTTAAGACCACTGGCTGCTCTTGCAGAGGACCCAGGTTCAAATTCCCAGTACCCACATGGCAGTTAACAACTGTCAGTAACTCCAGTTGCAGGGGATCTGACACCCTCTGCAGACCTCTGAGGGCATTGCATGACAAGGATAGACTTACATTTAGACATACACTCATAAAATAAAAATAATAGACATAGGAACTGTGAAAAGGATTATTCTCTAATCAGAACCAAATATAATACTAAAGTCTCCTTAAGCTGTGCACTTAAGCAAAATATATTAATACAGGAGAGCTCTGATATCAGCAATGGATTATTCTACCAAGGAGATCTTGGCCAGGGGATCCAAGCCCCCCCCCCCAAAAAAAGGTAAAGGCTTCTTGCCTCCAAACTGGGATACCTGCAAGAAGAGAGGCGATAAGGCCCTGCTGTCAAAGACCTGATGTAAGCATGGGAAAGATGTATTGAGACCACACTTGCAAGTATACAGATGGTCTCTGGAATAGTAGAGAGTGTTACCAAAGGCCACTAAACCAATAAAGCAAATATAGGTCTCCCTGAGTCAAGCAAGACTCCTCTATCAGCACCAGCTACACCTCACCTGCCTGGAAATACTGTGCAGCTGTGGCAGCCATATGCCTCTATATCCCAAATCTAATTGGCTATTAGCTCTCTCCTTGGAGGAATAACCCACGGCTGATGCCACAAGCTTACATCCTCTAAAGGTTAGGAGATGTTATAAGCCACAGTAAGACCCTGTCATATTTTACAGAAAAAACGTAATTCATGGATTAACATACCATCCAAACATCTGTGTCTATACCAAAGTAACCTACCATAACAATTAGTACTGTTTAAATACCTATATATCTAATTGCTTGTGCTTCATTAGTAGGATTGAAAGGTTATTCCTGGACAAACTGTCAGCCCATGAAAGGAAACAGCCAGAATTGACCAGAGTCCAAAACGACAGCTCCAGAGAAAGTAGACTGTTTTGCTTCTCGTCCACCTGTGCCCCTTTTCTAAGCCTAGGGAACAATCTGCAGAAGAGGGGGCATGGTAGAATGTAAGGGCTGCGATTGGGGTGAATGGTGAAACTACAGCAATATAGTCTAGACACTTACTTGATCAACTTGATTGAACATACAAGCCCTCCCAGCTGGATGGTGGGACCCTTGGGCTGTGTGGGTTTGGGCACAACTGCTTGCAAATTGGTTTTATATGAAGGATGCTTGTACTCATAAATTATTACTTGTTAAAAAAAAAGAATAGAAATAATGAACATTTTTTATTTTATTTTATTTATTTATTTATTTATTTATTTATTGAGACAGGGTCTCCCTGTAGCCCCCAGCTGTCCTGGAATTCACTATGTAGACCAGGCTGGCCTTGAACTCACAGGGATCCTCCTGCCTCTGCCTCCCGAGTGCTAGAATTAAAGGCGTGTGCCACCATACCTGGCTTAAAGAAGGTTCTTAGGTGCCATGTGGGTGCTAGGAATCGAACCCAGGTCCTCTGCAAGAGCAGTTGGTGCTCTTAACCCGCTGAGCCATCTCTCTAGCCCCGATGAACATATTTCTTAAATATCCATAACCAAAAGTTGAGAAACTAACAACAAAGTAAGAGTTGTCAGAGGAATCTAGTTCCATCTGCCTAGAGTGATAGGCAGTGATCTATGCAGACACTAAAGGTCTCGTTCTAGATGATGCTTACCCCTGCCAGAGTTTTCACTCCAACAGAATCAATGAAATTGACTTGGGTGAAGTCCAGAATGACAGTGTGGACATTTTCTCCCTGGGGCATGAATCTCTGTAGCTCTTCAGGAAATGTGGTTTTGATGACTATTGGGGGATATTTTACTTCATCGTCCTCTTCGGGCTTTGTAGCATCTTCTCTATCTACTTCTGCATCCTTTGTCAAAAATGAAACCATTAATATTAATTCTCTGGGACAGGAACACAAAAGATCACAAATGGCTAAAATGTAGAGAATAAGAGTCTGCAGAATGTGGGTCTCTTATATTAAACTCCACTCAGGCAACATAGAACAAGGGATCAAGAGGACACTAAATGAACCTCTTAACTCTCATTAAGGAAGCTCCTTCATGAAACGAGGGCAAGGAACTCAAAAGGTCATTTAGAGCCAAACTGAAGATTAAGGAGTCTGCAGAGTGTGGGTCCATGGACAGGTCTCATATATTAAACTTCACTCACCGAGGGCTCAGAAACCATTGTGGAAGAGGGGGTGGAAAGATTGCAAGAGCCAGGGAGGAGGTGCATGACCGTACGGAAATAGAGTCCTACCAGCTCCTGGGACCCTGCTCATACGAACCTACAACAATGGCGTCAGCTTTCACAAGACCCATGCAAACTCAAGCAGATAAAAACCCAACACAAATCTGGAAATGGGCAGCAGGCCCCAATCTTAGTCGAAGAATTATTGGCAGCTGATTACTGCTGGGTGGAGAAGAGCTGATCTTTTTAAAGGGAGGTACTCTAGATAGGCTGGCTCTAGATAGACCTCAGTGGATGAATGTGTACTGAGGGACATCTGGGTACATTGCCATGACATGATAGGCCCTAACACAAATGACAGAATGTGTGCATTCCAGTGGGAGGGCGATGGGAGGGCACCAATGGAGAAGGGGGTAGAAAGTTGATTCAGATCTTTTGTATGAAATACATAAAAATTCAATAAAAATGAAGCCGTTAATTTCCTAAGTAAAACATTTGTTTGCTTTCAGAAATATTCATAAAGAAAAATAATAAGCCTTTATATTCTCAGAAACAGTATGTCTGTGTATTTAGTTTTGGCTAGGTTTCTTTCACCTACCTGTCTCTCCTCCTTTCATTCTTGAATTGTGTGTGTGTGTGTGTGTGTGTGTGTGTGTGTGTGTGTGTGTAGGTGTGTGTGTTTGGCCCAGAAAAATCTATATTTCTTAGTCATTTTCTCTACTTTTTCCTAAGTTAGAAAATAGTCCTAAACATTTCATCATGACAGACTACAAACCTCTACAAGTCAGAACATGAAAATCTAGCCTTTGACCTCTTTCTTATTATCAACTAAATGACAATTAATGGTCAGTTTTTTTGTTTGTTTGTTTTTTTAATTTTTAAAATTTTATTTATTTTTGTATGTGTATGAATGTACTATCTGCATGCAGGTCTGTGCACCCATGTTGTGCAATGCGGTGGAGGTCAGAAGAGGGTCTCGGATTCCCCTGGAACTGGAGTTCTCCTGGAATTGGAGTTACAGACAGTTCTTAGACACCATGTGGGTGCTGGGGATCGAACCCAGGTCCTCTGCAAGAGCAGTTGGTGCTCTTAACTGCTAGGCTATCTCTCCAGCCCTTGTTTGTTTGTTTTTGTTTGTTTTGTTTTGTTTTGTTTTGAGACAGGGTCTCCCTATAGCCCCAGCTGGCCTGGAACTCACTCTGTAGACCAGGCTGGCCTTGAACTCAGAGATCTACCTGCCTCTGCCTCCCGAGTGCTAGGATTAAAGGCGTGTGCCACCACACCTAGCTTAAAGACAGTTCTTAGCTGCCATGTGGGTGCTGGGAATCTAATCCAGGTCCTCTGCAAGAGCAGTTGGCACTCTTAACCACTGATCCATCTCTCCAGCCCTAATGGTTAGGTTTTTTTAAGGTGACATATGATGCTTATTTTATTTTAAATTTTTTTCTAATGTATATGTGTGTTTTGCCTACATGTGCATTGGGTACATGCAAAGCTGTTGAGACCAGAAGAGGGCATTGGATCCTCTGAAACTGGAGTTATGGAAGATTGTTAGTCACCATGTGGGTGCTGAGAACTGAACTTGGGTCATCTGGATGTGCTCTTAACAGCTGAGCTATCTCTCCAGGCCCCCAGGCCCAAATTTTTATTATTTTTTTCTTTTCTTTTTTTTTCTTCTTTATGGAATGCTTCACAAGTTTGTGTGTCATCCTTGTCCAGGGGCCATGCTAATCTTCTCTGTATCATTCCAATTTTAGTATATGTGCTGCCAAAGTGAGCACTATTATTATTTTTTTAAACAATGCTTTTACTGCTTACCAAGACCATTCTTATAATTGACTATAGAAATAGAGCCTCATATATCCCAGGTAGGCCTCAATCTCACTATGTAGTCAAGGCTGGCCTTGAACATCTAATCCTGCTGTCTCTGCCTTAGGAATGTTGGGGATTATGGCATGCACCACCATACCCAGTCTTGTTACAGACTTTTCATACACAAAGGGGACTTAGATTGTTTCTAAGTCTTCTCATGTTAGCAACTTCATGCTGTATTTAGACTTCTGCATGGCTAAAGATGGAGGACATGTAGGGCAAAAGAAAGGGAAAATACAATGGAAGGATCACTCACCACTTTGACTACGGTCGCATTGGCCACGTTGGCATTTCCAACCTCCTTGGCATACTTCCTCATGGCCTTTCTTCTTGCTCCCATTATGAGTGCTGGGTTCACGCCAGTCTTCACAGAAGATCATATAAGATCATAGCTCCCAAGGATCCAGCCAAATGCCAAACCAAATCTCCCCTGTTCTACCTTTCCCTCAGATGTCCTAAGCTGTTATTCCCAGAGAACATTAGCTGTTTTCTATGTCTAAGTCTTTACTCAAGCAGAAACTAAAGTACTGAAAACAATTTTAGACTGGTATTTATTAAACTTAGATTTTTCTGATTCTTATATTTAAAAGACTTCATGAGCAGTGGAATTGAGTTTTGTGACCAGAGGAACCTATATGATCTCCATAGTAAGAAATTTGATTATCTAAAAATTCTTTTTTAAAAGTAATCTATACATAGGACAGAGGAATGAACAGTAGTAATGTTTACACAACCATGTAAATATACATAATACCACTGGATGTCACACTTCAAGTTATGTTCTGCATATTTTGCTATAGTAGAGAATGCAGAGACAGTTAAGTGATCCTTCTATCCTTGCCAAGCCACAGCCCCTCCTCAGAAAAAGTCACTCTTAATTTCTTTTTTAATTAAAACATTTAAATTGTTATTATTCTTCCTTGTGACTCACCTTTCTTTTCAATGCATTGCTATACAAGTCACTATTTGCATAATAAATTGGGGCATTTATTTGGAATATTTTTATTCCAGGAATTTCTTTCACCTAAGAAGTAAAATATTAATGAAATTAATACCAAGGTATATTTCAGAATCAAAGCTGCAATTGCCTCCTTTCTCCAACATGAAGATGAATACAGAAGTTGTAAAGTTTTAATATAACACACTTTGATGAAATGATGTTACTCTACTCAAACTGGGAGGAAGAGTATAAAGAAGAAAAGATGTGTGTGTGTGTGTGTGTGTGTGTGTGTGTGTGTGTGTGTGTGTTTTGAGACACAGTCCAGCTATGTTGCCCAGGTGATCTTGCACTCCTGGGCTGAAGCAATCCTCCATCTCCTGAGTGGGACTACAGTACTGTCTCCCCTACCCCACTTGAAAGTCTTACAAAGTACACATCTACCTATTCATCTTATAGAACAGGCTTTCTTTATTTTTACCATTAAACACAAAGAAAGAGAACCTGAAAAAACATTCAAAAGGAGAAAAGAAAATGGATGTTGAGGTGCTGCCACACTGTGAGAAGCAGGCACGTAAGATGAGCAGAGATTTAAATGGTTTGATTGACAGAGCTTTTTCCCCATGCAGAAGACAGACAAAACCAGTTTTAAAAGATTTTGTAAAATTCTTTAAGATTCCATAGAAGAAAAGAACATTCAAGATCAAGGAAACTTTAAGCTATAATTTTAACCTTTCAGCATGGAAGAATTCCATAGTCCCACTACCTTGATTTTATGTAGTTAAAAATCTATAATTTAACACTGTATAAATTCATCAGAAAAAAAAAACATATATACACAAACTAGTCTCTTAGTTTTAGTGTTATGTAAATGTACATTTTTATTTCAACAGTATATACCTATCTTCCTTAAAAATAAGGAAAAACTAATATCAGAAAGTTATGCAGTTAATGCACAGTATAAATAAAATTACAAAACTGAATCCAGAAGATGAACAGAAGCCACCTTGACTTCTATAACTCTCCCTCCCTCCACTTTTCTCCTTCGCCCTGGGTGAAAACATTACTCTGCCAATCACATACCAACAATATTTTAAAATATTAGAAAAAGGTCCTACCTCCTCATATGCATCTATGTCAATATACACGTCAGTGTCAGGAAGCTGTCCCAGGACTTTGTAGCTCGGACTGGAGAGAAAGAAGAAGGGTTAAATTCCATCTGGCTGAGGCACAGCATGTGGTTTACCTAGGCATGTGAATTTGCTGGCCAGTTCAGGAAAACCCGCTCCCCATGGGGTCTTTGCCTAAGGGCTCTTCCCAGCTCTCACAGTGCCTCTACATGGAACAATGTCTTAGGTTCACAGGGGAACTGAGAACTCACTGCTTGGGGAGCTGGGCCTCAGTGGGTAAGAATTTCAACATCGAAAGTTTCGATAGGCAGAGGAGGAATAGGCCATACTGGCCCTCTGGCATTCCTTTTCTACAGATCTAACTCTCACAGTGCCCAGCAAAGGTCAGCCCTGATCACTATCCAACGCCAGGAGCAACGAGGTTTCTGTGCATAAGTGCCCATGAGTTTGGTTTACTGTGACGCTGTGCCTCTAAAGAAGCATGTATACATTCTAATTTTGTGAAGATGATAAAATTTTAAGAATCAGCTTCTAGACTTATTTAAAAATTTTTTTTAAATTATGGTTTCATCACACACTGTGATCCCAGATAATCATTCTGAGTTTCCAACTTGTGTGTGAACATGATGATGATAGTCATTGTAAGGATGTTGTAAGGATGACATAAAGTTCTGATCTTTGTAAAGATCTGGGCACATAAATAATTGTAATAATTTAGCGTCATTCTTAATTCATTATCATTTGGTCTCCTATATGACAACACACAAAAACCCAGCAGGACCACAAAGGGCAGGACATAAAACTCAATCATTTGAGGGGGGAAAAAGAAAAGTATAGCTCTGAAAAATGGAAGAAGAAGAAAAAAAAAAAACCCTTGCCCAACTTACAATAAGAAATCATAAACACTCGCTGGGCATAGTGGTATATGAGTTTGATCGCAGCACTTGGGAGGCAGAGGCAGGTGACCTCAACAAGTTCAAAGCCAGCCTGGTCTATGTAGCTACTTTCAGGCCAGCTGGGGCAACACAGCAAGGCCCTGTCTAAAAAACAACAACCAAACAAACAAAAACAAACAAACAAACCCTCAAACTCATAAATCCTGTTCAACAGAGAAAACAAACATAAACCTCAAATCCTATACTGTGTTAGCTAAAGGATATACTGTGTTTGGCTTACATGTGCTGATCAGTGAGGAAAGCCAGGTCAGCAACTCAAGCAGCAGCAGAGGCAGCAATCATGAGGAAAGCTGCTCACTGGCTGGCTCCCTGCGCTGACTCCCTGTGACGTGCTCCCTATGGCTTGCTTAGCAAATCTTTCTTATATAGCCTAGGCCCACCTGCCCAGGGATGGCACCACCCAAGTGGGCTGGGTCCTCCTACATCAATTAACATCAAGAAAATGCCACCACTGACATGCACCCAGGCTAATCTGATGGAGAAACCTCCTCAGCTGAGTTTCCCTCTTCCCAAGTGTCTCCAGTTTGTGAGCTGACAAAAAGTAGCCAGCACAGGCCCCATGTTCTTAACGTTTTTCTTTCTTTCTTTTTTTTTTTTTTTTTTTTTTTTTTTGGTCTGTTCGAGACAGGGTCTCCATATAGCCACAGCTGGCCTGGAACTTGCTCTGTACACCAGGCTGGCCTTGAATTCACAAAGATCCACCTGACTCCGCCTCCCAAGTGCTAGGATTAAAGGCGTGCAGCACCACACCCAGCTTGCATGTTTTTCTTTTAAGACATTAGTCCCAGCTGGCCTGGAGCTCACTCTGTAGACCAGGCTGGCATTGAACTCAGAGATCCTCCTGCCTCTGCTTCCTGAGTGCTGGGAATAAAGGCGTGCACCACCACGCCCTGCAGAGGCTGTAATTTTATGACACTGAGAGGTTATGTAAAAATCACAGAGCTATCAGAAGTATGGCCAGGACTTGTAGCCTCATTATTTCTATGATCTTTCTTCTTTATGGTGATTTTTTCATCACAAACGGTATTTGTGGAAGACTATTTTTTTTTATTTTTTTAAATTTATTTCTGTATGTGTATGAATGTACTGTCTGCATGCAGGTCTGTGCACCCATGTTGTGCAATGCCGTGGAGGTCAGAAGAGGGTATCGGATTCCCCTGGAATTGGAGTTCTCCTGGAATTGGAGTTTCAGACGGTTCTCGGCTGCCATGTGGGTGCTGGGGATTGAACCCGGGTCCTCTGTAAGAGCAGTCGGCACTCTTAACCTCTAGGCTATCTCTCCAGCCCGGAAGACTATTTTATACTTTCCCCAGTTCCTATCAGGAAAAAGGGACAAGGCATGGTGGCTCAGAGTGTCGCAACACCTAGAAAATTGTGTATAACTGCATGGCGGAGTTTGCACCATGTCATCAAAACCCATGTCATTGTGGGGTGCCAAAGACCACTGCTGTCACATGTTTCACTCAGAAGTGGATTTAACAGGCACAGCCAGGGCAATGATGGGACGCAGGCTCTTGAACAGAACCATAGATGGGAGTGTCAACTGTGACAGTGAAGCACGTGGATGGATTTTTCTATTCCTTCTTTTTTTTTTTTTTAGGTGTTAAGGATTTATTCCAGAGCCTTGAATAAACTAAGCATGTATTCTACCATTAGGCTCTACTTCCAGCCCTGAAGTGAAATTTTTTGGCATATTATTTATTGATAAACAGGTAGCATTACAAGAGTTACAGCTCCCTCTCACACCAGCTACAAATAGCCAGAGGGCTCCACTTCTACCAGTCCTTAGAGTCAGCATCTCAGATATGCGCATCATTTCAATCACGCACTCACCTCTGTGTTCTGTAAATCACCGTCAGCAATGCAATGATCACAGCAGTAATCAGGCCGTAGTCCAAGCCCAGGAACAGGGAGGACACAAAAGTGGTAAGCCAGATGGTCTAAAGAATTAAGTCAGAGAGCTTTCTAGAGAATCATGTTAACAATCCCATAATAACACACACACACACACACACACACACACACACACACACACACACACACTGACAGAGTTTATCTTGCCTAAGCAACATACATAACAACTAACTACATTAATATCTTTCTTAAGGTTTTGTTCACCCTAATAAGGACTGCTGCAGTGACATGGACCCTGACCGTCCCCTTTACTTACCAGTTCTATTTTGCTGGTTCTCCAGAAGAAGGGGAGATCTGAGAACTGCATAAACATTCCTTTCAGGTTGACAATCACAATGGCCGACAGCACAGCCTGAAACATAGCACACAACCTCCTGGTCAGGTCACAGAGCCCTCTCTGCTGGCTCCGCCCTGTCCTCCTGCCCTTCCCACCTCTGTGCCTGACTCACTTCTTATGGGCCATGCATGATCCCTTTGGAGCCATGGACACCTTGATTTTCAGCACTCAGTTAGTTAAAATGGGTCTTAGAAAATCAGATATGTATCTAGCAGCAAACCGCGTGGCAGCTGAGAGTGTCAGAATAAAATCTGGTACTCAACAATGGTTTCACCCATGGTCCTTCTCCTAATGATTTTCTTTATATTGTTTCTGCTCTCTGATTGATGAATATAATCAGCAAATAAATCCCTTATGTTGTAGGTCTCCTCTGAATTTTAATAAAATGTAAGGTCATCAGGTGAAAGAGAGCTGGCGTCTTGGAGGTCAGCCAGTCCAAGCATCACTTGGCAGATAAGGAAAGTGGAACCAGAGATGCTGAGGCTGCTTTCCCGAGGTTGTGCGGTACCAAAAGTAAACTTTGGAGTTAGAGCCTTTCCCATACCACCCTGGTAGAGTTATTGTTTAAAAACACCCTGGTAGAGTTATTGTTTAAAAACCTCCATAACAGTCACAAAAATATAAACGAACAGAATAGCATGGAAAACCCTCACAACAAACCCACTGTACATACCTGGGGTAATGACTCAAAGAGAAATCCGGTGGCTAAGATGACCAGCAGAATCATTAAGGAGGCCAAGCAACCTGCAAGCTGGACAAGAGAAGACATGTAGAAGGGGATCTTAGACAAGGTAAGAGGTGGGACATAGGCTGACCATACTCTCACCATCATCAATGTTGGAAAATCAAGAACATATGGATTCAAAGAAGCCATCCAAACTATTACATAGGCTGACCATCTCACCATCATCAATGTTGGAAAATCAAGGACATATGGATTCAAAGAAGCCATCCAAACTATTGCATAAACGCATGGCTCTAGCTCATTCCCTCTAACCCATGACTCCAGCCCATTCCTTCCTTTAAAAGGTCAAGCTTTTAAGCAGAACTGAGCTACTTAAACATCTTCACTGAAATGCTCCTGTCAGAGGTAGAGAAAAATATCTGGTGCCAACCTGAGACCCAGGGACTGAAGAGTTCAGCCTGGTATTTGCTGTCCAATATGCTAGTCGCTTATCACATGTGGCTATTTAATATTTTTAAGACTAAAATAAAAGAAAATAAAAACTTCAAGTCTTGGTTGCAGTGGCCATACTTCAAGTACTCAAGAGCCACAGGTTGCTAATGGCTGCCATTTGGCTGGTGCAAAGATTGAACGTTCTGTCATTATGTGAAAGTTCCATTAGGCAGGGCTAGACTTCTGCCCACACCCAGTCTCAGGCTTGCAGAACAACAGCCCATGTCGGAACTTTAAGGTCCACTGGTAGCAAGTGGAATGTTGTATAACTTCCAATTTAAGTGGAGAATATACCTCTTTCCTATAGACTCAGTTCTTTGTGATTCACTTCAACCAATCATGCTTTTCTCTGATTCACTACATAGCTCACTGGAGCATGAGTAGCTTTGTTTGGGTTCAGAGTAGAACCAAGGTATTCATTCACATTTAATCACCACCCAAATTTCTAGTTCTTAGGAGGCTGCTGGGTGCTTACCTGTGTCTTCCCTCCAGTTCCCTCCTGAACAAGGCTTCGAGACAAGGAACAAGAAATCGAAAAGGTCTGGAAAAGAGATCCAATGGAATTGCACAGTCCCAAGGCAATGAGTTCCTTTTCAATGTGGAAACAGAAGAGAAGCAACAGGTCACTCCTGAGAGGGGAAGCTCAGCAGTCATTTAACATACACCTTTAGCTGTGCAGGCTAGACTTCTCTTCATTCAGTTTGCAAGTAGAAAATTTATTTATTTATTTTTTTCAAGACAGGGTCTCCCTTTAGCCCCAGCTGATCTAGAACTTACTCTGTAAACCAGGCTGGCCTTGAACTCACAGAGATCTGCTTTCCTCTGCCTCCTGCCCAGCTTAGCAAAATTTCTTTAGCATGAATTTAAAATAGAAGTCATGGCATATTTTATAGTGGGAAAAAAATGCTTTGAGTTTTCATTATACTGGAGATAAATGCTATGATTGCTACCCATTCTCTATTTCCCAAACCTACTCCCTATGCAAACACTGCTTAAAAAAAAAGCTGCAAAAAGGGGGTGGAGAGATGGCTCAGCGGTTAAGAGCACCGACTGCTCTTGCAGAGGACCTGGGTTCGATTCCCAGCACCCACATGGCAGCTAAAAACCATCTTTAACTCCAGTTCCAGGGGAATCCGATGCCCTCTTCTGACCTCCGTGGCATTGCACGACACAGGTGCACCAATCTACATGCAGACAGTATACTCATACACATAAAAAATTAAAAAAAAATTAAAAAAACTGCAAAAAGCCAGGTGTGGTGGTGCACGCCTTTAATCCCAGCATGTGGGAAGCAGAGGCAGGTGGATCTCTGTGAGTTCAAGGCCAGCCTGGTCTACAGAAGGAGTTCCGGGCCAGCTGGGGCTACAGGGAGACCCTGTCTCAAAAAGAAAAAAACCTGCAAAAAGTGAGAAAACACTTTTTTTTTTTTTTTTTTCTTGGTTTTTCGCGACAGTGTCTTCCCTGTAGCCCCAGCTGTCCTGGAACTCACTCTGTAGACCAGGCTGGCCTTGAACTCACAAAGATCCGCCTGCCTCTACCTCCCAAGTGCTAGGATTAAAGGCGTGCACCACCACACCCAGCAAGAAAACACTTTTTAAAAAATTATTTTATGCGTCTGAATGTTTTACTTGCATGTATGCATATGTACCACATGTGTGCCTGGTGCTTTCAGAATCCAGAAGAGGGCATTGGATCTCCTGGAACTAGATTTACAGGCAGTTGAGCCACCATGTGGGTCCCGGGAACTGAACCTGGGTTCTCTGCAAGAACAATCAGTGCTCTTAACTGCTGGATCCATCCAGTCCCAAGATAATGCTTTTTTAAAGGAGAAAGTAATTGATAGATGACTATTGGTAACTAGATGTCTAGCTTACTGCTCATGAGCAAGTACATTCCAGTACATTCTTAGGAGCTGTGTGCCCAGTAATCTCAGCAGTTAGGAGGCTAAGGCTGGATCACTGCAAGTTTAAGACCAGCCTGTGTTACATAGTTACATGGGGGCTTCAGGCTAGCTACAGAGAAACATCTTGCATCTAAAAAACATTCAGGGTACTAATATAGACAACGCTCTGACAAAATTACAGCTCATGCTGTTTGAATTCAACATGTTTTCTATATGTTATAAAATAAGGCAGCAGAGAGAATTCTAAATCCCAGCACTTGGAAAGCTGAGGGAGGAGGATTATGAGTTTGAGCCCAACCTGGGCTACATCATGAATTCAAGTTTACTAGCTACAGTGTGAGACCTTATGTCAAACAATAATATCAACAGCAGAAGAAATAAAGAAATGAGGAAGGGAAGAAGTAAGGAAAGGATATATTATAGTGTCAAATAAATACATGTTTTAATGGATACATTACCAGAGTAAAGGGTTTTCTACCTAGCTAGATATATTCAGTGGATTTCCACAGCAGAGCTTGGAAGTTGCACCCCAATGAAACATCTGCAAAATTGAAGATGTTTACCTGATTGCCGTCAACCTGGTAGCCATGCTTATTTGCCAAGGTCTTGGCCATGGAGATGGTCACTGAAAATCCAACAATGGCTATGGCAATGGCATCCACGTACACGAGGTGGAAGAGGCTGGTGTCTGGGTTGGCAGGAGGGAGTAGCCTGAAAATTCAAGGTGACTTTAACCAAGCGTGTGACCACTGGGGGTAAACACAGCAATGGAAGAGAGCATGTTGAGAGAGGCATTATTGCAACGAGCCGATCAATGCCCAGGCACTTGTTTGCTCAGATACAGTGAGAAGAAGGTTGCTGGCACAGTTCTTTCCAGGTCCATGCAGCAGAGTGCTGTTTTCTGTGGGAAGAGCTATCTTCACAGAGCAGGTGCTCAGTTACTTATAGCAGAGTAACTTCATACCTGATGGCAGGTGTAAGACTCCAAAGCAGGATGAAGAGAGAGGTCAGTGAAGCGCTCAGATGCCACAGACATCGGAACCAGGTGTGGAGTAGAGAGGGTGTCGGACAGGGTTGTCTTAACAGAGTTACTGTTCTTGTAACATTACTCACGTCTTTGTTATTGGAGGTAAGGACTCTGAGTCTATTAACTCTTCCTGTGTCACTCTCACTTCAGTTAAGCTCTGTCATGAAAAGGGAGGATTACACTTCTTGAGTCTCATCTGAAAACTTGGAAAAGCCCAAGGTGTGGCTCCTGGAAACCTACAAAAGGGAAACTAGCCAGGCATGGTGGTGCACACCTTTAATCCTAGCACTTGGGAGGCAGAGGCAGGCATATCTCTGGGAGTTCAAGGCCTGATCTACAGAGCTAGCTACAGGGCAGCAGGGACTAAAAGGAGACCTTTTCTCAAAAAGACCAAAAGAGAAAAAAAAAAGGGGGGGGCGGGGGAAACTAGCTAGCTTTTGTCCATTCTTGTAGTTTGAGACACTTGTCCCAAGGAAACATGACAGGGAATCCCTAGAATGATATAAGGGAAGTGGTAATGGGGATTTTTGAAGGCATCTCACACCAATTCAAGGCACTGAGTTAAATTATGGTTATGTTTGCTTAATTGCCATACAGGTCAGTTATCAGGCACAGTTGTATCAGGTCTTGTGTGCTGGGTTCAACGCTTATTCAATTATTTGCCACAGACTGTGAATACGGCATCATTATAATTCTCTTTACAGAGAAGGAAACAAGGCATGATAAGGTTAAACAAACTTATCCAAGGCCAATCAGTTTATCTATAACCATACCAAACCCATGAAGAACTTATCTTTTTCTCTCTATTTTTCTTCCTGTGTCATGGTACAGTGACAAAAGGGGCATTTCAAATCCTGGGATGGATAAAAAGGGTGGGGTGAGGAGGGAGGAAAAGGGCTTAGTACGTGTTAGGCCTGGGTCATGTTTCACATAAACCATTTCCTTTCTTCACAACATGGCTTATTTCATAGGTGCCAATTATCTAAATTTAAAGGTTAAAAAAAGGATGCTTTAAGATGAGAAATGATTTTCCCCAAGATAGAATACAAAGACAAGCATGGGGGGTGTGACTATAAAATGAGTTGTCTTTCCCATGTGCTTTTAGCAGCTGGTTAGGCCAGAGAAATGAGATATATGAACATGGATATATTTCAGAATTAGTTCAGGAAAGTAATACTTCAATATTCCATGCCTGACATCTTTTTTTTTTCACATAATTTTTATTTTTTTTAACAAATCTAGACCCATGTTCCACCCCCCCATTTGCCCACCCCACCAGAGCTCATGCACATCTTTAATAGTCCAATGACACAGATGGGCTATAGGGAGACCCTGTCTCGAAAAGACCAAAAACAAACAAACAAACAAACAAACAAATATTCTAATGACAATTGGCGGGCTCTTCAGGGTGTATGGATTTATGTATACATATTGTGGTGGTTTGAATGAGAATATCCCCCATAGGCTCCAAGTATTTGACTTTTTGTCCCCAGTTGGTGGCACTGTTTTGGGAGGTCTTAGAAGGTGTGGCCATGCTGAAGGAAGTTCATCATTAGGGGTGGACTTAGGAGAGTTAAAAAAGACTTGCCTGCCTCCAGTTGTATGTGTGCTCTCTCTGCTTCCTGTGCCTGCTTGAAGATGTGAACCCTGGCTTTCTGCTCCAGAACCTCCTGACACTAGACCTCCCCAGCAAGATGGACTCTAATTCCCCTGGAACTGTCAAATGTAAGCTCAAATAAACTCTTCCTTTTCTAAACTCCTTTGGTCATGGTGATTCCATCACAGCAGCAGAAAAGCGGCATGGTAGCTTGCTTTCAAGCCCAGCCCCAGCCAGTCCTCGCCTGCTGCAGGTGAATGCTGCTTCTCCCATGCACTTGTTTGTCTCTTGCTGAATCCTGGCCGGCCTTCTGATTTGCTGGTTTGGTTTGAATATGAAATGTCCCCGTAGGAAAATGTTTTAAGTGCTCATCTCCATTTGTGACACTATTTTGAGAGCAGTGGAGTCTTTAAGAAGTGAAGCATGAATATAAGGG
The DNA here is from genome assembly GCA_009823505.1 of Rhizomys pruinosus. Taxonomy (NCBI): domain Eukaryota; kingdom Metazoa; phylum Chordata; class Mammalia; order Rodentia; family Spalacidae; genus Rhizomys; species Rhizomys pruinosus. The sequence goes on along the minus strand of VZQC01010551.1, from coordinate 817,457 downwards.
GATAAAGGCTTATTATCTGTAAACTGGGATATCTGCAAGAAAAGAGGTGGTAAGGCCCGCCCTGCTGTCAATGACCTGATGTAACCATGGGAGGATTGTATCGAGATCACACTTACAAGTATACAGTTGGTCTCTGGAATACCAGAGAGTGTTACCAAAGGCCACTGAACCAATAAAGCAAATGTTGGTCTCCTTGAGTCAAGCAAGACTCCTCCACCAACATCAGCTACACCTCACCTGCTTGGAGATACTGTGCAGCAGCAGCAGCCATATATGTATATCCCAACTTTATTTGATTATTAGCTCTCTCCTTGGAGGAATAACTCATGGATGTTGCCACAAGCTTATACCCTCTAGTGATTAGGAGATTTATACGCCACAGTAAGGCCTTGTCATCTTTCTCAGGGAAAAAAAAAGTAATCCAGGGATTAACACACCATCCAAACATCTGCATCTATACCAAAGTAACCTACCATAGTAACTAGCAAAGTTTAAATACGTATATATCTAATCGCTTGTGCTTCATTAGTAGGATTGAAAGCTTATCCCTGGGCAATCGGTCAGCCCATGAAAGGAAACGGCCAGAACTGACCAGAGTCCAAAATGACATCTCCAGACAAAGTAGACTGTTGTGCTTCTTGTCCACCTGTGCCCCGTCTCTAAGCCTAAGGAACAATCTGTGGAAGAGGGGGAGTGGTAGATTATAGGGGCTGCAATTGGGGTGAACAGTAAAACTATGACAATATAGTCTGGACACTTATTTGATCAACTTGATTGAACATTCAAGCCCCTCCAGCTGGATAGTGGGAGCCTTGGGCTGTGTGGGCTGGAGCACAACTGCTTGCAAATTGGTTTTATATGAAGGATGCTTGTGCTAAAAAAAAAAAAAAAAAGGAGCTAGATACTGACATTTGAACTAACTGGGAATTCACCAAAAATTGCTAGTTGTTTTATTATAGTTTGTATTGGGTGGTTCTCTATATTTTGCTGAAAACACACAGTTTGTACACTTTCTTTTATGTCAGGACAATTTAAGGAATTAAAGCTTAATTTTACTTCCCAGTAAGTTGAAGTCATAGTCCAAGTCATATGGCTTTAAAGAGCAAAGTGTTATTGGTGTAAAATTTATTTAGTAGGTACTCAACTCTGCCCAAAGCTTATACACATAGTATAGGATATTTTAACTGCTTAGTGAATTGTTTAGATAGTTAAATTTAGGTGTAGGATTAGGTGGAATACTGCTTGTTACTGGTATTAGCAACACTGAAATTGGGAATAGTAAAATGTGTTAATTGTTTATTTATACTTGTATTGGGCTAAGGTACACAAATGGGTCTCATATTTTCTGGAATTATACAACATCACATTATACACTTTCTTTACTTGTAGGACAATTTAAAGGAACTAAGCTTAAATTTCCTTCCCAAATAAGTAGCATACAGTCAATGAGAAACAGTTTGGGTAAATTTAATGAAAGCTATGCCTTGGCTCTTGTTTATGGGTATGAATATACAACTTAGGCATCTATTAGGTCAAAACGTAAATAAATAAAAAAAAAAACAAAGAGAGAGAGAGGGGTGGGAGGTGGGTGTACTATCCTTTCTGGGATACAAATGGTGAAAACTCTGTGTTCCAATCCTATATTTATAAAATTTTCAATTTTCTGATCTTTACGAAACTAACATTGGAGGAGAGAGAATTTTATGTTTCCACAGGTAAAATCCCAATCTAAATGCCTGAAAATACCTTAAACTTATGGTATGCAGGATGGACTGGGAAATGCCCAAGCAGAGAGGTTGACCCATCTGAACAGTAAAGAAAAGAGGAACACATCAGACTGCACTGAGTCACAGACACCTGAGCAGCTCGCTCTGAATAATATTGGGGTCCGTGTTTTAATGCCTCCCGTCTCTCTCTCATAATGCGTTCTTACTCGTTTCCAATGATGAAGTACCTGTCCAGATGACGCAGAACCTTCCGTACCTCCTGAGCTTAAGAAGGGAAAAAGAAAACAAACATGATGGTATTGACAACCACTCCCTAACTTAAATAGAGCCAATTTTAATGTGGTAATTTCCATAAAAAGGCATAACTACCCTTTATTATTATTGACTACTAGGCATAGGAATGTGGAATAGGATCTTTCTCTAGTCTAGAGCCAAATTTCAATAGCAAAGTCTTTCTTTTATTTGGTAAGTTTTGTATGTATTAAGCAAAATATATTTATACCGGAAAGCTTGATCATCAGCAATGAATTTATCTGCTAGGAGATGTTGGCAGGGGATTCAATTCCGTACCCCCCCCCAAACTTATAAAGGACTTTTGCTATAAGCGTGGATATATGCAAGGAAGGAAAGCAGACAGTATAGTTACCCATGTTGTGAAGACTTGGTGTTGAGCATGAAAAATGTTATGGACTCACTTGGCTAGATTACAACATGGCCTCTGAAATGCCAGGGAAGCGTTCACCCAAACAAGCCACTAAAGCAATACAGCAACAATATTGGTCCTCCTGATGAAAGCAAGACTCCTCCGGCAATATCAGCTACACCTCAACACCCTGGAGCTACTGTTTGGCAACAGTGGCCATAGCCAAGGTCTTTATAATCCCAAATCTATTTGGCTATAGCTCTCTCCTTTGGGAAGGAAAACTCAAGCGGATGCCACAGCTTATGTCCTCTAGAGGTTAGAAGAGTATTAAGCCACAATAATGACTACCCTTTATGAGAGGAAAAATACAGTTGCAGCATTTAGCATACCATCCCAAGCTCTGTGTTCTATGCTCCACAGCTTGCATTGACAAATAATTGGTACTGCTTAAATGACATGTACATCCAATATCTTGCTTACTTGTTAGTATGACTACTAAAAAGGTGGTATCACTGGAAAAAGCTGTAACCCATGAAGGGACAACAACCTGAACAGACTGATTATGGAGTCCAAAATGACAACTCCAAGAAATTAGCTGTTTTTCTTCTCACCCACTTTGCCCCTTTCCCAAAGCCAGGGGAACAAACTTGCAGAAGAGAGGAGGCGTGGTTGCTAGATTGTAAGGGCTGCAGAGAGGATTAGGTGGTGAATCGTGAGACTACCGGAATATAGTCTGGACTCCTAACTGATCACAACATGCCTGTGCATACAAGCTTCTCCAACTGGACTATGGGAACCTTGGGTTGTTCAAAATTTGGACATAGATACTTGCAAAATGCACCAATTACCTAATTGTATGACATACTGAGTAACATCAATGTTATCTGCAAACAACTGTGTCATTATATTGTAGAATCCCTTAAAAATAAAAAAATAAATTAAAAAAAAAAAAAAAGAAGTGAAGCATGGCTAGCAGAAGCAGGTCAGTAGGGATCGGCCTTTGAAGGCTGTTTCCACTCCCTGGTTCTGGCCTATGCCCTCTGCTTCCTGGCCCATCACCATGTGAGAAGTCAGTACCTCATGCTCTTGCAGCAGTGAATGGAGCCATTCTGGCATGCCTTTCCCACTATGAGGGATTGAAACAGCACAGGTAAGTCTTTCCTTCCTTAATTTGTTTCTGTCAGATAATTTGGTCTCAGTGATAACAAGGAAACAAGAAGACTGGCATATGAGAAATGAGTTTGTCACTATGACAAAGCTGACCCCTTGCTTCATAGCCTTTGACACGCATTTCGGGGAGGAATAGGGAAGATTTTGGAGCTATAGGCTGGATAAGACCTAGGGTGTTAAGCAAAGTTGATCCTGCTGTGAGTTCGGAACACTGTAATCCTGAGAGAAATTCAGTGAAGGATGTGCTCATGCAGTTTCAGGCGGGAACAAGGACTCTTGGGAACTGGGCTACAGGCAATTCATGTAATATCTAGCAAAGAATCTGGCTATTTTGGGCCATGGCCTTCAAAACAAAAAGTGCTATAATCTGGGGACTGAAGGTTCAAAACATGAGCTATGGGGGACATTTCAGATTAACAATATAACATTCCACCCCCAGGCCTCAAAGGCTATGGCCAAAGTACACTGAAAATACATTCAGTCCTAGTTGGAAAGTCCCCATGGTTTTAACAGGGCTAATACTTCTCAAAAATCAAAAGTCTCTTCTGAGACTCAAAGCAAAGTCTTAGCTATAGAACCTCTATAAATTCATATAAATTGTATGTTTCCCATGTACATAGAACAGGGTAAATATTCCCATTTCAGAAGGAAAGAATGGGAGGACTGCAATGAAAGATTGCACCAAAGCAAGACAGAAATCCAACAAGGGCAAGCATTGAACCCTGTAGCTCCAGGGTATGTGGTGGCATCATGAGCGCTCCAGCAGGCCTGGGGAGCTCTGCCCCTATGACCTACTGTGCACAGCACATGGCTTCTCTCTGGATCTGGCTCCACTCAGTGTCTGCAGCTTTCTTTAATAGATGTTCCACATTCCTGGAATCAGCAACATCCTAGGGTCTCCACTTAGCTTCACCATTAGAGCTTCATGCACAGTTTGCCTGTTCAGGGGCTTCTTGCAGGAGATCTGACCCTGCTACACACTGTCTGGCCTTGCGAGCTTTTCTTTAGAACCTTGATGCAAGGCCCCATAACTCTGTAACTCTCCAGTTCTGCATGACTGCCAAACTGACGCCATGTGGATGACACCAAGTTCTGCTAGCAGCCTTGGGAACTAACCAGGGCCTTTGGACCATGGCTACAGTGGCCTGTCCTATGGGAGCCTGCAGAGCTCAACTGGTACCACATTTCCCTAGCTGTCCTCTGCAGTAGGACACCTTTACATTTCTCTCTTTTGAAATGAAACTCTTGGGGCTGGAGAGATGGCTCAGTGGTTGAGAGCACCACCTGCTCTTGCAGAGGACCTGGGTTCGATTCCCAGCACCCACATGGCGGCTAAGAACTGTCTTTAACTCCAGTTCCAGAGGAATCCAACACCCTCTTCTCACCTCTACAGCATTGCACGGCGCGGTGCACCAACCTACATGCAGACAGTACATTCATACACATAAAAAAAAAGAAAGAAAGAAAATGAAAGTCTCAAATGAGTTTGTATCATTACACCCTGAGGCCTTGAAGGAGAGGGGTCTCACTCTCACAGGACCTTGCCCATTGTCCCAGTGCAAGGTTTATAGTTTCTCTTTAATGACCCTCATCTCTTTACCAACTGTACCTGCTTGCATTGCAGAAGCTTTGGATGCAGCCACTTTGGATATAGACTTTTCCTGGCCAAAGTGCTCCTTTTTCTCTTTCTTTTCTTTCCTTTCTTTCTTTTCTTTTTTTTTTTTTTTAAATAGTCTGGAGTCTTACTAAAAAAAGCAACAAGAAATGGCCATGCCACAACCCAACTGTTACTCTGTCTTGGCGTTTCCTCCAGGGAATCGATTAGCTTGCTTCTTTCTACTCAGCCTCACTCATATTTTCAGGAGGAAGGGCCTGGAGAGAGGAAGAGGTCAGCCGGGGAAGGGGCTTGAAGGTCCTATTTACACCTGTTCTGCACTGCATGCTGCCCCTGGCTTGCCGCCACATCCTGCACCGTGCAATGACAGAAGTCTTGCTGGAACTGTGAGTTAAAATGAACCTGTGCTGCTTTCTTTCTTTCCTTTTCCTTTTTTTTTTTTCTGTTAGGTATTTTGCACATAATGATAGAAAAAATAGTTTAAATACACTTGATCAACGGAATGTAGTAGAAGCGACATCACCAGACACCGGAAAGTTCCCTTCTCTCTTCTGTGAGGAAACCATATATATATACGCAGATTTGGCTGCTCTTCCCAGCCAACCCCTAACTTTTTGGGCTGGCCTGGGACTCCCTATGTAGCCCAGGCTTGCCTCAGACTTGCAGTTCCCTGGCCTTGGTCTCCCGTGTTCTGGGATTACAAAACATGCACACTGGTATATTTGGGCACCAGCTAGGTTTGGAGCAAGGTTTCAAGAAGATAAGTTTTCTGGAAAGCCAAGTTTCAGAAAGGTAAACAGCTTTTTTTTTTTTCAATTTATCTCTCACAGATAGAAGGAAATCAGCCCATCAGGGTGCAGTGCAGCTGGGGAAGGGGGGCATGAGTGCATCGCTGGGGTTGGAGCTGACCTAGCAGCATGCCTCTAAACGGACAAAGCCAAGTGTAAGGATGCCGTATTCAATTAAGTTATTTGCAACTAGTAACTGAATAGAATCATCTGCTGGATTCAGTCAAAGACTAATGCTTATCACAGAACTCATTGTTAGAGAGCAGGTGTGAGCTAATGGAAAGAACACAAAAATGGGCCTCAGAAGACCAAGCTCTGGGCCAGGGTGGGACTCAGTACTGAGTCACTGAGGCTCACTCATGTCTCTAAATGTCATCTCCCTTGTCTCTACCTATAAAACACCCTGACCAACTTCCTGTCCCTACTTCTCAGGGCTCTCTATCTTTGTTTGTGTGTTTGTTCATTGATTGCCTGGGCCCAGCAGATCACAAGTTTCATGAAGGTAAAAGGATTTTTGTCTATGTGTTTTGTTGGTAACTGTGCCATGACCTTGGTACATTCAGTAAACAAACACTGAATAAGTGGAGACTGAAGAACATTTTCTGTAAAATAGGGATAATAATGTATATTATCAATACGGTTTATCACGAGCCTCAACTGTAATGGTGGATAGAAAAGTATTTTATAAATTGTAAGTCCAAATGGAAAACAAAGTGTTTTCAGCATGTTATGGGTTTTCACTGAAACCATATTTCAGTTTCAGAGAAAAACCATGTTTTCAGTTTCACAAGAAACATGCTCATGAAACTGATTTTGCTTTGATGTTTATGAGTGGAAGCTAAGCCTGCAGCTCCTGGTCTGTGGGGGACGCTTTGCCCAAGGACACCCATAGGTGTCCTTCCTATGCTTCTTTGTCCCCTGGGAGACTCCTGGATTGGACAGGAGGTCTGATACAACATGGCGGTTTCCCTCAGTGCGCAACATCTAGGCAGATGTCTGGCTCCATTATCTTAGAGAAGAGGCCATGTAAGAGAGATGGAGCATTAGTGTAAGAAACACAGAAACACATGCAGAGACAAAATAGAGATGATTAGAGAGGATCATACAGGGCCAGGGTGAGGCAGGCAGTGGTGATGGTCACTCTCGTCCTGTCAACGTGAAGAGTAAGTCATGTTAAAAATGTGGATTTAGGGGGCTGGAGAGATGGCTCAGAGGTTAAGAACACTGACTGCTCTTGCAGAGGACCCGGGTTTGATTCCTAGCACCCACATGGCAGCTAACAACTGTCTGGGCATGGTGGTATATGCCTTTAATCCTAGAAATCCTAGCACTTGGGAGGCAAAGGCAGGTGGATCTCTGTGAGTTCAAGGCCAGCTGGGGCTACAGGGAGACCCTGTCTCAAAAAAAGGTAAATAAAATACAAATTTTGGAGATATTAAAAAATTATTAAAAATGTGGATTTAGGGGCTGGAGAGATGGCTCAGTGGTTAATAGCACTGGCTGCTCTTGCAGAGGACCTGAGTTCAATTCCAAGCACTCACATGGTGGCTAACAACCATCTGTATCTCCAGTTCCAGGGGATCCAATGCCCTCTTCTGACCCCCGTGGGCATTGGATGACAATGACATGGATACACTTATACATATGCATGCAGTATACTCATACACATAAAATGAATAAAAAAATACATAAAATGTTTTTAAAATGTAGAATTAGGTAATATAGAAGAAGCAAAGAAGGAATCAGCATGCGAACTGAAACTGGAACCCACTGAACAGTGAGCCTTGGACTGTGCAGCCAGCCTGTCTGCGATGCCTGCGTACACAAGCCGGCACCAGATCTCCTTAGGTCCTCCTGCATTCTCACAACACCCCACGACAAGAATGGACTAACACTTTCACATGGCAGTTGAGAAACATGGGGTTTTAAGAAGATAAGATGCCTGCCCAAGGCCACATAGCTTAGATTTTAGGTCTTTTTGCTTTTAATTTCTATATCAATTAAGGGGAGATTTTAAAAACAAAAACAAAACAATCCACTCCCCACAATTGGCAAGATTGTAAAATGGTGCAACTGCTACGGAAAACAGTGTAGAGTTCCCTAAAAGCAGCTTCAAATGCTATTCAGTGTAGAGTTCCCTAAAAACAGCTTCAAATGCTATCTAGTGTAGAGTTCCCTAAAAGCAGCTTCAAATGCTATCCAGTGTCTTAGTTACTTTTTCTGTTGCTGTGATAGAATATCCTGACAAAAACTAAGGAAGGGTTTATTGGGGCTCATAGTTTCAGGAATCGCCCACCATGATGAAGTTAAGACAGCAGGAAATTGAGGTGGCTGGTCATGGAGCAGACGCAGTCAAGAGGTGAGGAAGATGGATATTCGTGCTCGGTTCCTTTTATCCTTTCTACATAGTCCAGGATCCCAGCCCAGGGAGGCAGGTCTTCCCGCCTCTGTGACCCACCAAGGCAATCCCACAGGTCTTCCCGCCTCTGTGACCCACCAAGGCAATCCCACAGGTCTTCCTGCCTCTGTTACCCACCGAGGTGACCCCACAGGTCTTCCCGCCTCTGTGACCCACTGAGGTGATCCCACAGGCATGCCCGGAGCCCACTGCCATTGCCCAGGTGATTCTTTTTTTTGTTTTTTTTCCCAAGATCTCTTGTTGGTCCAGGTGACTCGTGATCCATTCAAGTTGACAATTAAGATTAACCATCACTTTCAGCATTCTCAGAACAGAAAGCATGGTCTCACAGACATATTTGCACACCTAAGCCATAGCAGAGCTATTCAAAATAACTAAGCACTGGGCTGGGTATCGTAGCACACGCCTTTAATCCCAGCTCTCAGGTGGATCTTTGTGAATTCAAGGCCAGTCTGGTCATAGCGAGTTCCAGGCTAGGTAGGGCTACAGGGAGACCCTATGTCAAAAGGACCAAAGAAAAACAAAAACAACAACAAAAATAACAACTAAGCATTGGATAAATGAAATACCATTGATGGATGATGAATGGAAGAAACAAAATACAGGATATAGACGCAATGGAATATTATCCAGCCTTTAAAAAGAAAGAACAGGAGCTGGAGAGATGGCCTAGTGGTTAAGAGCACCAACTGCTCTTGCAGAGGACCCAGGTTCGATCCCCAGCACCCACATGACAGCTAAGAACCACCTGTAACTCCAATTCCAGGAGAACTCCAATTCCAAGGGAATCCGAGACCCTCTTCTGACCTCCGCGGCATTGCACGACACAGATGCACGGACCTACATGCAGACAGTACATTCATACACATACAAAAATAAATAAAATTTAAAAAATTTATTAAAAAAAATAAAAATAAAAAGAAAGAACATACTGTCATATTTCCCAGTATGGAACACTGGATACTAGGTCAAGTGAAATAAGCAAGTCACAAAAAAAGACAAAGACTCATATTGAGAGCAGTTAAGCTCATAGAAAACAGAATGGTAGTTACCAGGGGCTGAGATATAGAGAAGGAAGGAGTCACTGTTTAATGGGTATAAAATTTCAAATATGTCAGATGAAAATGTCTCAGAGACACTACAATGTAAATATATGTAATACCTCTGAACTATATATTTAAGAATACTTAAGATGGTAAATTTTACACTACGTGTTTTAAACCAATATACACACACAGATGATACACACAGACACAGACACACACACACACACACACACACGCACACGTGCATGCATGCACATGCACCTACACACACCTTAAGCCTTTAAGATCTTCAACTATTTGATATGTAGAAAAGATTTTTCATTTTACCAGCATTATAGAAGGAGTTAGAAACGACAGATTCCAGTGCCGGGCATGGTGGCACACGCCTTTAATCCTAGCACTTGGGAGGCAGAGGCAGGCGGATCTTTGTGAGTTCAAGGCCAGCCTGGTCTACAGAGTGAGTTCCAGGACAGCTGGGACTACAGGGAGACCCTACCTCAAAAGACCAATAACACAAAACCAAAAAAAAAAAAAAAAAGAAACAACAGATTCCTTATTAGTCAAGTCACTCTATCCCTTAAACTATTTGCCTACCCCAGAGGAAGTGTTCCAACGACATCCACATTGTAGGATTCTTGCAAGTTAAATCCCGCTGAGATGCCAGTTCCCATCACCACCTAAAACAGACACAAATCCAAAAGCACTTTTAGAGACAAATACTTACATGCCATAAAATTAAGTTCTAAAGAATTTGTTAGTTGGAGCTGGAGAGATGGTTCAGCCATTAAGAGAACTGACTGCTCTTGCAGAGGACCCAGGTAAGAGTCTCAGCACCCACATGGTGGCTAAAAACCTTCTTTGCTTAAAGAGGGTGTGGTGGTACATGCCTTTAATCCTAAGACTAGGGAGGCAAAGAAAGGCAGATCTCTGTGAGGTCAAGGCCAGCTTGGTCTACAGAGTGAGCTCCAGGCCAGCTGGGGCTATAGGGAGACCCTACCTCAAAAAAGAAAAAGAAAAAGAAAAAGAAAAAGAAAAAGAAAAAAAAGAATTTGTTAGTCAAGGCAAATCTATTCTGTGGAATTAAGAAGAAGAACTCTACAGGTGTGGTGGGCTTACCTTTAATCCCAGCACTGGGAGGCAGAGGCAGGAAGATGGACCTCTGACAGGTGGAGTCCAGCCTGTTCTACACACTGAGTTCTGGGCCAGTTGGAACTACAGGGAAACCCTGTCTAACAAACAAACAAACAAACAAACAAACACCAAGGAACTCCTTTTGCCATTCACCATCTTAACTTCTCTGAGTAAAGTCACCCCACAGCTGGGGCGTACGCTCTGAATGTGACGGAAAGGGACTGCCAGGCCTCCCTGGGCTGACCTTGACTTAGGGACAGGAAGGAGCCTAGGCCACACTGCGTGTGGTGAGGATGCCAGCCTATCACCACGGAATCCACTTCTGGCTTTAGATTCCCCATCTTACCCCTGTCTCTAGGACACAGCAAGAGGCCTCCCAGAATATCTGTCCTCTCCAAACAGAGTGGACAGACAGCATGTCACCCAGAGTGGTGTCCCCAAGGTCATCCTGGACTTTCAGAACCCAGATTTATTTGAGAAACAAAGCATAAATCCTCAGGGAAACTACAAGCAGAGGAACCTAAAAGAAGGCGAGATAGCAACTTACTTCACCCCCAGTGGCTATCGATTGCTGCCAGAGCTTTCAGAATGGGTTTTCTAGGAGAGGAGGCATGAGCAAGCACTGGCTAGGGGAAGGGCAAACTCCCCACATGGGTGGTATCTCCATGAAATCACTACTAAAGTAAGCTTCTTGTTAGACCCGGTAGCCTCAGAGGGCAGGTACCATGTCTCTGTGCTTGTTGATGAAATGATTCTATGATGTTGGTGGCAGTTACATTAAGGAATTTGTTTCTGTCTATCTCAAACTGTAGGAATACCTAGAATATTTAAATTCACAGGACAAATATGGTTCAGGGATCTGAAAGTTCAATTTTATGTGGTAGTAGCTAATTATTAAACCATTGTTTTCCTACTGACTGAAAGAGATGAATCATAGAACAAGGAGCCAGGCGTGGTGGTGCATGCCTTTAAACCCAGCACTCAGGAGGCAGAGACAGGCGGATCTCTGTGAGTTCAAGACCAGCCTGGTCTACAAAGCAAGTTCCAGGCCATCTGGGCTATAGGGAGACCCTATGTCAAAAAGACAAAAAAAAAAAAAATGCCATGCTTAAATGGAATCAAGACCCTCTCCCCAAAGTTGCCAGAATAGCTTCTATTTTCTTTGCTCTGTGGAATGCATAGATAAGAAGTTTAAAAAAGCACTATTGAAGGTAATAATTGAAAGACTGTGTTTTCAATGACAGAATTCTGGAGAAACCATTCCCTAGGGAAATAAAAGGAATCTTTTAGGAGAATCTGGGAAGTGGGCAGAACAAGTACCCAGGGCAGGAAAAGCCACCCTCATAATACACTTTATCATCAGGCTTTGCCTGCCTTTTCCTACACAAGGCTGCTCAGTACCTCTTGTTCTTTAAGTGGAAACCAGAACTCTGCCCAATCCAAGTGAGCAAAGAGATTTTAAAATTGTTAGAGATAGTCTCTTTTGCCTTGTAAGGTACTAAACTAAATAGGGAGCTGGGGTGTGGCTCAAGGGCAGACACTTTCCTAGCATTCAGGAAGTCCTGCATTTGATTCCAAGCTCAGAAGAAAGAAAAGAGATGAGTGGCATGTTGCTGTGATCAAGGCAAAGAAAAAGACTGAAGAGATTAGCTTTTTTGTAAGTTCCACCAGACAGTTGTTTTTGCAGCTGGAACTTTTCTTATTTGCTAAATTTGGATCAGACACACATGAATTTTCTCTTTTATTACCTTTCTTTCTCTCTTTCCTTCACAGGTTGATGATCCACATGAGTTGGCCTCCCATGTTCTAGGATTATAGGAACGTACCACCATGCCTGGTTGACACCTGTAAGTTCTAGGATTCTAGGAATGTACCAACCATGCCTGGTTGACACCTGTAAATTCTTTTTAAATTTGTTTTTATCTTTGTGGCACCCAAACTTTATACATAGAAGTCCTAGGGTACCAGAGGGAATTCAGTGAGCCACTTTGTATTTTAAAGCCTGTAGGGAAATTGGGGCACAGTACAGACTTCTAGTTGGAGGTATCTCACAGTTTGAACATTAGTTCAGACCATGTTCCTTTTGATAATGTCACATCTTTGCAAACCTTAATATCCTGTGATTGCTCCATGTCAACAAGAGTTGAGGGGAGTAGTTCTCACTCTGACTGCAAGGTTGAGGCTTTGTAGAGAGCCTAATCCATGTATATATCTATGAATTAATAACTGTGGTCACAATCCCAGCACCTGGGAAGTAGAAGCAGGTGGATCTCTGAGTTTGAGGCCAGTCTGGTTCCAGATCAACTAGGACTCAATAATGAGATCTTGTCTCAAAAAAATTGTGGTCACTTAGGAACATAGTATTGTTTATTATAATTTGTGTATTTCTTTTTTTGGTCTTTTTGAGACAGGGTCTCCCTGTAGCTCTGGCTGTCCTGGAACTCACTCTGTAGACCAGGCTGGCCTTGATCTCACAGACATCCGCCTGCCTCTGCCTCCCAAGTGCTAGGATTAAAGGCGTACGTCACCATGCCTGGCTTGTGTATGTATTTTTACAAAACCTACAAATTTGTCAATCATAAATATGTAGTCAGATTATTGGACTTTGCTGAAATTGACTGAAGTCCTCACTCAGGGTTAGGAAATTGAGAAAGTTGGGGAAAGGTTGACTTTTCAAAAATGGAAGCTGCTTTAATAAATTTATTATAAGCTATTAAATAATATGTGAGATTTTTGCAAAAACAGATAATGAAAAGAAGTGAAGGAAAACAAACTCTCCAAATCCCAGCACTCAGAGTTAAGAAATGTTAAAATTTGCAGTCATGGTCTTTACTTGTTAAAAGTCAACTACGCCTATGTTTTAATGATTTCTCTTTTTACTATTTTGTTAGTTTTGTTTTTTTTTTTTTTTTTTGCAGAACGGAGGGGAAAATGGCCTTTGTTCCTCTTTCACCCACTTCAGAATCCTGAGAAGGAACACGTATTTGTAGAATGGGCCACCATCATATACACACTTACCGCAAAGAACTCTAGAGGAATTGGCGCTGGCAATTTCTCTTTAAATCTCTCATTAAACTCCTTGCCACCCAACAGCAAACCAAAAACCATCAGCCCGACGCCTAGAGAACACACGTTGAGGTTTTTAACATTCTGCAACACAGCAACTGTACTCTGGAACACAGTGAACACTGGGTGTTTACATTAAGCAGCAGCCCCTGTATTGCATGACTCACACACAGGAGCACACCCAGATAGGCAGTTCAAAGAGACAGGAGGTGCAACAGAGACTGGGAGGGCGGAGTGAAGAGACAGGGAAAAAGGTTGACGTATGGGGATCTTTGGTCTAGAATGATAAAAATGTGTGATGGTCACGGTTGCATGGCAAGATGAATGTACTTAATGCCACTGAACTGAACAGTCAAAAAATTAAGCTGGAAAGAGGTTCAGTGGTTAAGAGCTGGCTGCTCTTGCGGAGGATCCAAGTTTGGTTCCCAGCACCTACCTGGTGGCTAACAACTGTCTATAACTCCAGTTCCAAGGATCCAATACCCTCTTCTGACCTCTAGAGATTTGTATACATGTGGTGAACTTACATATATGAGGGAAAAACACTCATACACATAAAAAATAAAAATAAATACAATTAAAAATGTGTCAGATAAATTTTGTTATATATTTCTGTCATAATAAAAATGTCTCTAAGAAATTCAGAATAGCCAAGACTTGAAAGAGAGGCAGGCAGGGTGGGAGAGTTAGGGTACGAATCAGAGGTAGAGCATATATTAGGCATGATTAAAGCCCTGGCTTCAATCCTCAGCACACACACACACACACACACACACACACACACACACACAAATACACACAAACACAGGTTTTCTTTTTTGTTTTTTCCCTTTTAAAATATTTTATTTATTACTTTTATTTTATATGTATGAGTGTGTTGCCTGCATGTATATAAGTGCATCAGTGTTGTGCAGTGCCCACAGAGGTCAGAAGAGAGGATAAGATTTTCTGGAACTGGCATTACAGATGGTGGATAACAACCATCTGTAATGGGAACTGAACTCTGGTCCTCTGCAAGACCAGGCAATGCTCTTAACCACTGAGTCATCTCTCCAGCCCCAGAAGCTTTCCTGTTTGTAACTTGTACAAATTGGGAGGCATTTTTTTTTTTTTGCCTAGTCATGCAACTTTATATGCATCATTTTTATCCAATAATCCTAAAGTTTAAAAATAATTTTTGGGACACACTCACTGGAGAGTCCGGGCTGACCTGAACTCACGATCTTCTGGAGTAGCTAAATAGGCCTGCTTCACCATACTATGCTTATGGTATTTTGATATGCCGATGTCTCAATATAGCTAATATAAAATTCAGAAAAATAACCCTGAGGCTGAGTTGTGAGCATTAGGAAAGAATCAGGGCTGACATCAACAAAATACTCCAGAGACTTGGATTAGAAATTGTCATGAGCAGATGAAAGGAAAGTCAGGTGGGCTTTGAAGCCAAGAGAATGATATTCAGAAAGCTGCCCAGGAGAGTTAAGAGAGGAAAGTCAATTAGTTATATCTTAGGGTTACAGTCAAGATACCCCAAGTACAGTCAATTTAATCTGAAACCCAACAAAGTGGAGACCTGACCATGCCCAGGCTGCACAGCCTATAGCTCAGGCAGGTGCATGCTGCATTTTTTTAGTGACATGTTATTTTGAGAAGTGTCAGAGTACAAGGCATATTTCAGCTATCATGGGGAAACTGTAATATTCTTACATTTTGATTCCAGTCTTATCAACTGAGGACTCAAATTTAAACATTGCTTCCTCAAACGACTCTCCTAGAACCTTAAAGTTCTTCCTAGTTGACTTTCGGAATACCCTATTCCTTTTCTTCATAGGACTTAATGTAAATTGTAACTAATTTACATATTTGTACAGTTCATGGTTCACCAACTGTCTTCCCATTGGAGTGTGTCTGCTGAGCTCATTGCTCCATCGCAGTGCCTAGTGTGGTGTCTGTTAAGTAAATACCTGCAAGGGCTACAGCTGCAGAGCTGAGGCCACCATAAGTGTATTTCACTGTCGATTACTTCTAGCTATTTTAGGGCCATTTAGAAACTTGGGGGGGGGGGCTTCTAAACATACATAGATTTTAAAAAGTTATAAATTTTTATTCATTTTAATTTTATGTATATGAGTATTTTGTCTGCATGTACGTAAGGGCACAACATGCATGGAGTGCCCATGGAGGCCGGAAGAAAGCACTGGATCTCCTGGAGCTGGAGTTATAGATGCTTGTCAGCAGCCATATGGGTGCTCTGAACTGAACCCAGGTCATTGGTAAGAACAGTAAGTGCTCTTAATGGCTGAGCCTTTATTTTTATTTATGTGCATTTGTGTGTGTGTGTGTGTGTGTGTGTGTGTGTGTGTGTGTATGCTTATGTGCCCACAGTGCTGGCTGAGGCCAAAAGGAGTTGGATCCCCGGAGCCTGGAGTTACAGGCAGTTGTGGGCTCCCTGTATGAGCACTAGGAATCTAACTCTGGTCCTTCGTAAGAGCAAGTGCTCTTAACCACTGAGCCATCTCTCCTCCCCTGTATGGGGGTTTTGAAATTAAATGGTTATTGACTTCTAGCTATATTATGCTGTGAAAAAATTTTCAACTTTGTAATCAATTTCATATGATCAATTTAAATCTGATCAGTATCATTTTTTACCATGCGCTTACAAATAGTTCTAACTTTCTCTGTTTTGTATAGCCTATGCACCTCTTACTATATTTAAATGCTTACTTAGTAAAACCATTTATAGCTTTACTTATTATTGTTATTATTATTATTATTTGCTTGCTTGAATAAACAGCTTCCTAGAGAGATGTCTTTTCCTATTATGTCTGTGAATCATTTGAT
This sequence comes from Rhizomys pruinosus, assembly GCA_009823505.1. Lineage (NCBI taxonomy): Eukaryota > Metazoa > Chordata > Mammalia > Rodentia > Spalacidae > Rhizomys > Rhizomys pruinosus. The sequence continues at coordinate 801,011 of VZQC01010551.1, read as the reverse complement.
AGTGTCCAAAAAAGAACATAATTTGATCTTACCAGAAGAGCTATCTCTTCACCTAATTATGGTGTGGGTTGGGGTCAAGAAACAAAGACCTAGCCCAAATTCCTTCAGGGGCAGAGAGAATCACGTCTCCCTAACATGGCATTTTAGGGTTTAACTTCCCCTGTAGCACTCCGAGAGCCTTAGAGAAACTAAGTTTTTTTTCCCTGAAGCCTTGAAGGTGAGAGAGTTAAGAGACGTGAAGGGTTGGAAGACAAGGAAAGGAAAGCTAGAACCATGAGTCAGGAGTCTCTTACTTACATACACCACTGAAAAGATCCCACTGTACCGCTTTGTTTTAACCCCGAATAGATATTTTAACATGGAGGTGAAGACATGCACGGCAGCTGCGGTGGTAAACCCTCGGACCAGGGGCTCCGTGAGGTATATGGCCACAAATCCGAACCTACAGACACCTAGGCAAAACTAATTTTTTTAAATGACAAAGAAACAAATCACAGAATAAGTTAGGAAGTTACAATTAATAGAACATATATAAAATTTATTTCTGGGCCACTTCCTAATACTATAGACTACTACTGGCAGGAGCTAACAGATCAATCATTGGTTATATGGAAACCAAAAGCCTGTGCAGAGGCTGGAGCCCCAGAGGCTTCACACACACACACACACACACACACACACACACACACACACACACACTCCCTGTCTCGTGGAGCCAGGAACTTGCTCAGTTGTGCAGAGATTGCTGCATGACTGTTGTTCTTTCGAAGCTGGGAGCGGATGTCCTCTTGACACTACCTCCCCTGCCTCAAACTTGTCTTTCTGTGGGCTCTCTAAGGCCCCTCAGTTGAAGCTTGCTGGTCAGTCTTAGTGGTAAATAAAGCATCCAGTAGGCTGGTGTTCCTGAAGTTCTGCTAGCTGACTCTGCCCACATGCTGTAAGAGGACTTAATATGTATTCCACAGAAGAACAAAACAGATCCCATCTTTCCATACTAGAATCTCACCTGAATGATTCCAGAAAGTAAGGTCACAGACATGGCGACTTTCACTCTCAAGGCATCTCTAGCTTCTGTACCGTTGGTCGCGTTTACCCCTCCTGGGATGACTATATCATCCGGTACTAATCGAACAGCCACGCCACCAATCATCAGGCTAATAACAGCAAAGGGACCTGCAGTGAAGAAGCATGGCTGAGTGCTGTCCAGAGGCTCATGGAAATGGTCCAGGGGTGCTGATGTGATGACCATGAGTGACCCCTGCTCAGGGGTTCAAACTACTCCTCCTGTCTGCCTCTATCTGATACTTTGCCAATATGCAAGAGACACATCAGAGGTCAGCTACTCATCCTTGGAAGAAGACTGCTTGCCTTCCTTGAGCTCCCTGCATCAGGTGTGTGGGCAACTGCTGTGTGTACAGACTACTTCCCAGACAGGACCATCACAGTATCTTCCCTCTCACAGACTCCATTTCTCAGCCTAGAGGTGGAGTCTACTTCTCTCCTTGAATCGTGGGTGGGCTTGTATTACCGGTAATCAAAGGAATGCAACAATAGTGACCCTGTGTGGCTTCTGATGTCCTGAGATGGCTCAGTCAGCCCTGCAAGCATGAGCACCCACACATCTGTGACCCAAGCATGGCCGGGGCAGGGCAGGAGAGAACAGGTGAATCCCCAGAACTCACTGGCCAGCCATTCTAGCTAGTTGGTGAGTTCTGGGTTAAATGAGACACCCGCCTCCATATATAGGGTGGAGAGCAATAGCAGAAGACTTTTGATTGCAAACCCATGTGCATGTACACATTACAAGCAGGCCCTCGGAAGAACAGGAGGTATTACACTTTGCTGGAGCCTGGGCTACCATGTGTGAGAAAGCTCTAGCTCTTCATGGGGAGAGATCCTGGCACTACATGCAGAGAGAGAGGGAGGGGAATAGCTGGAAAAGAAAGAGAAGAGAAGGAAGAAGGAGAGAGGAATTTTCCAGCAAAGTTCTTCTGAAATCCTGAACCCATGGGGCTGTGAGAGATAGTAAAGGATTGCTTTCCGTTTGTCTTATTTATTTTTTAAAATTAAACTTATTTATTTTAATTTTATTTATTTATTTTCTATGTGTATGAATGTACTGTCTGCATGCAGGTCTGTGTACCTGTGTTGTGCAATGCCTCGGAGGTCAGAAGAGGGTGTCAGATTCCCCTGGAACTGGAGTTCTCCTGGAATTGGAGCTGCCATGTGGGTGCTGGGGATGGAACCTGGTTCCTCTGCAAGATCAGTCGGTGCTCTTAACCGCTAGGCTATCTCTCCAGTCCCCTAAACTTATATTTTAAGAATGATCCACAATTTAAGCTTCTAAACTTGAGGGGTGTTTGATACCCAGCAACAGATACCTAGACACTCTAAGTGTTTGTTGCTGGCAGCCCTATAAACCTCCAACACTCATTAAAGTCATATGTATCTGATCCTAAATGTGTATAATTCAGAGCCTAAAATAAGATGAAGATGATATGCATATCAATTAGGAACTTTGAGAACCACTGTGAAATAAGAAGGAAAACCAAGCACATCAAATTGTATAAGGAAAGAAAGCATTTCTCCCATTTTACGGATTTTAACAATAATTCTTTTATGCTAGAAAATTGACTTTTTAGTTAATCGAAGATTATAAGAAAGCTATCAATTTTAGAAATCTTTGGAGGAGAGAGAAAAAGAGAGTGAATGTACACATACACACACACACACACACACACACACACACACACTCTTTCCAGAGCTTCCCACATGTGAATGATCTAGCACTGACACAGATCCTCAGCAGAAAGGAAAGTATTTTTGAAGCACTTACTGCGCATGCAGCCACAAAACTTTCATTAAACAGCTTTTCTAATAACAAGCACACTAGTTATTTGACATACTTCAAGGCCTGGAAATCAAAAAGACAAAGTTTTAGATGATCATAAAAAAGTTTTTACCTATGGATATGTGTCTGGAGGTTCCCAAAAAGCAATACATGATAACAGGATAAAACGAAGAGTACAGGCCAAACACAGGGGGCACAGCGGCCAACATTGCGAAGGCTAAGCCTGCAGGGTCAGAAAGAGATGGTTAGCAAACATCAAGGCTTGTGGACCTCCCTTTTGGATGTGTCACTGGTAAACAGGTCATACTTGTGTTAATATAGATGAGTGGGTCTAAAATGTCTGCTTTGCAAGAAGCCCTGAACTTAGCCGAAGAAGTATTGGCAGCTGATCTCTGCTGGGTGTGAGAGAATTGGGAGTGACTCTAGACAGGCTGAATAGGTTCCAGTGGATGAGTTCACCCTGAGGGACATTGACTTGACAGGCCTTAACATATATGATAGAATGTATGAACTCTGGTCGGGGGTTGGTTTGGGGTGTGTAGATAGGGGAGGGAGTCTAAATATGATTAAGATGCATGAAATGCACAAAAATCCAATAAAAATATATATTGAAAAAAAAGTCTGCCCTTCTGCCCAAACCCCATATGCAATGTAGTGTTCAGGCTGGACAAGATGATGGTTAACAGTGACTGTTAACTCCACAGGGTCTGGAATCACTGACTAGTTAAGGCTCTTCGGTTAATTGAGGTGGGGGAGCACCTTAAGCACAGGTGGCACTATTCTACGGGGTCCTGGACTGAACAGAAAGAAAGTCAGCTGAGGATGAGCGTTCATCCCTCTGTGCTTCGACTACGGATGCAACGTAAGCAGCTGTCTCAAGCTCCTGCAACCATGCCTCCCTCGCCATGATGGCTTGCACCCTGGAACTGGGAGCCAAAATCCACCCGTAAGTTGTTTCTGTCAGGTATTGTGTCATAGCAATGTAACTAATACAGGCAGTTTGCTTGTCATCTCCTCTTTGGCCATGGGTGGAGTTTTTCTGCTCTATTCTGTTACAAATTAGGTAAGAGCAGGAAGAAGTCTCACGTGAAGGGTACAGTTGCAGTTAGTGTTAATGGACACTGAGGACTAGCTCTCTAATGCAGTATTTTGTGGGTTATTTGGAGACCCCTTTGCTATCAGTAACCCTTATTGTACCATTCCCTGGTCCACGTGCCCCTCTCTCTGACTCTTGGTTCCTCCACTGGTCCCTCATGAAAAGGGGCAGACTCCCGGGCCTTGTGGTGGCATTTGCTCATTCTGTGGACAGTCGTCTTCCAAGTGAGCTAAGCCTAGAAAGCTTCTAGGTAATGATTTTTCCAATGCGAAATTGTGGAATTTTACTCCAAGGGACTTTAGAAGTTCAGGTTCTTTGAGAGGACCCTCTCTTCACTTTGCTGTCTTAGGCATTTACACTGTCATTTACTTGTTTGACTTCCCCTGGTTTTTAAAATATATTTTTTAAAGAGGAGTTTTAGGTTCATGGCAAACTAAGTAGAAGGTGCAGAGAGTTCTGGTAGCCTTCCTGTTCCCACACATGTATGGCTTCCCCAAATCATAGTACGTAGTACATAATACATAGTACCAAACGCATAGTATATAGTGCATAGTCCATAGTCCATAGTACATAATGCATACTACATAGTACATAGTGCATAGTACATAGTACATAGTGCATAGTACATAGTGGTATATTTGCTACACGTGATAAACCCATACTGAGGCATCGTTATCCTCCAGTGTTTATATTTGGGCTCACACTCATGATGTGTCCCATGCAGATGTGCAGTGATACTCACTCACAGCATGTGATACAGAAGAGTTCTCATCACCCCAAGTCCTCTGTACTCTCCCTTCTTGTGTCAGCCTTTTCATAAATCCCTAGTCACCACTGATCTTTCACTGTCTACATAGTCTGCCTTTCCCAGAATGTCACATGGCTGGGATCACACACTGTACAGCCTTTTCAGATCCAGTTCTTGCACTCAGAAACATCCATTCAAGTTTCCTCTGTATCTTTTTCATACCTGATGAACTCATTTATTTTCAGTGGTAAGTAGTATCCTATCATCTGGGTGTACTACAGTACATTTACCTATTAGCCTATTCAATGATATCTTGGTTTGGCAATTATGAGTAAAACTGCTAGAAAAATCACTGCACAGGTTTATTTGAGTATTTTTTTTTTTGGTCTTTTTGAGACAGGGTCTCCCTGTAGCCCCAGCTATCCTGGAACTCACTCTGTAGACCAGGCTGGCCTTGAACTCACAGAGATCCACCTGTCTCTGCCTCCCAAGTGCTAGGATTAAAGGCATGCACCCACACCCGGCTATTTGAGTATTTTTAAAAGAGTCCATTTTCTTTAGAGCAGTTAGACTTTATTTGAGTATTTTTAAAAGAGTCCATTTTCTTTAGAGCAGTTAGACTTTATTTGAGTATTTTTAAAAGAGACTATTTTCTGGGGCTGGAGAGATGGCTCAGTGGTTAAGAGCACTGACTGCTCTTGTAGAGGATCGGGTTAGATTCACAGCACCCACATGGTGGCTAAGAACCATCTTTAAGCCAGGAATGGTGGTGCTCGGCTTTAATCCTAGCACTTGGGAGGCAAAGGCAGGCAGATCTCTGAGAGTTCAAGGCCAGCCTGGTCTACAGAGTGAGTTCCAGGCCAGCTGGGGCTATAGGGAGACCAAGGGACATGGCTTCTGTTTGGAGCATCTTTTTTGCATCCTTCTTACAAGTCTTTGGGTGCAAAGAAAATGCATAGTGTGTCACCTCTGTCTAGAAAATTCTGATATCACATCAGCCTCCTCTTCCCTCCTGTGTTCTGTTGAGATGATGCACTGAGGAGGAGTGTGGGTATCGTCACACAGAGCTCTACATCAATTTGGCACCCCTCCACTGGGTACGCAATACTTGCTCTTGAAGTTTTGAGGTCTCAGCAAAGACACTTAGACAACTCACCTAATGAATTGTTATGCTCTGAAGAAGAAAAAAAAACATAGCAAACGAACTGGAAAACATCCCCACTTCATGTGCAATGACAGTCACCTAGTGTCACCTTTAAAATACAAATTTTATTTCTAGCAAAGAAATGCACGTGTATCATTGAGAAAGCCAAGCAGCATTCAAAGCTCCCCCAGAACATTCTGCTCTCCTCCTCCCCCCTCCCTCCCCCCTCCTCCTCTACAGGGACAATTGGTCCCAGCTCTATAACCCATTTTCCCCCACCTTCCCCCCTCCCCCTTCACCTCCCCTTCCCTCCCCCCTCCCCCTCCCCTTCCCTCCCCCCTCCTCCTCCATAGGGACAATTGGTCCCAGCTCTATAACCCATTTTCCCCCATTCCCTTCTCCATCCTCCCCAGGCAATTGGTACAGCTCTCTATAACCCCATTTTCCCCCTCCCTACCCCCTCCTCTCCCCCCTCCCTCTCCCCTCCCTCCTCCCCACACGCACCCCGCACCCCTCCTGCACATGGTACAATCAGTCCAGGCTCATATTAACCCACTTTCCCCTCCCTCCCCCTCCCCCTCCCCCTCCCTCCCTCCCTCCTCTTCCATAGGGACAATCAGTCCCAGCTCTATAACCCATTTTCCTATTATTTATCTTTATTTTCCTAAATCAGGGGTTCTGAACAGAGAGCATTTTGGTCCCTCCAGGTGACATTTGGCAAACTCTAGAGACATTTTTGTCGCGATGGGCAGTGCTCCTGCCGGGCAGTGCTCCTGCCGTCTGGAGTTAGCACAAGCTGCCTGCATCATCACACAGGGCAGACTCCATGAGAGATGGCAGAAATGGTACTGGGTTGAGGAACCTTGCTGAAATAATGTGTTTGCACCCAAGTAGTTGGCAAATTTCATTTGTCCACTGTGATATTCATTTCCTAATCTGACAGTTTTAGGTAGAAACCATTCGCCTTCTAGTATTTCAGCTTCACATTGGTCACAATGACATGCTTTTTCCTTGTTCCTACAAAACTTTGTTCTCTGTCCCTGGAATTCAATAGTTTGCCACGTGTGCCTTATTTTAATTTTTTCCATTTAGTCAGACTCATTTCGAAGTCTGCAAATGCCAAGGCGTTACTCCTCGATGGATGGCTTCCTTCCCTCTGCGTGTACTTGTCTTTCTTTTGTACAGGAAGTGCTTTTACCCACTGAGCCTCTTGCTAGCTCGGAGTTCCTTCTTTCTGTGTGGTTTGGTTGGTCTCTCTCTTTCTTGCCCCGGGTCCTTCTTCCCCCTCTACTGGGTATTGAGCCCAGGAACTCACATGTTCTAGTCAAGTGCTCTACTGCTAAGCTACCCCAACTCATTTTTTTATTTGGATTCAGGGTCTTGCTAAGTTCCCCAGCCTCCCTTGAGGCTGCTTTGTAGCCCACGGAGACCATGAAGTTGTGATCCTCCTGCTTCAACCTCCTGAGTAGCTGGGATTACAGGACTGTGTCACCAGACCTGGCTAGTCTCTGTCTTTCTTGAAACCTCTCATGAAACATTGCTTTATTTATTGATGCATTTTATTCTAGGGCAACTAGGTAGCCAGACAGCATCTTTGTTAGAAGACCCTGGTTGTCTCTGTATGAATTTTCTCTGGGTACAGGTCACCATCTATCTTGGCCAATGTTTAGAAGGTACCTTGCAGCTGAGCAGGACAAGGAAAAGACCTTTGTTGGCTCACAGTTGAACATGGACTCTTATAGAACCTCCAAATCTCTTGGTATTGCCCCTGCATGGTGGAGAGGTGGGCATCTGAGTATATGTGCTACTTATTACATATTTATCTATTCCCTTCCTTTTAGGCCTTTGTGTGCTTATGCTTTATGATATTACCTGAACTATGTAACTTCTTATTCGCAACCTGATACTGTTTGTAGTAACTGCAAGTTTTTTATCTCTACACTGCTGACCTAGAAAGTAGATGAGTCCTCCAACCTTTATCTGAGGACTTCTTCTACCCTGCCAATTTGGTTGCAAAGTAAGGATTTAGAATGAATTACCAGTGGAGGTAATTCTGGAGGTGAAAGTGGGTTTAGACCAAACAGTTCTTGATGAAAGAAAGTGGACACAGAATCAAACTCCATCTAGATTATTTTTGAAATTTATCCAGTACTTGGTTTTATATGCATAGCTTTTTTTTTTTTTTAATCTTTTTGAGTCAGGGTCTCTCTTTAGTCCCAGCTGGCCTGGAGCTCACTATGTAGGCCAGGCTGGCCCATTGAACTCACAGAGATCTGCCTGCCCCTGCCTCCCAGGTGCTGGGATTATAGATGTGTGCCACCACTGCCTGGCATATATAATATATTTAAAAGTATATTATTATTTCACAAGTAGTTCTCTTTAATATAATTTTAAATCATTACTAATTGTTTTAGGTTGTTCAAGGGTTCTGATTTAAATAACATTAGAAATGTGATGTCAAAATTGCTAACCATTATAATCACATTTTCAATTAAGCTTTTCTTGTCATGGTGCTTGTTTTTCTTTCTGTATTTCCTTTAGGAGTAAATAATTTCCACACAGTTAACATAGAAACCAAAATCTGAAGGAAAACATCATCAAAGTTGTATTACCAAAGCATCTCTTTATCTTCAAATAGGTCTGTGCCTCTTGAAAACAAGTTTGTATTTGCACAGTGTAAGGGGGCCAGGACTGCTGCTTGGAACATTAGTGATCAGGGCAGCCTCTCAGACTGATTGTGCAAAAAAACAACAGAGAGATAGTTGTTGGTTTGAGATAGCACATTTTGCCGTTTTCTAGGCACTGTGAAGGGCATCAGTCCCTACCAATTCTGCACTGAAATAAGCACATTAAACACTCCAGTCTTGATTCATGGAGGTCTTCTCACTTAACTCAAAAACAATCTGGGGATTTGTAAGAAGAAAATGGATAGCCTGATATAATTTAAGTATTGATCTTGGAATGAACTATCCAAGTGTCTTAGGCTAATGATTCTCAGCTTTCTCCTCATTCTACACAGCTGAGGACACTCGCGTTAGCATCAGTGAGTGCCCATAGGGCAGTGCATAAGTATGTGCTAAAGACTTCCTCTGATTAACCCAGTTGGTTGTGGCAGCTCTCCTCTGCACCCTAATTATGATCACAGATTAAGAAAAGGTTTTTATTTTGACAGTGGCAATTCTATGCCTTAAAAATGAAGACAAAAAACAATTCACAATTCATATTGTACACGGATCACAGCCCTACCAGTCAAAAGAAACCTGTTATAAGAATTTTCAGCCCAATTTACTATTCTAGCCAAGGGATTCAGTAGCTTTCGAATTAAGTGGTTGTTCTGATTGGCTTTAATTGCCAACTTGACACATCCTTGAATCATTTGAGAGGCAAAGCCTCAATTGAGGACTTTCTTAGATCAGGCTGATCTGTAGGCATATCTGTGAGGGACTGTCTTGATTATTAACTGATGTAGAAGCAGCCCACTCTGGGCAGCACCATTCATCAGGCAGATGGTCCTGGACTACATAATAAAGCTAGGTACCATGAACCAGCGGGCGACCCAGAGAGTGAGCCAGCAGGCAATGTTCCGCACAGCTCCTGCCTTGAGTTCCTGCCCTGACTTCCCTCAACGATGATTTGTGACCTGGAAGTGTAAGCAAAATAAACTCCTCCCCCCAAATAAAGTGAATCATAAATACAGTTATGTATCTCACCTGACTTGCTTAACAGTCTTTTTAGACATTTAAAAAAATTAACAGTCACAATCAATTTATTTACTTTCTCTTATAACTTTGTCTTTGCTATATTTTGTTTTCTTTGTTAACTACATTTATTGGTGATGGTTGGAATAATATCTCTGTGATCTAAATTTATTGCGGGGTGACATAGATAGACCTTTTAGCAGCACCTGACCTCATCGATCATTTCATGTTCTGAATAATAATTCCCTCATTTCTGTTCTACCCCACGCTCCTGGCTTTCCTTCCCTTCCAGGTGATTTATTTAGCTCCTTCTGCTGCCTTCTCTTTCTTTCCCTTCTTCTTCCAACATTAGTCCAGCAATCACCCTTCTCCTCTCCTCTCCTCTCCTCCCCTCCCCTCCCCTCCCCTCCCCTCCTCTCCTCTTCTTTTCTTTTTGTCATTTTGAGACAGGCTCTCCCTGTAGCCCCAGCTGTCCTGGAACTCACTATGTAGACCAGGCTGGCCTTGAACTCACAGAGATCCCCTGCCTCTGCCTCCCAAGTGCTGGAATTACAGGCGTGCGCCACCACGCCCGGCTTCCTACCCTTTTTCATCTTACTTACATTCTTTCCATTTTTATGAAAGTCACAACCATGAAGCGATTCAGGTCATTATTACTCTTGTCTGCACTGAGACACCTTCCATTGACCCCTCCACATCTGTTCTTGTCCCCCATCACCATCCTGACCCCTTCTCTCACAGTGACCTTACATAAAATCCCTAGGCTGGGGAGCTAGCTGTCAGTAAAGTGCTTGGCCATGTGAGCATGCAGACCTGAGCTCCATCTCCAGTACTCATAGGAAGCTGGGTGTCCTGGTGTGTGCCTATAATCCCAGCACGAGGAGGCAGAGACAGGAGACTGCCTGTGCTTGCTGGCCAGCCACGCTAGCTGAGGTGATGAGCCCCAGGTCTTAGAGACCTTGTCTCTAAAACATAAGGTGGACCGCTCTTGAGGTTGATCTCCGGTCTCTCTACATGCAGTCACATAGGTATATGTGCACTTGCATACACATGTGCCCCCACATATGGACAAACGTATGCAGAGTCCAAAATAATTTTAAAGATGAGAAAATCTACATGCAAAACTAGCTGACAATTTTTTAGTGCCCTCGGAATGAAACCCAGAAGGGGCCTGAGAAGGGCATATGGACCTGGCTCCGCACACCCTACCTCTCTGTACGGACCTGGCTCTGCACACCCTACCTTGCTGTACTGACCTGGCTCCGCACACCCTACCTCTCTGTATGGACCTGGCTCCACACCCCTCACCTCTTACTGTCCAATGGCTCCCTACACTCCTAGCACAGTCTTCCCCCACCTTTCAAACCACACCCAGCTCTCTTCCTGCTCATGCCAGAACACAGGTTGGTCCTTCTCCAGGGAAATTCATGTCCTTTTAATTTCACCTGCCTCAGGTCTCAACTCAAATCAACTTAAAAATGTTCGTTCTTTGGCAGTTTCTTACATGTCTATAATGAATTCTGGTCATTTTCACTACGTATCATGTTCTCTCATCTCTCCCTCTCCTGCTGCAATCCATCTTCTTCCCAACAGGCCCCCTTCATTCATTCTCATACTCTCCCCCCCCATCTCTCGTTGAGTTTAATTATGGGTGCTGACATATGAATGTGGTTCAAATCCACTCTTCAAAGAACTTTTTAATATTTCTCTACTTAAATTAGGCCCATAATAATTATTACCTAATGGGGTCCTGCCTCTTCCTTAATAATGTTTATAACTAAAAATATGTATGTTTTTATTTATGTGTCTCACTCCCTGATTAGATGGTTAGTTAGCTTCCTAAGGGAACCAGGCCTGTGCTTGATAAAAATGCATTATTTAGCTTGGTGTGGGGGCACACACCTTTAATCCTAGCACTCAGGAGGCAGAGGCAGGTGGATCTTTGTGAGTTAAGGCCAGCCTGGTCTACAGAGCGAGTTCCAGGACAGCTGGGGCTACAGGGAGACCCTGTCTCCAAAAGACCAAAAAAAAGTATTATTAAGATAACAAATTGATATTTTCATAAGTTTTTATATTACAAATAAACAAAGCTGCAAAGAAATCCAATATACCATGATCCCTTTTAGTTATAAAATGGATTTAGAAGCCAAGAAATTTACTACAACAAAATGTGGAGTGACAGACTGACTTAGCAAGAGGTAAGACAGGTAACCTGGTCAGCAATCTTCAGATTAGTACCAGCACTTTCTACTATGAATGCCCATGAGAGTTTTTAAGAGTTAAGTTTCTGAAGAACTTCTTCAGAAAGGCAGAGGTTACTAGAACCATAAGATTAAAATATATGAATTTTCCACCATGATGAATCAAAGTCAAACAATTATTTGAGGAAATGAGAGCAAGGAAAACAAACACTGTAAGACACACACACACACACACACACACACACACACACACACACACAAAATAGGATATACAAACCTTGAGGAAGCTGAAGCACCCCAGTACTTATGCCTGAGACCAAGTCACCCAACACATACTCCTTGAACTTATATGCTGGCAACCACTTAGTGATAGGCAGGAACATGTAAATGATGCTTCTTATTTTTTTAGGAGTACATCTAAGAAAACAAAGTCAGACACATAAAAGTGTAAATGAACATCTCCGTAGAACTCATGACAATGTGTTTTCCATTCCTCACACCCATGAGTTATAAGGAAGAATTCCCATTTGTTGATTAAGATGTTGCTAAATGAGGTGGGAGCCACAGGTGGGCAACAAGGCAAAAAAATGAACTATTCCTGGGAGACCAAAGGAGGGGGTGGACATTTTAGAACTATGTGGGAAATTAGAGAACAGGTTGTTTATGTGAACCTTTACACAGAACTAGCAACTTGACACAGCCTAGAATCACCTAGGCAGAGAGTCTCAGGGAAGAATTATCTAAATCAGGTTGGCCTGTGGGGGACTGTCTTGATTGTTAATCAGTGTAGGGAGATCCAGAACACTGTGGACAGCATGGTTCTGTAGGCAGGGGCTTCTGAATAACAGAGAGGAGAAAGCTGGCAGGAAGCAAGCAAGTAGGGATCTATTGGTTCATCTCTCTCTGCTCTTGACTGGCGATGTGAGGCTTTACACATTTTTATTTATTACTTGCATTTTCTGTGTATGAACGTACTGCCTGCATGTTTGTAAGTGCATCCATGTTGTGTGGTGCTCCTGGAGGTCAGAACAGGGTATCAGATTCCTGGACTGGAGTTATGGGTGTTTTTTAGCTGCCATATGGATGCTGGGAATCAAACCCAGTCCTCTGCAAGAGCAGACAGTGCTCTTAACCACTAATCCATCTCTCTAGACCCTCTTTTCCCATTTTTTAAAAGTTCTTTTTTATTTTTTATTTATTATTTATTTTATTTATTTATTTATTTTTTTTTTTTTTTTGGTCTTTTCGAGACAGGGTCTCCCTGTAGCCCCAGCTGTCCTGGAACTCACTCTGTAGACCAGGCTGGCCTTGAACTCACAGAGATCCGCCTGCCTCTGCCTCCCGAGTGCTAGGATTAAAGGCGTGCGTCACCATGCCTGGCCAAAAGTTCTTTTTTAAAAAATGATTTATTTCTATATGTACAGGTATTTTGCCAGCTTGTATGAATACCAATATGTGTGTAATGCCCATAGGGGCCAGAAGATGGCGACAGAACTACTATGTGGGTGCAGGGAATGGAACAGCAAGTGCTCTCAACCACTGAGCCACCTTTCCAGCTCCCAGATGTGATGCTGTTTTTGCCTTGACTTCCCCTTAAGGACGGACTGTAACCTGGAATTGTAAGCCATATAAACCCTATGTGTTCTTTTGGTCACCATATTTTCTCACAGCAACAGAAATGAGTAGGACACATGGTGACGTCCAGTGTTCATATGACCAATCAGAAGTCTGATGCCAACTGGACCACAGTGGATGGCTTTGCACATTAGGGGTGCTCACCACTCCGTCTTCCTTCACTTCAACAGAAGGATTTCCTTTACATACTTGACCTTGTTCCTCTTTTTTTTTTTTGTCTTTTGGAGACAGGGTCTCCCTGTAGCCCCAGCTGTCCTGGAACTCTCTGTTGATGAGGCTGGCCTTGAACTCACAAAGATCCACCTGCCTCTGCCTCCTGAGTACTAGGATTAAAGGTGACCTTGTTCCTCTTATAGCAGAGCAACACAACAGAGGAAATGAATTAAAATGCAACCTACGTGAATGCCTGCTTCAGCTTATCGCCGATGGAATCTGAGACCTTGTCCTTGGTGTGTAGTCTTTCCTGGAGGACAGGATGACTGAAGATAGGCCTTTCCACATAGTACCTCTGGGTTGCTGCAGGGATTTCATTTTCTTCAGCATGATCCATAGTACTCTGCAATTATTCACCAAGAGCAGGAGACAAACATTTCCAGGTTGTCACTACGAAAGAAAAGAAAATCTTACTTTAGGGTTTAGTGCCTCAGGGCACTTAGGTTCTGAGGACTTCTTGGAAACCCCAGAATACTTTGCATATTGCTATGTATAGAGTAGACAATACATAGAATGAAACAAAAATCAATAATAATAATAATAATGGAATAAAAACTTCTGTAAGACTTCCTTATTCCTTCCCACAGCAACAAATGGGCAATGTGCAAACTTTCAACAGATGCTCATATTAAATTTAGTGATATACTTTTGCCTCTACTTTTATATAAGGGGAGGCATGAATCAGGTGAACTCTAGCTATACGTCAAACAGAAGAGATGGTCAGATTGGTCCTGAGCCCTCATCTTATGAAGGCATTTTAGCTCATTTCTCAATTCTGTGTTTGATTAATACTTGTTATTCTTTGGTTCAAAGCTGAAGCTCATATCTCCATGAAGGAAGCCCTTGGTGACTTTCACAGGTCTCAAGTTAAAAACATCAGTTCAATATGATAATACTGTTTTTATTTTGTTTTTGGTCTTTTTGAGACAGGGTCTCCCTGTAGTCCCAGCTGTCCTGGAACTCACTCTGTAGACCAGGCTGGCCTTGAACTCCCAAAGATCCGCCTGCCTCTGCCTCCCAAGTGCTAGGATTAAAGGCGTGCGCCACCACGCCCGGTGATAATACTGTTTTAAAATTGGTTACATTGAGAATAGTGTAGTGGTTGGTACCTTTTTCATTGCTACATATTGAAAATTATTTGTATGGATAGAAGAAATAGTTAAGAATAAAAATCCGATGTTTGTGTACATGGAGTTGCGTATGAGAATATTCATGGAAGAATTACAGTATCAATTGGAAGAATGCAAATGCTGCTCTTTCTGGTAGCACAGGGATTTAAATTTCAGCATTCAGGAAGCAGAGGCAGGTGACTCCCTGTGAGTTTGAGGTTAACCTGGTTTGCTTAGCGAGTTCCAGGTCAGCTAGAGCTACATGGTAAGAAAAAAAAAAAAAAAGCAAATAAAGCAAATGCCTATCTGTACTATCTGTATGCAATTAAAATATATGTTGTAAAAATAGAGCAATATGTAGTAGTTAAAAGAAATACAGTAACTATATACATCATCAATCAATAAATCTTTTTTTGTTTTTAAAATTTTATTTATTTTTTTATGTGTATGAATGTACTGTCTGCATGAATGTTTGTGCACCGTGTCGTGCAATGCCATGGAGGTCAGAAGAGGGTGTCAGATTCCCCTGGAACTGGAGTTAAAGACAGTTCTCAGCCACCATGTGGGTGCTTGGAATCGAACCTGGGTCCTCTGCAAGAGCAGTCGGCGCTCTTAACTCCTAGGCCATCTCTCTAGCCCCCAATCAATAAATCTTAAAGACTTAATTTTCAATAAAATTGTAAGAGTTAGAGGGATAAATACATATAATAAGATATATAATCAAAGTACAAAAGATTCCAGCACCTGGGAGACTGATGCAGGGAAATCACAAAGTCAAGTCTAGCCTGAGCTACATAGCAAGTACCAGGCCAGCCTGTACTGCATGGAGAGACTGTCTAAGAAAAAAAGCATAAAATCATTCATTATAATGAAAAAATTATATACACGTATACCAGGATGGTGTTTCCTCTGAGGAAAGGGAGAATGAGATTAGGAAGGGTTAGTCAGAGAGTTTGAAGTAATTATTTAGGTTGTAAGAAAGGACAGGCACAGGTGGAGCAGTGAGATTTGGTAGTAAGCAAGCAGGTTGTGTTAGTCAGACTTTATGTCACTTTGATCAAATCCTTAAACAAAACAACTTAAGAAGAGTTAAGTTTTTAGCTTATAATTTCAGTCCATTGTAGCAGAAGGGCAGTTTTAGAGCAGCTGCCCATCCCATAGCCAGGAAGGAGAGACAGAGAGAGAGAGAGAGAGAGAGAGAGAGAGAGAGAGAGAGAGAGAAAAAAAAAAAAAAAAAAAAAAAAACCTTCAGAGACATGCCCCAGTGACCTACTTCCTCCAGCCCGGCCTCACCTTCTAAAGTTTCCACAACCGTATGGGAAGGGAGCATTCAACGCATGAGTGGTTATATGCATACTCTGAAAGTTCTTCAGGGCATTTAGATGCTCGGGTAGCTATTTGACATTTATTTATTTTTAAAAATTTTTTTGGATTAAAAAAAATGTGTGTGTGTGTGTTGTGTGTGTGTGTGTGTTTGAGACAGGGTCTCCCTGTAGCCCCAGCTGGCCTGGAACTAGCCCTGTAGACCAGGCTGGCCTTGAACTCACAGAGATCTGCCTGCTTCTGTCTCTAGAGTGCTGGGATTAAAAGCCACCACACCCTGCTTAAAGATGGTTCTTAACCGCCATGTGGATGCTGGGAATTGAACCTGGGTCCTCAGCAAGAGCAGTCAGTGCTCTTAACCACTGAGCCATCTCTCCAGCCCCAGATTTTTTGGATTTTAAAAACATTTTATGGGCTGGAGAGATGGCCTAGCGGTTAAGAGCGCCGACCGCTCTTACAGAGGACCCGGGTTCGACCCCCAGCACCTACATGGCGGCCGAGAACCGTCTGAAGCTCCAATTCCAGGAGAACTCCAGTTCCAGGGGAGTCCGAGACCCTCTTCTGAACTCCGCGGCATTGCACGACACGGGTGCACAAACTTGCATGCAGACAGTACATTTATACACATACAGAAAATAAATAAAATTAAAAAAAAAAACATTTTATGTATATAAATGTTTTGCCTGCATGTATATAAGTGCATTTATGTCATGCAATAACCATGGAGGCCAAAAGAGGGGACTTGATCCCCTGGAACTGGAGTTTTGGATGGTTGTTAGCCACCATGTGGATCCTGGGAACCAAACGTGGTCCTTTGCAAGAACAACCAGCGCTCTTAAGCATGGAGCCATCTCTCCAGTCCCAGTACTTAACATTTAAAATGCTGACTTTCAGCTCTGGTTGAATCTAGAATCTTCTCGGTGACTAAATAGCAGCAATAACAAAACAAACAACACTAAAGCCTGGCCTCACAATGGTAACTTGGAGCTCAGGCTCTCCAAATGCAAGTGGAAAGAGAATCCACTGGCTAAGCCACAGTAGTGTTCTCCTAAAATAGTAACTTTTAGTCCAAATAGTACAGAACCTGCTCAAGTAGAGTATTGTGGAAGGGCGAACGAGGCGGCGCTCTTCTGTCCATTTCTCCTCAGCTGTTGTTCTAGTCCCTAAAGAAACCGTTTTCTTAAAATCACTTTTATTATTTTATATGCTCTGAGGAGAAATCAGAGTATCATTTTTTTTATTCTTCTGATCAGCTTATTTCTATTCTTATTTGTGATCTGAGGACCTGCATACAGTCAGGAATTTTCTAGCCTGAGCTATCTCCTTAGCCCTTTCTTCGCCTTATTTTGAGGCCAGGTCTTGCTGTGTCGTCCAGGCAGGCCTTGAATTTGTAGTCCTCCTGCCTCAGCTTCCCAAGTAGCTGGCATCACAAGCTTTCCTTACCAGGCCTGGCTCTGGTAGGTTTATTTTCATCTTGAAATAAACGTTTCCCAAACAAGAGAAATTGGCATTTAGGATAGGATTTGTAGCCGGGCGTGGTAGCACACGCCTTTAGTCCTAGCACTTGGGAGGCAGAGGCAGGTGGATGTTTGTGAGTTCAAGGCCAGCCTGGTCTACAGAGCGAGTTCCAGGACAGCTGGGGGCTACAGGGAGACCCTGTCTTGAAAATACCAAAAAAAAAAAAAAAAAAAAAAAAAAGAAAAAAAAGAAAATAGGATAGGATTTGTATGGATGTGTTGTATTTATTCAGCTCTTCATTGTGCCCCTCCCCATCCATTTCAAGAGAGATTGTAGCCCAGGTTGGCCTCAACCTCTCGAGTGCCAAGAATATAAGCATGAAACACCAGGCCTGGTTTATGTGGTGTTGGGAATCTAACCCAGGGCATTATGCACGCTAAGCAAGCACTCTACCAACTGAGCTACATCACCACACCCAAGGTCTCTGGTTTTTTATATTACATCCTAGTAGCGCTCTCCCAGTGCCAAACAACTGTGAATAGAAGTATCTGAAACATAAGCCAAAGTAAATCTGTCCTCCTTTAAATGGGTTCTCTTGGGAATGTGTCACAGTGATTAAGAACTGACTAATAAAGTTGGTCCTGGACCAACTTTTGTTGGTACTTAATATTTGAAGTTTCTGAATCATAGTAAGAGTATGCTTTAAAAGCACAGGCCTTGGGTTTTGCTTATTTAAGGGTGACTCTGTTTCATTGTCTTTGTTTTTAAAATTTCTACCTATGGCTTTGAAGGGTTGTCTTTCGACATAGATGCTTAAAGTTTCCCCAGTTGTCTGGTAATGGACTAGATAGATCATTGGGCTCCGGGCTTACGCAGTTAATTCCTAATTTTCTTTCTCCTGTGTGTCTGAGTCCATACTTTCTTTCCAGAGCGAAATGGTACGTCCCCTTGCTGGGGCTGAACTTGTGATCCTCTTGTCTTAGCTTCCTGAGTAGCTGGGATTACTGGTGTGCACCAGTGTGCCCAACATCTAAGCCTGGGAAACACTTGTCATCAGAGGATTTATTTTCCTTTTTTTTTTTTTTCACTTGGAGATTAATGTCACTACTTATAGTTCCAACCTTCCTCTTCGCTTTAGCCCTCATTTTGCCAGAGCACATCCTCAGGCAACTGTTTCAGGAAGTGTTAGATGTACATGGACCTTTGAATGTCTGAATAAGTAAATAATAATAATAAATAAAAATAGTAAATAATCTTTTTTTTGGTCTTTTCAAGGCATGGTCTCCCTGTAGCCCCAGCTGTCCTGGAACTCCCTCTGTAGACCAGGCTGGCCTTGAGCTCACAAAGATCCGTCTGCCTCTGCCTCCTGAGTGCTAGGATTAAAGGTGTGCACCACCACACCTGGCTAATACCTTTACTAACAATAGATTTCTATGTAAAAATTAGTTTCATTAACAAAAATTGAAGGAATTATTCCCTTAGTAGCCAACTCATTCTTGAGAAGCTTTATACCAATCACAGAGACCTGCCTGCCTCTGCTTCCGGAGTGCCAAGATTAAAGGCATACGCCACCACACCTGGCCTGGCTATACCAATCTTAAGTAGACAACTTCACTTTCCTTTCAGGAGGTATCAGGGATCCTTGTGACCTTTACTTTTAATTTTGCCCCTCTGGGTCTTCATTCATTGATAACCCCATTTAATTTTGTACTTCTCCTCCCTGTAGGAGTTTTCTCCTCTCATTTCGTTATCAACTTCTTCCCACATGTATTTGCTTTTTTACTTTTTTTTTTTTTTTTTTGTTTTTCTCAGACAAGGGTCTCCTGTAGTCCAGCTATCCTGAAACTCACTCTGTAGACAGGCTGGCCTTGAACTAACAAAGATCCGCCTGCCTCTGCCTCCCAAGTGCTAGGATTAAAGGCGTGTGCCACCACGCCCGGCGTTGTTTTTCTTTCTAGAGTCCTGACAGAATTGTTTTTGTTTCTCATCATTCTTAGTATAGTTTCCACCTCTACAGTAGCTATTCTGGGATACTTGACAGATATCAAGCAGGTGAAGGCACTTACCAGGAAGCCCAGCAACAGCCCAAGATGGATCTCTAGGACCCACATAGAAGGAGAGAACTGGCTTCCACAAGTTCTCTGACCTCTATATAATATGCACTGTGCATGTGGTGTGCGCACACACACACACACACACACAAACACACACGCACACACACATACACACACACACGCACAGAACATAAATAAATAAAAATGAAATTTGAAAAAAATGTTAATCGTTATCTTTTAGCCTTTCTAATAATTTGTATCATTATTGTTATTACTACATTGAGATGGGGTCTTGGTAGGTTGGCGAGTGGTATTGAAAGAAATTACTTTTATTTTACTAATATGTACACATTTCTTGTGATTTTTTTTTGATTTCTCTTATGGATAGATATTTTTGTTATTTGCTATTTGCAGGTAACATGTTTTAAATTACTTTAATGGTATTCAGATTTTCAAAAATACCTTCCTTCCCTCCTTCCTTCCTCCCTCTCTCTCTCTCTCTCTCTCTCTCTCTCTCTCTCTCTCTCTTATTTCTTGTGTGTGTATGTGTGGACATGTGCATGCCACAGTGCTCATATACAGGCCAGAGGACAACTTGTTGGAGTTGTTTCTCTCTCTTTACCATGTGGGTTCCAGGGATCAAACTCAAGCAGTCAGGCTTGGCAGCAAGTTCCCACAGAGCCATGTAGCTGGTCCAAGTCCTCAGATTTTTTTTTTTTTTTTTTGGAGACAGGGTCTCCCTGCAGCCCTAGCTATCCTGGAACTCACTATGTAGACCAGGCTGGCTTGAGCTATCAGAGATCTGCCAGCCTTTGCCTCCCAAGTGCTGGGATTAAAGGTATGTACTGCCATGTGTCTGGCTTAGTTCTCAGACTTTTTTAAAAAATCTTTTCTTTCCCTTGAGTTTTTGCTCCTCCCTAAGTAATTTTGCTTGTTTAGATGATTCTTTTTCTTTATATGTTGAGTTCTTCTTGGCTGTTTATTTTCTTTTCAAATTAAGGACTTCATAACTTTATTGACTAATTTGTGCCATCATCCTCTACTGTTTGTTTGTTTGTTTTCTGTACATGTTTCTAGAACAAGACTTTTCCCCAAACAAAATGGAGATTAGAAGGCTTTGTGCACCAGAGTAGGCTTTGTGAGCAGTTGGCTTCAAGGATGAGGACTTGAGAGCCAGCCTTTAGGACAGAGCTCATCCTTTTTGAATGGCAGAAAAAGGAAAGATTTTTTTTTTAAGAGGAAAGATTTGTAATTGGTGCTCCATATCTGTGGGTTCTAGACTCGAAGGTTCAACCAACTGCAGAAGATACTTTAACAATAATTGTACATCCTGAGCATGCTTTTTCCTTGTCATTTTCCCCTAAGCAACTGTCTGTATAACATTCACATATATTAGACATGGCTTAAAGTATATAGGAAGATATATATATATATATATATATATTTGTGTGTGTGTGTGTATTAGACAAATACTACACCAATAAGTGAATTAAGTATCTTTGGATTTTGGTATCCATGAAGAGTACTAAAGCTAATTGTCATGAATATCATGGAACAATAGTACTTTCCAGTGCATACACCCATATGAGAAACTGGGGTTTCCTATAACAAATCCATAAAACCAGAATGCCTGGTGGTAAATAATGTATTCTGGACATGACAGGGAAGCTGCACCCATGAAATCGCAACAATATGGTTGTCTAAGCAAGACCTGAACAATGAAAACACTAGATGACCTGACAGTGTGGATGGAGAAGTTTCACAGGGTCCTCTTAATGAAGAGCTACAAGCAATCAATGGCTTCTGACCAAGGGAGAATAGGTTTTCTCCAGGGATGAGTTCTCTGATAGGTTATTTAGTCCCAAGTAGTCAGTCCTACACACAGGCACCACTAAATCAAGGGATTCAGTGGTGTGCGTGCGTGTGTGTGTGTGTGTGTGTGTGTGTGTCTGTGTGTGTGTGTGTGTGTGTACAAAAAATGTATGTTATATAATGTGCATGGTAGCACATGCCTTTTTTAATCCCAGCACATGGGAGGCAGAGGCAGGCAGATCTCTGTGAGTTCAAGGCCAGCCTGGTCTACACGGAGAGTTCCAGGCTAGCCAGAGCTATATAGTTAGACCTCATTTAAAAAAATAAAAAATCTCTCTCTCTCTCTCTCTCTCTCTCTCTCTCTCTCTCTCCATACACACACACAACACACACACACACACACACACACACACACACATGAATACATTTATGTAACAATAATAAAGAAAAGGCAACAAATTGAGAAGAGTGGGGATGTGGGGGAAGGAATTGGAGGTGGAGAAAAGGGCGGAAATGACTTGCATAGTGCTCATAAGGAATTCTAGAATGAAAGCAATAAGTTTTTAAAAAGAGGAAGATTTTCCATCCACCTTTCTGCTTTCAGACGCTGCCCCACCAATATATTTTCTGTCACTACTAGTTCTATGGTCACATTTTTTTCTTTTTTTTACTCACTGAGTCTAATGTGTGCTGCTTATATAGTTATGGGTGTGAAGTAACCATATAGAGCATGATTGGCTTACCAGCAGCCACATCCTTAAAGAAAACTGACTCTCCAACCAGTAGCTAGGGGCAGGGCCTCACGATCCCTTCCCTGATCCAGGCTGGAACTGCTTGGCTTGATCTTATGCAGGTCTTGTGCAGGCAACCACAGCAGTTGTGAGTCCCTGAGTACAATGGTCCTTTCATGTCCAGAGGACACTGTTTTGCTCAGGTCTTCCTGGACTTCTGACACTAATTCTTGGTTTGGTTCATCACTAACTTGCTTCTAAATATTTTCTTATGTCATTCTTTTTTTTTTTTTTTAAATTTTTGAGACAGGGTCTCCCTGTAGCCTCAGCTGGCCTGGAACTCACTCTGTAGACCAGGCTGGCCTTGAACACGCCTGCCTCTGCCTCCCAAGTGCTAGGATCAAAGGCGTGTGCCACCGCACCTGGCTTAAAGATGGTTCTTAGCTGCCATGTGTGTGCTGAGAATCAAACTTGCATCCTCTGCAAGAGTAGTCAGTGCTCTTAACTGCTGAGCCATCTCTCCAGCCCCCCTTATGTCATTCTTTTGAGAGATTTTCTTCCCTTTCTGGATAATTTTGTAATTATTTAAATGGAGTTCTGGGAGAGGGGAAAACACATGTTTGAGCTTGCTCTGTGATTTGTAACCTTTGATTTACTACTGTCCATTTTGCAACTAGAGCAGTGTATGCTAGAATTTATCAAATGTATTTTTTTTATCATAAAATATACACACATATAGGAAAAATAGAAAAAGAGTGTATAAAATATCAAACAGGGCTGTGTTTGGTGGTGGACTTACAGGTAATTTATCTTCTTTTTGTTTATCTGTATCTTCTAGCATTTCCATAGTAGACGCTGTTATTTTAGTAACAAATATAACAAAAGCATTAGGCAACAGGTATTTCCTGTTATCCTCTCAGAGAAAGAGTCTGCAAATATAGGAGTTAGGTGGCATTTGACATTAGATACAGGAGCTACATGTAGAGACTCCTGAAAACCCTGGGATTTCCTCCAAACTGACAGAGGGCATGTAAGTGAGCTGCTTGACTGATTCAAGCTATCAGGGCCATGTTTCAGCTGCATGCTTCACATAGAACCTAGGGAGGCAGGACTATATATAGGCCCCATTGCCAGTCAAATACATCAGGTGCTTTCAGATTTGTTCCCTATCCGTTGTTGAAACCCAAACCATGAAGCCTCAGCAATGCCACTACAGGGGGTCTGTGACTGATATAAATGTCTGTGGTGGACCAGGTGGGTCTCTGCCAGTCTAAGAAACATGAGCCAAGCACACCTTTAATCCTAGCACTCAGGAGGCAGAGGCAGGCTATCTTTGTGAGTTCTAGGCCAGCCTGGTCTACAGAGCAATTTCCAGGACAGCTGGGGCTACAGGGAGATCCTGTCTCAAAATGACAGAAAAAAAAAAAAAAAAGAAACATGAGCCAAGCCCAACACAGACAGCTACTACTTATCTCTTGTAACAGACTTTCACTTAAATTTTTTAAATAGCTTTTTTTCCTTAATAAATTGGATTTTTATATTCTTATATCATAGACAAAAATAAACTCAAAATTAAATTTAAGAGCCTCAAATATAAACCACTGGGAAAAAATGTAAAGGACAAGCTATATTACATCGCTCTATGATGCCCTGAAAGCACAGACAACAAAAATACAGACAAATATCTATGCATGACAGAACTATAATAGCAATAGAAATAGTTAACAAAGGTAACACATAGAAAAGGAAAATATTTTCTTTTTTTTTATTTAATAACATTTTTTTATTGATGCTTTGTGCATTTCATACATCACTTTCCAGAAAAGGAAAATATTTTCACACCATATTCTAATAAGGTGTTAATATCTAAAAATTTAAGAGCTTCAAACAATAGCAAGAAAGCAAACAAAAATGACTGAAAAATGGGGGAAAAAAAACCTAAACAAATTTCTGGAAAGAAGATATATAAGTGGCCAATAAGTAAATGAAAAAGTATTCAGCACCCCTAATGAGTAGGTAAAAGTAAATTAATGTCACTTTACCCTTGGTAGGATGATTTTTTTACAAGAAGTGGAGAGAGAAAAGGGAAGGAGGGAGGGAAGGAGGGAGGGAGGAAAATAATGAGTGTTGGTGAGGATGTGAAGAGCAGGGAAATATTGACTATTACTGGTAGGAATGCAAATTAGTACAGAAATTGTGGAAAATGGCATAATGTTTCCTCCAAAAAAAGCATAAATAGATCTTGTAATTCTACTTCCCAGAATTATTCAAAGGAATTGAAAGCAACATGTGGAAGGAACAAGTATTCCAAGAAATAGAAACAATCAATGTCTCTTAATGGATGAATAAACAAAGAAAATATAGTAAGCACATACAATGGAATAATTTTCTTTAAAAAGAAGGAAACCCTTCACTGCGACAGCAGGATCCATCTGGAGGATATTATACTAGTTGAAATAACCCAGCACAGAAAAGCAGATATCACATAATTTTGATTATATGTAGACCCTAAAAAAGCTCAATTCACCAGAACAGAATGACAATTACCATAAGGAGAGGATGGGAAATGGGTAGCTGCTCACCGAAGAGCAAGTTTCAATTATAAGAAGGAATAAATTTTGAGATAACTATAGCCAACAATCATGCACTCTATATTTAAAAATAAGAGCAGAGCTGGGCGTGGTGGTGCACACCTTTAATCCTAGCACTTGGGAGGAAGAGGCAGGTGGATCTTTGTGAGTTCAAGGCCAGCCTGGTCTACAGAGTGAGTTCTAGGACAGCTGGGGCTACAGGGAGACCCTGTCTCCAAAAGACCAAAAAAAANTTTGTATTGTTTTCTTGTTTTCTATTCTCATGAATTTCTGCTCTGATTTTTGTTATTGCTTCCTGTCTGTTGCGTTTAGGGTTCATCTGTTGTTGCCTTTCTCAAGTGCTTAGCTGTAGTGTTAGATCTTCACTTGTGCTCTTTCTAATTTTCTAATGTAGGCCACCAGGCTATAAATTTCCTCTTAGGACTGCTTTTAAGGTATCCCATAAGTTTTGTTGGTTGTATTGTCATTGTCATTCAGTTCCAGGAATGTTTTTATTTTCTTTCTTTATCTCTTCCTTGACCACTCATTATTCAAGAATGTGTTTTTAGTCTCCATGTGTTCTCTCAGGCAGGAGGCTTGTCCTGGTGTTGATTTTGAGCTTCATTGCACTGTGTCTGACAGGATGATGAAATTATTTCAATCTTATTTATTTCAATCATTTTGTATAAGTGGAGGTTTCTTCTGTGTCACAGGATGTGGTCAATTTTGGAGAA
The DNA here is from genome assembly GCA_009823505.1 of Rhizomys pruinosus. Taxonomy (NCBI): domain Eukaryota; kingdom Metazoa; phylum Chordata; class Mammalia; order Rodentia; family Spalacidae; genus Rhizomys; species Rhizomys pruinosus. Next base: position 775,634 of record VZQC01010551.1, on the reverse strand, counting down.
TGTTCCGTAGGGTAGCTTGAGAGGAAAGTGTATTCTCTGGTATTAGGATGGAATGTTCGGTAGAGGTCTTATGAGGTCCATTTCGTGTATCATATCGTTCAGTTCAGATGGTCTCTCTGTTTATTTTTGCCTGTTGACCTATCCAAAGACTCAGTGGGTATTGAAGTCTCCCACTATGAGTGGGCTGGGGTTAGTCTGCCTGACTTGTGGTCCTGGAGAATTGTCTTTATAAAGTTTGTGCACCCAGAATTTGGGGCATATATATTCATAATTGGAAATCTTCCTGGGGATTGTTCCTTTGATGAAAATGTAATGGCCCTTCTTTGTCTCTTCTATTTCTTCTCTTCTTTGCTTCTATTTGAAGTCTACTTTGTCTCATATTAAAATAGCAACACCCTGCTTTCTTTTTTGGTACCATTTGCTTCGAATATTTTTTCCATCCCTTCACTTTAAGGTGCCTGTCCTGTCGCTTTGGAAAAGTGAGATGTGTTTCTTGAGGACAGCATATCGATGGATTCTGTTCCTAATCCAGTCTCCCATTCTATGTCTTTTGATTTGGGAATTTAGTTCCATTAATTTATTTAAGGTTATGACTGATAGTTTGTTTTTGGGTTGCTTCCATTTCCTTGTTATTCCATCTGCGGTTGTTCTAGGTTTCTATTTCTGCAGTTAGCTTTTATTGATTTCTCCTTAGTTGCCTGGGGTTGGTTGCTCCTTTCTCTGTTCTTTGAATTGCTTCAAGTATTTCTCTGAAGGGTTGGTTTTCCGGACAGTATTCTTCAAGTTGTTTATGTCATGGAAGATTTTCTTCTCTCCTTCAACTATGATTTACATTATTTGCTGGGTATAGTAACCTGGGCTGGCATCCATTGTCCCCCAACACTGGGAATGTTTTGCCTCAGCTTTTCTTCTTGGCTTCATCGTTTGCTGTGAGAAGTCCGTTGTTATTCTGATAGGTTTCCCCTTATAGGTCACTTGTTGTTTTTCTCTTGTCGCTTTGAGAATTTTGTCTTTGTTTTGGGTGTCCAGCATTTTAACTATTGATGTGGCGTGGAGATTTCTTTTCTGATCTTGTCTGTTTGGGGTTCTATGTGCTCTTGTATTGGTATTGGTTTGTCCTTAGTTTGCGGGAAGTTTCATCTATTATTCTGTTTGAAGATCTGACCAATACCTTTCTCTTGGGATTCTTCTCCTTCCTCTATTCCTATGATGCAAAGGTTTGATCTTTTCATAGTGTCCCACAGCTCTGGTTGTTCCATTTTTTGTGTATTTTTAAATTTTCATAATCTTTCCTTGAGGTTTTAGTTGTTCTGTGTTATCCTCCAGTCTGATATTCTTTTGTTCTGCTTCTACATTCTGCTCTGAGGCTTTTTTCATTTCCTTCCTCTTGAATGTGTATGAGTGTTTTGATTTCCTTTTTCATTCCTCTTTCTGATTTCTTTAGTGATTTTACTTCTTTTGAAGCTTCTCGATCTTTTTGTAGCTCTTTTGTTGCTGGTTGTTTCTTTTTCTTTTTCAGCATGGGATTTTTCATGTTTCTACTTCCTTCCGAGCTTGTCATTCTCTCTCTCTCGGTCCTCATTCTCTTTCTTAGTTCTCTAATTTGTCTTTATGATTGTGTAGTTCTTTAAGTATGTTCCCAATTGTGTTTCTGATGTCTGTGTCCTGAGGCATCCCCGAGCGATCCCACTGCAGAAGTCATCCACAGGGTTGGTAAAGCTTGGCATGGGATTATCCTGCCCCTTTCCAGTGTAGTCTCTTCTTCGTGATCCTGGCATATGGGCTTCTCCTTGCCTGTATTCCAATGTGAGTCCTAAATGCCTCTTCACTGTGTTGAAGGCGTGCTTTGCTTGCCTCCTTCAGATCCTTCTTCGTAATCTCAGTTGGCAGGGGGGGGGCTCTTCTGCTCAGGAGATCTCAAATCATACCATGTATTTCATAAATAGAAACTTTACTTTCTAGAAATTTCCCTTACCAATCCCTGATACATCAGGTCACTACAATTCTGATTTCTGTCCCTTTTTAAATGTTTTGTTTGAGATAGGTTCTCCCTGGAGCCCTAGGTGGTCTGGAACTCATTATATAGACCAGGTTAGCTTTGATCTCACAGAGATCTGCCTGCCTCTGCTTCCCAAGTAATGGGATTAAAGGTGTGTCTACCATGCCTGGCTTGATTTCTGTCACTCTGGATTAGTTTTACCCATTTTAAAATATATAGAACACCCCCCCAATATATAGAAAACACCCAATTAAAACATTTTTTTGACTTATTTTTATTGTAGGTGTGTATTTTGCCTGTGTGTATGTAAGTGCATCATATGCATGCAATGACTGTGGAGTCCAGAAGAGGGCACTGGATCCCTAGAACTGGAGTTACAGACTGGTGTTAGCCACCATGTCGGTTCTGGGTACTGAATCTAGGTTCTTTGAAAAAGTAGTAAGTGCTCTCAACTGCTGTAGCATCTCTCCTGGCCCAGAATATCTGATTTTATTTATTTATTTATTTATTTATTTATTTATTTATTTATTCTCTTTTAAGACAGGGTCTCTCTATAGCCCCAGCTGGCCTGGAACTCACGCTGTAGACCAGGCTTGAACTCACAGAGATCCACGTGCCTTTACTTCCCAAGTGCTAGGATTAAAGGAGGGCACCACCATGCCCAGCTTCTTAGAATATCCGATTTTTAATGAGAACTTGAAAATACACTTGTTTTTTTGTCTTTTTTGAGACAGGGTCTCCCTGTAGCCCCAGCTGTCTTGGAACTCACTCTGTAGACCAGGCTGGCCTTGAACTCACAAAGATCTGCCTGCCTCTGCCTCCCAAGTGCTAGGATTAAAGGCATGCGCCACCACGCCGGGCTTGAAAATACATTTTTACAAATGCGGTTCTCTCATTAAAAAATCAATTTTATTTTGGAAATGAATATTGATTTTTAAATGAAATGAAATACAGAACCAATAAAATGCAGTGATTAAACTTAGTCCAGCATCAGCACAGCCACTTTGTGTTTAATCTATATTATAAACTACAACTCTGTTTTGTTCAGATTTATTAAGATTATTCATACAACTATTTTGGTACTATCTGACAGTTTTCATTCTTTAGCAATTATGAGCATATTCCTTGAAAGAGGAAGGGCCAAGCTAGGTATAGTGGCACACACGCTATAATCTTAGCATTTGAGAGTCAGAGTTTAAGCTAGCCTGGATAATATAGTAAGTTCTAGGCCAGCCTCAGCAATTTAGGGGGTCCAGGCAACCTAGTGAGACCCTATGTCAAAGAAAACCAAACCAAACCAACAAACAAAATAAAACCAACAAAACCAAATAAACCAATGAAAGAGCTGGCCTTGTTTTCAGACCAATCATAAAGAGAGTAAAATCCACTCCATAGTCAGCCTTGGGAAGGAAGGGAGGGAGGGAAGGAGGGAGGCAGGGAATGACAAAAGGCTGACTTGGAAGGCAAGGCAAAGACACAAGGAACATGGGGCTGGTGTGAGAGATGAAACACATGAATCCCTTTCTTCATAACACCTGACAAAATCCTACAGAAATGGCCCAGCCAGGCCCTCCACGTTCCTCAGCTTTAGCCCAAACTCCTGCTCACTCTGCTCTCCCTGCTGACTTCATTTTCTTCTACTCTAGCTAGAGTGCGCCATGCTGGAGAGCTCAGAACTTTCTACCTCACCACCTTCTGTCTAAACTCAGTATCATTTCCTAGGGAGGCTTTTTCTGACCATATTATTATTATTATTATTATTATTATTATTACTTGTCTTTTTGAGACAAATAATAATAATCATAACAGCGGTAGCCCCAGCTGTCCTGGAACTCTCTCTGTAGACCAGGCAGGCCTTGAACTCACAAAGATCCACCTGCCTCTGCCTCCCAAGAGCTAGGATTAAAGGCTTACGCCACCAAGCCCAACCTGACCACCTTATTTTAAAAACCGTATGACTCCCCTACCGCTTTCTCTCTGGCTATTTTTCCCTCTGTAGTACTTACTGTTGTCTAACTCATATTATACTTGATTTTCTTTTGCACTGTCTCTCTGTGAAAATCTAAGCTAAATGGTAATTCATGGGACGTTTGTTGAATGAATAAGTGAATTAGAGGAAAGGGGAACTGACAACTGCTGCCTTTGGAGATTGATACTAAAAGCATTCAATTAAACAGGGACTGAGAAATTGTATTTTTTTTTTAAGATTTTTTTAAAATTTTATTATTTTATTTTATTTTATTTTATTTTTTTGGTCTTTTCGAGACAGGGTCTCCCTGTAGTCCCAGATGTCCTGGAACTCACTCTGTAGACCAGGCTGGTCTTGAACTCACAAAGATCCGTCTGCCTCTGCCTCCCAAGTGCTAGGATTAAAGGCGTTATTATTTTATGTGTATGAGTGTATTGTCTGCATGTAGGTTGGTGCACCCATGTCATGCAATGCTGTGGAGGTCAGAAGAGGGTGTCGGATTCCCCTGGAACTGGAGTTAAAGACGGTTCTTATCCGCCATGTGGGTGCTGGGAATCAAACCTGGGTCCTCTGCAAGAGCAGTCGGTGCTCTTAACTGCTGAGCTATCTCTCCAGCCCAGAGAAATTGTATCATTTCTAAATATTTCACAGCATATCATTATTTGGAGCAAGCTAAAGATAGCCTTAAGGGCCAGTACATTATTCTTGCTGTCTTAAAAATTAGATGTGTGGGAGAACAAATGCTTATAAAAAGACATGTAAATACATCTTGAGTTTAGTGATAATTATGTTTTTCACTAGTTATGGTGAAAAATCCATCTTTTCCTAGCATCTTTGTTCCTATGTTGATTCATTGTAGTCAGTTGGTAAAGAATAATTATGTAATATTAAAAGAGAATATGCTCAATATCATGAAATCTTTGGTTAGCAACAAGTGTATCAAATGAATCCACTCCTGGTTGTTTTATTTTCCCTGGTGGCTGGGGGAGGAAAGCAGGTTCTGTAGGTTTAGCTCAGATTTCTGATATCAGTTAAGGGACTTCACTGCAAGGAGATGACCACTCCAGAAAAAAAAAATCTCCAGCTTAAGATCTTCTTAAGAATTGAGTCAGGCTGGGCATGGTGGCACGGTGGCCTCCCAGTACTTGGGAGGCAGAGGCTGGTGGATCTTTGTGAGTTCAAGGTCACCTGGTCTACATAGCAAGCTCCAGGCCAGCTGGGACTAAAGGGAGACCCTGTTTCAAAATGTGAATCTCTAAATGTGTTTAGGAATCAACCTATAGTTTATTTTCAGAGTTTCTAATTTTGATTTATGTGTGGAGTGTATATATGCGTATTTTAGAATAATGTAAAATAAAAATATAAAAAAAAAAGACCAATAAAAAAAGAAAAAAATAATTGAGTCTGGCCCTGTGGCTGGTGAGCTGGACTAGGTCAGGTACATCCAGGCTGCCGGTTCACCTGTGGAGCTGCCACTTCACACACTGTATGGAGGCCAGCAGGGAGCGTCCAGGAACCATGGGCCACAAGCCTGCCTTTATAAATGCACAGCAGGTTGGAATAGAAAGCTGGAGAACAATCCAAAGGGGTGTGTGTGTGTGTGTGTGTGTGTGTGTGTGTGTGTGCGCGTGTGCGTACATGTGTGTGTGTGTGTGTGTGTGTCCAGGGGGTGGTATTAAATGTAGCTCTTTCCCAGGCACATGCTCTTTTTGGGGGTTCTCTTTCCTGTTTAGCCCCTTTCCAGTTTTTGTCGACTCATGTCTTTCTCTCTTGTACTAATAATAACCTGACAGTCATGTACACATACTTCTTTGGATCTTCTATGTATTTTAGGATCTAAAGAAAGAATTTAAAAGAGAAAGAAAGAGTAGGATAAACAAAGATCATGGATCTTTAATTAGTTACTTCTTTAAAAAATCAAAGAATAACTTTCTAAGTGTGACATTATAGAAATGACAGTGTAATGGCATTTACAAGGTGAGGTCGGGAAGCAGCAAGGGAAGCACCTTGCTCTTGTTTCTGCCCTTGGTTTGTAACTCGATCGTCTCTAGCTACTTGAGAAGGCGTGAGGATCACTTTTTATCTCAGCTTGGACACAGAAACTCACATTTCAGCTATGCTTGAGGTGATTATCCTTGCTGACACACTTCTCCCCACCTAGACAAGTCACAGATCACTTCTAGGAGACAATTTCAAGAGGCTATTAAACACTGGCATGGATACCCAGAGAAGAGATGTTATCTCCCCCATGCACCCCCCCCCGCCCCAGGGGTGGGGGCCTTTCAGAACAGCTGATCATCACGGATAACAGAGTTTCACCCATCAAAAGGGATGCGGAGCTGAAGACTCAGCAAAGCATTGTGGGAATAGAGAGCCCTGAGCCTGGACACACTGCAGCGTGGGCTGGACCATTGGCGCAAAGCACATGTTTATATGTCGTGAGCACTTGGTGGTCACAGCGCTGGCTGACATAGGTTGTATATGACAGGGATTTTGAGGGCCCACTTCTGTCCTAAGATGACAGAGTCTCAGAATTAGTTCTTGGTGATTCTCTAGCTTGGCTGGACATCAGTATCTCTTCAAGGGACTTTAAAAACAAGAGACACTTGGGCTCCCAGTTCAATGGAATCAGGATCTTTGCTTTTATTAAAATTAATTTTTTTTTTAATCCTAGCACTTGGGAGGCAGAGGCAGGTGAATCTCTGTGAGTCCAAGGCCAGCCTGGTCTACAGAGTGAGTTCCAGGACAGCTGGGGCTACAGGGAGACCCTGTCTTGAAAAGACCAAAAATTTTTTTTTAAATTTTTTACCAGATCAAATGTTTTATTATACTTGAGATCCTGAAAAAAAATATAATTTTTATTTTAAAACAAATTCTTAAGCAATCCAGGTCCGATGGAATTCTACATTAGTAGAATCCAGAGCTGCTAGTCCCACATGCTATCGTGTTGTTATTCATAGAGTAGTTGATGCTTAAAGAAGTTAAACGACTTGCCACTTGCTCAACTTGATATGCCTAGTTAGTGGATTAAAGCCATGACCTCCATGGATTTAACTCATTCAATAACATCTACTACCAATGATATTCTAGAGTTGATGACTCAGCACCGAGCTGCTGCCCAAGAATAGGTTAAGTCAAAGCTAAGCTAAGAACCAAGCTGATGTGGATCTATTCTAGAAGGCAGGCGTAGGGTGTGACAGCTCTGGCACTCTCTATACTATTTCTATGGGAGACTTAAGGATTCTTTTAAAAATTATTTTTATTTCATGTGTATGAGATTTTTTTCTATATGTATGTGCACCATGTGTGTGCCTGGTACTCTTGGAGGCCAGAAGCAGGTGTCCGATTTCCTGGAACTGGAGTTACAGTTGTAAGTTGCCATGTGGGATCTGGGAACCGAACGCTGGTCCTCTGTAAGAGCAGTAAGTGCCTTTACCTGCTGAGCCATGTCACTACCCATAGGCAGTCACTACCCACTCATGGTTCCAGGAAGTCCTTCACTCACCCAGATCCAATGTGCAGCACAAGGGCCAGGGGACTGACCCCAGCTGGGAACTCCAGACACAGGACAATGAAACTGGTCAGTGTGGCTGTAGCTGGAGAATGGATACCACACCCTCCCCTGTGTAAAGAAGAAAGGAGAGTTAACCTAGCACTTTCTTGTTTGTGCTTTGAAAGAAGCTATGCCCCACCCCAAATCTTTTTTTTTTATTTTTATTTTTTTGGTATTTTTGAGACAGGGTCTCCCTTTAGTCCTAGTTGGCCTGGAGCTCGCTCTGCAGACCAGGTTGGCCTTGAACTCAGAGATCCGCCTGCCTCTGCCTCCTAAGTGCTGGGATTAAAGTCTTGTGCCACACACCTGGCCTAAAACTCCTGGTGTCCCAAATCTTCTTTACTGCTCTTTTTGTCTATTCTTTTTTCAAATATTTATTTATTTTCATTTATTTATTTATTTTTCTCTCTTTCTCTGTCTCTCTGTCTGTATCTGTCTCTGTCTCTGTTTGTCTCTCTGTCTCTGTCTCTCTGTCTGTCTGTCTCTCTCTCTCTCCCCCTAGGCTATGGTATGTATATGGAGATCAGAGGTCAACTTGTGGAAGTCAGTTCTCTCTTCACCGTGTGGGTTCTGGGATCAACCATAGGTTGTCAGGGGTGGAGGCACGGCCTTTACCCTCTGAGCCATCTTGCTGCTCTATCCATTTGCAACACTAACCCATTTTTTCCAAAGACATAGTTACTGCTATCAGTGTGCTTTATATGGAATATAGTTCTTACATAATGTAAAAATAAGCAATTTTCCCCTAAAGGTAAACTGCTGAAGTATATGAGAGACAGTTATTTCCCTCCCNCTAGGCAAAGACAAAGGTTCCAAGAATGTGTGCACCTCTTCCTGTACACCCCATTTCTGCTGCCATGCAGTCTCTCTCTCTCCCTCCCTCCCTCCCTCCCTCCCTCCCTACTTCCTTCCTTCCTTCCTTCCTTCCTTCCTTCCTTCCTTCCTTCCTTCCTTCCTTCCTTCCCTTGTGGAATTGTGGATTAAATCCAGAACTTTACCTCTGCCGCTTAGCTACCTCCCTAGTCCCCTTTCTATTTTTATTTTGAGACAGGGTCTCCCTAAACAATACAGGTTGGCCTCAAATTTGCCATCATTTTGCCTAAGCCTCCAGAGTAGCCAGGATTATAGACCTGAGCTATCAGACGTAAGTTCAAGTTTTGAACTCAACCATTCTCATACTCAGAGGGACAGAGTTGTATGTGAGAAACTGTTCCCCAACTGGGGCATCAGTACTGGGATTAAATGTTTTCAGAATCACTTTTTCTTAAGGAGAATAAGAAAAATAGAAGGTTGGTTGTGGTAGTGCACACCTGGAATCCTAACGCTTGGGAGGTGGAGGTAGGAAGATCAGGATTTCAAGGCCAGCCCGAATTACATAGTGAATTTCAGGCTATTGTGGACCAAAGCAGATGGGGAAAGGAGGGAAAGAGGCAAGGAGGGAGGGGGGAGGGAGGGGGAAAGAGAGAGAGAGAGAGAGAGAGAGAGAGAGAGAGAGAGAGAGAGAGAGAGAGACTATTAGCCCAAAAGGTGATCTTGTTCAATTACAAAATGAATAGGACCAATCTGCCTTAGTTCACAGTACATGTGGTATATCCCATTCATAGAAGACTTATTCAAGAGGTCAGATTATTCCATTTGAAAGTACACTAACTTGTGGGGGCTAGAGAGATAGCTCAGTGGTTAACAGCACCTAAGAGCACTGACTGCTCTTACAGAGGACCCTGGTTCAATTCCCAGCACCCACATGGAGGCTAAGAACCATCTTTAAGCTGGGCGTAGTGGTGCGTGCCTTTAATCCTAGCACTTGGGAGGCAGAGGCAGGTGGATCTTAGTGAGTTCAAGGCCAGCCTGGACTACAGAGTGAGTTCCAGGACAGCTGGGGCTACAGGGAGACCCTGTCAAAAAAAAAAGTACACTAACTTGTATCCACTCAGTTTGTGAATTTTCCCCATATCATGGCTTCATGTCTATTTCTTGCCATCTATCTGCCCTCTAACTACTTTGCTGTCCCATAATTTGAGCACCAAGAATCTTCGGGAAGGTATGGAATATTTTGAATGCTTGTACATTTTTCCCAGAGATAAAATCCTCAGCATTGTCAGATTTGAAAAAGACCTGTCGCCATTAGTTTTCAAGGGTGACTCTGGGGGCTGGAGAAATGGCTCAGAGGTTAAGAGGACTGGCTGTTTTTGCAGAAGACCAGGGTTCAAATCCCAGCACCCATATGGCAGCTAACACCTGTCCGTAACCCCAGTTCCAGAGGATCTGACACCCTCTTCTGTCCTTGAGGGCATTGTACAGACAACACAGCTGCACTTACACACTGCAGGCATAACACTCATATACAAAATAATAAATAATTTAAAAAAGAGTGACTCTGGTGATTGTTAGTTTGTACAATGAAAAACTTTATACCTGTCCCAGCACTCAGGAGGCAGAGGCAGGCAGATCTCTGTGAGTTTGAGGCCAGCCTGGTCTACACAGTGAGTTCTAGGCCAGCTGGGGCCACAGGGAGACCCTGTCTCAAAAAGACCAAATAAGAAAAATTTATGTCTGTTTCTTGGAAACTATACTCCAAAAGAAGGCTTAAAAGATTTCCTAAGGGGCTGAGGCTCAGTGGGTAGAGCATGTGCCTAGCATGTGGCGAGCGTTGTGTTCCTTCTCCAGAAGCTGGGGATGGCAGTGCACTCCTGTCGTCCCAGCATGGGAGAGATGTAGGCGGGTCATCCTTGGCTACATAGCCAGTCGGAGGTCAGCCTGGGCTATATGAGGCTTTGTCTTAGAAAATAAAATAATAATATAAAGTAGTCCATGACACTGGGCTTATGCGCCAAACAAGTGGATGTTTATAAAAGATAGTTTTGGAGACCCTGGAAACGGAAGAGTTCACTAGTTGGAAACAAAGCAAAAGAAAAGCACCATTGTCTTACTTTTCTACTGATTTTAACTGTATAAATGGCAATGTGAACCTAGGAGAAATGGACAATATTCTTAGGATGTTTCCTAGAAAACTACTTATTTTGGGATCACTAATGTGCAGGGTCCCTGTGAGCCTTTAAAAAAACTACAAAATGGTGACCATGGGAAGGAAAACCCCAGTGTGGAACACAAGGGCAGAACTGATGGTTGTTTGGGCCTGCCAAGGAGAAGCCTTCAAACATGACATCTTTTAGCCTAATACAGAAAAAAAAATCATAAGCTGAAGATGCTAAAACCTATGATATATGTGGCATGCATATGTGCATATTTGGAATGATGCATATCAGAAGGAACAACAACAGAAAGACTTCGTCAAAGAACTGACTGAAACAGTGAACTTCTGCTTGAAACAGTAAACTTCTGCATTGAGAATTTTGAGAGAGACTGAGAAAAAGATGAAAAACGTTTGGCAGAATGCATGAGCTCTGGTGGGGTGGGGGGCAGGAAGGGGGACACGGGTCTAGATTTGATTTGTAATTTTGTATGAAATGCACAGAGCTTCAATAAAAAATTTGGCTTTGAAAAAAAACTACAAAATGTGCTAGATAGCACACACACAAAGCATTGCAAGGGAGCCGAAAACTCAACTGATTTGGATTGTCAACAAAACAGGCAATGCGAACTTGCATCCACACCTTCTGAGTTATGGTTGTTTTAATTAGAAAGTTCCCCAATCTCCATTCTTCAGTTCTTAGTAAAGCACCTACATACAGAAGACATTCAAATACTTGGACTGAGTCAATTCTTTTGGTATCACTCATAAATTAATGAGGAACGTGTAACTCTGTAGAGTTTCAGAGTAGTTAAAGAGAAAAAAGGTGATGCTATGTAACAGAATTGGGGCTCCGGGTGTTACTTAATAGACTAGAAAGCTTTCCAACAGTGCACTTAAGATATCAGCCAGAGCAACCTAACCCAGGAAGTCTTTACCCTAAGTTTCTTTCTGATGCAAATTAGTTTGACTTTCTCTTTCTTCCATTTGCTAAAAAGTCTTCTGATAAAAGGTGTGTTCGGTAATTAGAAGGACTGGCTGGCAGAGTGTATTCCAGCTGGGGCTGCAGGCTCTGGATGGAGGGCGCACCAGTCCTTTCCGCACAAATTCAAATTTCATTTTAAAAAGGGTTCTGGTGCTAGAGAGATGGCTCAGCGGTTAAGAGCGCTGACTGCTCTTGCAAAGGACCTGAGTTTGATTCCCAGCACCCACATGGCGGCTAAGAGCTGTTTTTAAGCTGGTGTGGTGGCGCACACCTTTAATCTTAGCACCTGGGTGGCAGAGGCAGGCAGATCTCTGTGAGTTCAAGGCTAGCCTGGTCTACAGAGTGAGTTCCAGGCCAGCTGGGGCTATAGGGAGACCCTGTCTCAAAAAAAATAAAAAATAAAAAATAAAAAGGGTCCTAATTTCCTATTGCATATTTCAGATTACCCTCTATCTGTATGCTCTGCTGGTCCCTAAGCTTCCAGGCTGTTCAACCTATGGGCCCACATGCATCCCCGAATAGCTGGGAATGAGGCCCAGCACATTTGTACATGACAATGTCATGTCAAAATGTTGGACACTCCTAGTAGAGAATACGTCAATATCCAATACATATTGATCCCAGCTCTTGGACAAGAAAATTCTGAATTTCACCTACCAAAAGTTCCTCTATTTTTTTATTTATTATTTTTCTGTTGCTGAGTCTACATTATTATTATTTTATTATTATTATTATTATTTCTCCTACTATTTCACATCCTAGATCTCAGAGTGCTACCACAGGGCTCCCTCACTCTGCGGCCAGCCAGAATCCTCCCTACCCCACAGCATGTCTGACCACGTCCAGCAGATACTGGCGGTTTTTCCATCTCGGCATGTTTCAAGTTCACCCAGAATACCCAGCTAAAGGAAGCACTTAGTATCAGTGCAGTTGGTGGCAGACCAAGTGCCCCTACCAACTACAAACATGAGAGAGTCACTTTCCAGCAGAGCATTTGCCGTCTACCGCTGCGCAAAGACATTTGCGCAGGATACACAAACCACCTTTTGGGGGGTGGAACCTCATATTAGCCCCTTCGCTAACTGGAAAGTGGAAGCCAGAGTAGTTCACGCTATACTGAGGGCTGAGCAGAGGGGCCCACTCTGGGAACAGGCAGAGCAAGTTCAGAGTTAAATGAAGGCAGCTGGTTTCCAGAAAGGAGACTGAAGAAATTACAGAGGGGCTTTGCTTTGTCAAGTTCTATGTGGATACCAACAGGCTAGAGCTAAAGGTACTGGAGGCTGGCCACAGCAAGGCAAGCTCCACGCAAAACCAGCGCAGGTGCACCCGGAATGATGAAAAAGTTGACGTAGAAGAAGGTTGAGACAAAGCCCGAAGGGGTCCGGGAGTAACCTCCAGCCGGAGCACCCCCGAAGCAGCTGCGGGAGGAAAGAGGTTTGCAGAGGAAAGCCCATCTGGAGACTTTACCCTGCAGGGGTTGGGGCCAGTCAGATGTCCTCGAGCGGGAGGAGTGAGCCGGAGCCAGGTAGCGGACCGACCGCCGCGAGAGGCGGGGCAGGCAGAGCCCGGGTCCGGTGGGCCGAGGTCCCCGGCGCCGCACCCCCGGATCCCGGCCGCCCGCGGTACTCACCGGCCGGCGCTGCCCCGGGCTGCGCTGGGCGGAGCCGCCGCTGCCGCGTGGACGCCGCGCCGCTGCCCAGGTGCGGCTCTCGGAGGAGGCGCGGGCGGCAGAGCCGTAACCCAAGCCCGCCCCGCCCCGCATCGGGGATCGGCTTTTCCCTGCTCTCCACAGGTCTCCTCGCGGGCACCTAGAACTTTCTAAGATGCTCTGAGAAACTTACACCTTGGTGGCCCACGCAGGTCACTGAGTTGACAGCCACACCTGCCCGCAATTTCTCCGGGCTGGATTCGTGCCATTTTGACGAGGCCTGAGGATCAGGAATCACAATAAAGGGGCCATAACGTTCAAATGAAATGCTTATTATTATTCAAATGAAACAGCGAATGTCTTTTTTTTTTTTTTTTGTGGTCTTTTCGAGACAGGGTCTCCCTGTACCCCAGCTGTCCTGGAACTCACTCTGTAGACCAGGCTGGCTTTGAACTCACAAAGATCCGCCTGCCTCTGCAGCCCAAGTGCTAGGATTAAAGGCTGTGTCTTAAAATACAATCATTATGCATACACTGGCATAGAGTCATTCTAAATTTTAGGGAATGCTGCATGACAATTTGAAGTTGCCCCCCCTCCCTGCCCCCAACGTCCCTCCTCCTCTCCCCTCCTCCTACTGACTTTGAAGCCTTCGGTGAACAGTTCACTTGAAATACTGACCATTGTGCAACAAGGTACCTCTGTTAGGCTATTTTGCAGGAAGTGAAGTTAGAATTTACAAACCAGCTTCTCTTTTTGAAGTATAATAACATGTTACTTAGAACAAAGAAATAATATGAATGGAAGGAAGAAAGAGGTTGAAAAGAAGAAAAAAGCCGGGCGTGGTGGCGCTGCCTTTAACCTAGCACTGAGAGCAGCATAGGCAGGTGGATCTTGTGAGTTCAAGCACAGCCTGGTCTACAGGTGAGTTCCAGGACGCTTGGGCTACAGGGAGACTCTGTCTCGAAAAGATTAAAAAAAAAAAAAAAAAAAGTAAAGAAGGAAAGAGAAAGGGAAGAGGGGAGGAAGGTTCCTAATAGCTAGGATTTCGGAGCGTGCCAGCATCCTAGAAGAGTGGTGGCTTTAGGGTTTAGGGTGGCAAGGCTTATGGTTGGTTCATCAGGAATACTTTTTTCTGCTTTGTGCATTTCTACCCGCTAACGCTATAGTGACTTGTGAGGAGCCAGCTGTTGGCAGCCTGTTTTAAAGCTGAGAAGCACGCCTGGAGACCGCAGTGGCGGCTGCGGAGGAGACCCAGCCTGCTAGCAGGCTGTGAACTGCTGAGTTCTTTACCCGGAAGGGTTGCACATTCCTGTTACACACGAGGGCGCTCTACTCAAGTACATCTGGGTGACGCGCGCCCTGCCGCCCCCCACCTCCACTGGAATGTGGCACCTTGTATAGATTTATTTTTTAAAGGCTTTTGAGTACAAGTCCTTACAGAGAAGTTTTCCAAAGAGAAGTCGGACTATCGGAACATTCATTCTTGCTGTCTGTTATTTGGAACTTGCCCTTTGTCATTTTGAGATTGCCTTGACACATATATGCTTTGTAGTTTAATACTTTTTAAACTATAGTGTGCATATGGATCACCTATGGACTTAGTTAAAAATACTGATTGGGATTCAGTAGGGCTGGAGTGGAGCCTAGTCTGGGCATTTCTAATTCCTTGGCGATGCATCAGGACTGTCAGAGAGCCTAACTTTAAGTAGTGTCGATGTAGACAGATGGGTTACAAATTATTTTTTGGGGTAGCACCTAGGCAGCTAAAATAATTACGGAATAATAGTGACACTCTTAACCTTAATGTTAGAATTCGGGATGAGAAGATGTGATAAAGAAGTTGAAACTGAATCCGACCTGGACAGCTACAGACTGCTTTATTAGCTAGAAGGCCCTCGAAACTTCCCACGGGAATGGAGTTGGGGCATGGTGTTGGGGGAGGTCTAGGATTTATAGGTGTTCCCAGAAAGTCCCAGAAAGGGGGTCGTGCCTTTCCGGAATCCGAGAAGGTGGGGCATGCTTTCTTGAGACCAGGGGAGAAGAGATGAGGAGTTCTGATAGAGGGTTTAAGCACCTTATCTATGTTTAACATATCACTACAAAAGCTTTGTGAGCCAGGCCCTGTTTTTATTTATTTCTAGTTCAAATTCTTCGGGTTTTAGTCCTTGCCTGCCTCTCCTCCCATCTTTGGAGGGCTTACTTTTCTTTTGTAAGGATGATTTATTTTTTACTTTTATTTATGTGTATGTGTGTGTTGAGTATGCCTGTGGAGGCTGGAAGAGGGGAGCCAGTTCCCTTGGAGTTACAGGTGGCTGTGAGCCAACCCCTCTGGGTGCTGGGAAACCACTCAGGTTCTCTAGTGAGGACATCTCCAGCCCCCTAATTTTACTTTTTGAATTTTTAGAATATTAACATGATCCAAAAAGTGAAAAGCGTGCACAGACTCAGAAGTCTTCCCCTTTCCTTTCACCTATTCTACACAATCCTCTATGGATACACATCAGGATTTTCTCATTTATTCTTCCTGTACTTCTTTTTGTAAAGCTAAGAGACATGGAGGCATCCGAGATGCTCTCTATGCTTTATGCAACTAACGTCTTTCACGTTGTGGTAGGAGATCACTCTATATATCCCCTCACAGAGATCTTTCTTGTTCTTGTTTTACAGCTCTAACCCCCTGAGCTGCAGTGAGGGTGTTCTAGTTCACTTTTCTATTGCTGTGACAAAACACTCTGACCAATTCCAACTTGGGGAGGAAAGGGTTTATTTGGCTCACATCTCCTGGGTCACAGTTCATCACCGACGGAGCCCAGCATAGGAACTCAGGGCAGGAACCTGGAGGCAGGAGCTGAAGCACAGGCCATGGAGGAATACTGCTTACTGGCTTGCTTGCTCTCTGGCCCAGGCCCGGCCTGCTTTCTTTTCTTTTCTTTTTTTTTTATTTTATTTTATTTTATTTATTTTTGTATGTGTATGAATGTACTGTCTGCATGTAGGTTTGTGCACCCATGTCGTGCAATGCCGCGGAGGTCAGAAGAGTGTGTTGGATTCCCCTGGAACTGGAGTTAAAGACGGTTCTCAGCTGCCATGTATGTGGGTGCTGGGGATTGAACCTGGGTCCTCTGTAAGGGCGGTTGGCGCACTTAACCGCTAGGCCATCTCTCCAGCCCCCCCAGCCTGCCTTTTTATACCGTACATAATAACCTGCCCAGGGGTGGCACCACCCACAGTGGGCTGGGCCCTCCCACATTGCTCAGAAATCAAGACAATACTCTACAGACGTGGCCACAGGCCAGTCCAATGGAGCCAATTCTCCAATTGAGGCTCCCTCGACCCAGGTGTGTCAAGTTGACACTAAAGCTATCCAGCACAGAGGGTCAGCAATAAGAAGATGGTTGGGGTTCACTGGCCAACCAGCCTAAATGGAAAACAGTTAGCTCAAGGTTCAGTGAGAGGCCCTGTCTTAAAAGAATAATGTGGAGAGGGTTACATGAAGCAATTCGTGTCTCCTGTGCTGTGAGTAATTCAGTCCCTTGCTCTGATCTAGGATGTGTAGAATGGTGATAGGTCCACTTGTTAGTTTGCGTAAAATTTCAAACTAAACAGCTCCCAATGACAAGTTTCCTAAGAAACATCAATTTTTGTACACTTAGTTATGATGTTTCTGGGAATGGTTTTATTTGTATTTGGTCTGTTTGAAGTTCGCTAAGCTTTTTGAGTCTGTGATTTTATAGACTTTATTAAATTAAGAAATATTAGTTATCAGGTTTTCAAATGAATATGGAATTCAACTGTGTGTACAGTATCTTATTCTACATTTCTTAACCCTGGATAACATTTTTATGCTTCTGGTATATTTTTATTGATTAAGTCTGGCAGCTTCAGATAATTATGGCATTTGTCTATTTTCAAAAGCTTATACGTTTGTAATAGGCTATGATTTCTTTTCTAATTTTAAAGCAATACATTTGTACTTAATTTAAAATGTTTGATTTATTTGTTTTTAAATATTTTATTTAATGTTTTTATTTTATCTCTATGAGTGTTTTGCCTGCATGTGTGTAAGTACATCTATGTCGTGCAATGCCTGCCGAGGCCAGAAGAGGAGGTTGGATCACCTGGACCTGAAGTTATGGATGGTTGTTAGCTGCCATATGGGTGCTGGGAACAGAACCCAAGTCAAGAGCAGCCAGTGTTCTTAACTGCTGAGACATCTCCCCAGCCTCTATTTTTATTTTTTATGTATATGAGTGTTTTGTCTGAATGTATGCATGTGTACTGCATATGTGTAATGCCCAAAGAACCTGAAAGAAGGCATCAGATTCCCTGGGATTAGAGTTATGGATGGTTGTTAGCTGCCATATGGGAGCTGGGAACTGAACCCAAGTCCTCTACAAGAGCGGACAGTGGTCTTAACCAGTGAGCCATCTCTTTAGTCCCTGTACTTAATTTTATGCTCACAGTTTTTCTTTTCCTAAAAGGGAGTCCATTAAATCATATAAACTACAGACCCCACAAAACCTTTATCTATCCCAATCCTAAGTATCCCAGGAGGTAATGGGATGATCTTGATGTGCCCACTGAAAAACCAAAATACATTTAATTATCTCTTGTGTAGACAGTTTATGAGTCTCTTTTCATGGAGAACCAGGTTGACTCTCTTGGTGATAGATGCTCAATTATCAGGGCAGCATAAGGCAGGCAGGGATGGTGGTACTTAAATCCTCAGATACTAGCATTTGTATGATTTAGAGTTTAGACCAAGTCTAGAAGACTAAACTGTAGGTTAAAAGTCTTATAGGAATCTGAGTCTTGGAACCTATGGCACCAAATGAAAGCCTCATCGCAATTGGCAAAGGTATTTTGCCAGAATACCTACCTCAGTCACCTAGAAATTTTCCCCAAATCTCTGCATTAGAAATTTGTTGTGTTGAAGCCCCCAAATTTTTGAAACTTTAACACTTCTTATTAAAATACAAATCTGTCTTGGATCAGTTATAGTTTCTATGTTATCAATCTCTTGTGAGACAAATATGTAAATGCCTTTCATAGTGTTTGCCATTGAGAAGTCTGAGTTCTCCTGTCCTTTTCCTACATGAGAAGTGGCTAACCTGTAGGACTACAACTCAAGCTGGTTGTCTATGGTGCAGGGATTTAGGCAGGGTTCTGGTTGTGTGGGCATGTGTCTTAGGCAGAGAGGCACAGAGATACCCCCCTTGTTTTACCGAGCTCAAAACCACAGTTGATACCAGAGTTTAAGTTTTGCGTTACAGTTAGGACATTCATAGGAAGACTAAAGAAGTGACTTCAAATCACCAAAATATCAACATGGAGGAAATTGTGTTATAACTAGGAGTGTCTGTGTTCCTTCTTCAACCCAGGAAGCAATTTAGTTTCTGATAGGTGACTGTGGAGGAGTCTGTCTTGGGGCTAGGGTGATAGTTGGTAAGATGCTCATCTTATAAGCATGAATTCCTGAATTTGATCTCCAAGACACACATAAAAAGATCTGGGTGTGCTGATATCCACTTGTAATCTTAACATTGGGGAGTTGGAGATGGGCGATTCTATAGGGCTCACTGGCCAGCCAGCCTAGACCTAGAAAGGTCCAAGCTAATGAAAGACCCTGTCTCAAAAAAAGTGGATGGCACCTGAGGTTCAACCCTGACCTCTACATCTCGATGCACACATGCCCAAGATTACATGCACAGACATGCATACCTGCACACACAGGAATATGCATACACATATGTAGCTTGTGACTGTATGTGCTTTCTTTGGGGCCTGGCATGAAGTAAGAGGCTGCTGTAATAACACTGGTGTAAGTTTCCTGTCTCTAGGCTTAGGAAGTATTTCCTATATGATTTTCTGTGTCTTTTATTATTCACTCATATAGTATTCTATCAGCACTCACTCTATAAAAAGCTGTATTTTCCAGGCTTAACTTCTTTTCTATTGCTTTGGTATGAATCTAGGAGAGTGGGTCCAGACAGAAAAATAGGTAATAAGCCCACTGGGGAGTGTCAGGACCTCCTGTTTTTAATGCATGGCCTGCATATCCATAAAAACAGCATCCATTTCTATCCATGATGGAATGAAAAGGCTACAAAATGTATTTATAATAAGTACCCAAAGGATTAAATGGAAGATGCAGTGAGAAGACTGTTTTTTTTCACTGTACTAGAATTCTCTCAGTAACAGCTGTTTTCTTCTGATCAATAAATAAATGTATGAGTTTTATTTTTACTATTGTATTTTCTATGTAAGCAGCTTGCAATTAATCTGGAAAAGTATAAAACATTAGTAAAATTCTTAACAGTGTAGAATGATTCTCTCACTATTGTCCCAGATCTGCTATAATTCTAAATTCCTAGCTTCTTTTCTTAACCTGCTCCAGCAATTCTTATGCCTTGCCCAGAGGAGACTGACAGAAAGGTCTCCACTTAACACCCTCCAGTAGTTTCCCAGTCCATGTCTCTTGGATAACCCTGAACTTGAGAAGTCACTCACCATCTCTCCTCTCTCCCTCAGCAACACTGGACTCCACTCATTGTTCTGGACATTGAGTTCCAGGCTGCTCCTCCTAAGCCCCTCAAATCAACATAATGTACAGCTCTTCCAAATGCACACAACTCATTTAAACATTAACAGATTATGAATTTTAAAGAGAAATAAAGTGCTTTAGGAAGAGCTGATGTCTTTTATATACCTCTTCTGATCTTAAAAAACTATATTTTAGGTATGTGTATGTGTGTTTGTATGTGCACATGTGTCCTGTGCCCATGGAGACCATGGGGGGGGGGAGATGGTTGATCCCCTGGAGGTGTAATTACACTTAGTTGTCAACTCTCCAGTGTGGGTGCCAGGAACTAACTGAACAGACTCCTTTTCTTTCCAAACTGTACATTTTCTATATTTTTCCTGCTATTTTTGATCCTGATTCTTACTATAAACTTAGCTAAAAGTAGCCAGCAATGACCATTTGTGCTGGATAGCTTTACATACCTGGGTTGAGGGAGCCTTAATTGGGGAATTGGCTCCATTGGATTAGCCTGTGGCCACATCTATGGAGTATTGTCTGATTGTCGAGCAGTGTGGGAGGCCCCAGCCCACAATGAGTGGTGCCACCCTGGGCAGGTTGTTGTGTACCGGTTGTTGTGTACCGTATAAGAAGGCAGGCTGGGCATGAGCCAGGAGAGCAAGCCAGTGAACAGTACTCCTCCATGGCCTGTGCTTCAGCTCCTGCCTCCAGGTTCCTGCCTTGAGTTCCTGCCTTGGGCTCCCTAAGTGATGAACTGTGACCCAGGAGATGTAAGCTAAATAAACCCTTTCCTCCCCAGGTTGGTGTCAGTCAGAGTGTTTTGTCACAGCAATGGAAGACAAACTAGAACAGAAATTGGTACGAGGAGTGGGGTATTTCTGTGACAGACCTGACCTTGGTGTTTTGGGGAAGGATTGTGGAGGCATTTGGAATTTTGGGCTGGGAAGATCACTGAATGCCTAAAGATCATTGCTGTGTAGCTTGGAGCAGTTTTGCTGAAAGAGTTGTAGAAGATGGAGGCCTGGCTTGTGAAGTTTCTTCAAAGGGAAGCAGAGATCATCAGGACTGTTTAATCTGTGGGTTCTGGTCAGCCGGGGCTGAAAAATCAGCTGTAAGTAACAAGAGACCAGAACCTGAAGTGAAATCTTTGCTTTACTGGGACAATTGATGCTGGTTAGCTGGGGCTGAAAAATCAGCTGTAAGTAACAAGAGACCAGCATCACTGTGGTGAAATCTTCTAAGAAGAATATCTTCAGGGTCAGCACACAGAAGCTTTGTTCCAGAAGGGGCCTGAGCCTCCATCTCAAGCCAGAAGCAGGACTTGGCAGTGTGTAACAGTCTCCTATATGGTTCTGGTGTTGAAATTTGAGGGGGTTACAGAGAGCAGCTGAGGTTTGGTACTGTGAGAGGTCAGGAATGACCATTGGTGGAAGTGCACCTCAGATGTAGTGAAGACCCCAGGATTGCAGGGGTCATGGAGAGAAGCTGAGGCTTTGCACTAGGAGAGGTCAGAAGAGACCATTGGTGAAGGTGCTGCCTCAGTTTTAGTGGTGACCCCAGCTTTTTGGAGATGCCAGGACCATGGGACGACCACCAAGAGCAGTGGCAGGTGTGGAATGGAGTCAGCCTGGGCCTTCGAGATGAGCTGTATGTGCCACGGATGGCAGAGTCAGAGAAGGGGAGCTGCTGAAACCCTTTGGAGCCCAGAAGATCGTGAGTGAATCCCAGGTGTCCAGCCTTGAGCTACTTTGCTGGACTTAGGTTTTGTTTGAGTGTGCCTGATTCTTCCCTTTGAAATAAGACAGCACTTGATTTCAATATTACAGCAGCCCACAGTTAAGAGACTTTTAATAGACTGAATTTTTAAGTGTTTGGACATTTTAAGGACTGTAGGACTTTTAAGGTTGTACTGTCTTAGGTTGTGATTAATGTTAACATCATACTTTGGAGATAAGAACTGGAAAGGTGATGGTTTAATAGTGATGTGTTTTGTGTGTCAAGTTGACAAGGGGTCAGTTGTGCTGAATAGCTTTAGTGTCAACTTGACACACCTGGGTTGAGGGATCCTCAGTTGGGGAATTGGCTCCATTGGACTGACCTGTGGCCACATCTGTGGAGTATTGTCTGATCGTTGAGCAGTGTGGGAGGGTCCAGTCCACAATGAGTGGTGCCACCCTGGGCAGGTGGTTGTGTACCGGTTGTTGTGTACCGTATAAGAAGGCAGGCTGGGCATGAGCCAGAGGAGCAAGCCAGTGAACAGCATTCCTCCATGGCCTGTGCTTCAGCTCCTGCCTCCAGGTTCCTGCCCTGAGTTCCTGCCTTGGGCTCCCTAAGTGATGAACTGTGACCTAAGAGATGTAAGCGGGATAAACCCTTTCCTCCCCTTGGTGTCGGTCAGAGTGTTTTGTCACAGCAATGGAAGACAAACTAGAACACCATTCTACAGCTTGAATGCTGTGCTGCCTTGAAATTTCTGCCACCAAATTAATTAGTTCATTATTTTAAAGTTTAGCCACACCCAAGTTTTCAGTCATTAACAACGGTATGAAATCTCCTACCAGAACGTTACATGAATGGTCCTTACTCCAGTTCCCAGTAGAATTCCTGTTTCTTCTGAAACCTCATGAATGCTGTTTTTATTGTGTTTCTGTGGGCGTTCTGTTCTTGGGACTGCTGTGGTTATAACATTCTAAGGTTTCTGTGCTTCATATCTCTAAACTCTTCCAGATTCTTCCTGCAAACCATTTCCAAAGGCCCAAGAACTACATGGTCAGGTTTAATCAGAGCAACGTTCCACTACCTTTGCATTGCTGTGACCAAAGTACCTCACAGGAACAACTTAAGGAGGAAAGACTTATCTTTGCTCTTAGTGTTGGAGGGCTTAACTTACTATGGTGATGAGGGGCCAGGAAGCAGACAGTGAAAGTGGCCAGGGATTACATGCTCTGAAAGTCCTTCCTTGCCCCACCAAGACCTACTTCTTCCAGTCAGGTTCCACCCCTCGAGTTTCCCGAACCTCCCAAGTGCAGCCAACTGGGGACCAAGTGTTCAAAACCTGAGCTTGTGGGAGTCATTTCAGATTCAAACCATTAACACCCTTCAATCTTTTCCTTTTAAAAAAATTTATTTTTTTTTTTATATGTATGAGTGTACTGTCTGCATGTAGGTTGGTCCACCCATGTTGTACAATACCATGGAGGTCAGAAGAGGGTATCAGATTCCCCTGGAACTGGTGTTAAATATGGTTCTTAGCTGCCATGTGGGTGCTGGGAATTGAACCTGGGTCCTCTGCAAGAGCAGTTGGTGCCCTTAACCACTGAGCCATCTCTCCAGCCCCAATCTTTTCCTTTATATATATACATATATATATGTATATATATAAAGGAAATATATATATGTATATATATGTGTATATATATATGTATGTTTCATATCTTATCTCTTTCCAATGTCCCTGGTAAGATTTTTCCTTTTGATTTTCATTGTAATGGCACATTCAGGGATCTAGTTTTACTTATTTTCTCATTTGAATGATGAATGGTTTTATTATCAGTCTTTCCCCACTCATTGCAAATAAAACTATTGACTTCACGTTTTGTTTCCATCTCTTTTGGGAAAGTATCTATGAGTGGATCAGGTAAGTTATATACTTCATGTACATTTAGCTTTTAAGACAACAACAGACTTTTCCAGAATGATCAGCATGACCTTACATTCTCGCTATCAGCATAAGAGAGTTCTAGGTCCTTTTTTAAATATCTTTGGTGATATTTGGTATGGAGAATTTCTCAGACTTTATCAACTCTCATATGTGTACAGTGATATATCATTATGGTTTTAATTTGCATTAACAATATTGAACATAATATCATGTTTCCCCCTCTTAATACCTTTTTTTTTGTTGAAGTGTTCAGATATTTGGCCCAATTTTGCTTATTTGGTTGTGTTTAAATTTATGAGTTTTAAGAATATTATATAACTCTTTGGATAAAAGTCCTTTACTGAATGTCTTACAGATATGTTCTCTTATTCTGTGGTTTATATTTTACTTATTTTAGCAATGCTTTAAGAAGAGGAAAGTCTAGTGGGGTGTGGTGGTGCACGCCTTTAATCTCAGCACTCAGGAGGCAGAGGCAAGCAGATCTCTGTGAGTTCAAAGCCAGCCTGGTCTACAGAGCAAGCTCCAGGCCAGCTAGGACTAAAGGGAGACCCTGTCTCAAAAATACCCCCTCCCCCCAAAAAAGAAGAGGAAAGTCCAATTTTGTAAAACGTTAATTTATCTTTTATGCAACAAATCTTATGTATTTTTAGTATTTAGGCTTACACTTCACTAATTCAAGGTCACAGAGTCTTCCTCCTTTCTTCTACCAGTTTTACAATTTTAGGTTTTCCATTTAGTTACTGAGGGGATTTCATTTTCCACATGGAAATCTAATTATGCTAACTTCATTTGCTGGAACTGTCATTTAATTGCCTTTGAACTTTGGACAAAAAGTTGCCAAATATGTCTGCATCTGTTCCTGAACTTTCCATTCTTTTTTTGTTTTGTGTGTGAGTGTGTGTGTGTGTGTGTATGTTCATATCTGTGTATGTGGTATGTGTGTGTGGTATGTGTATGTGTGGTATATGTGTGTGGATGAGGTGCATGTATGTGTGGTTTATGTGTGTGATGTATGTAGCAATGTGTGTGTATATGTGATGTGTGTGGTACATGTGTATGGCACATGTAAAGGCCAAAGAAGGATGTCAGATGCCTTCATTTATCATGCTCCACTGTATTTCTTTGAGATAAGGTCTCTCACTAAACTGGAAGCTCAGTGTTGTCTGGCTAGAGTGGCTGGTCAGTGAGCCATCAGGAAGACACTTGTCTCCACCTCCCAGGGTCACATGCATGTGCAACCATGTTTGTTTATTTTTAAACGTGGGTGCTAAGTATCTGAACTTATATCCTCATGTTGTGGAGCAAGTGCTCTACCTACTGTGCTGGATAGCTTTAGTGTCAACTTGACACACCTGGGTTGAAGGAGCCTCAATTGGGGAATTGCTTTCATTGGACTGGCCTATGGCCATGTCTGTGGGGGTATTTTTTTGATTGTTGAGTGATGTAGAAGGGCACAGCACACTGTGGGTAGTGCCACCCTGAGCAGGTATAAGAGAGCAGGGTGAGCATGGACCAGGGGAGCAAGCCAGTAAGCAGCGTTCCTCCACGGCCTGTGCTTCAGCTCCTGCTTCCAGGTTCCTGCTCTGAATTCCTACCTTGGGCTCCCTGAATGATAAACTGTGATCAGGGAGATGTAAGATGAAAGATGAATAAACCCTTTCCTCCCCAAGTTGGTATTGGTCAGAATGTTTTTCACAGCAATGAAGAAGGGAACTAGAACTAGAACACCCACAGAGAGACCTCCCCAACCTGTCCGACCTGTTTCAATGCTCCATTTGTCTTGGTGCCAGCACTATGTTGATCATTAACTTTCTAATATGTTGTCAAAGAAGTGGTGTTTCAGTTTTCTCTTCTTTCAGTCGTTGGCTCTTCTTGGTCCTTTGCATTTTGGCACCAGTTTGTTAACTTTTACAGAAATGCAAGTTGAAATTTTGACTAAGATTACATTAAATATTGAGATCAATTTGAGCAGAATTGAAATCTTCATAATACTGAGACTTTCAACTTGTGAGCATGGTATATTTCTCCATTTATGTAGTTCTTTAATTTCAGCAAGAATTTGAAATTTTCAGTGTTTAGGTATTAACACATAAAATTTTAGATTCCCCCAGGTCACATTCATGACTGAAAATATCTCACATGGAATCAAAAATAGTCAAAGTCATATACAGAGAAAGAATTGTGGTTTCTGGTGGCTGGGAGAAGAGGGGAGTAAGAAGAGCAACAATTTAACTTGCAGGATGAGTAAGTTCTGGAGATCTAGGCACAGCCATGTGTCTGTAGTTAACACCATTTTGATATAAACACATAGCTTTGCACATATACATACACAACAAAAATGGTTAGACTGAAAGTGTGGCTTCATGGTACTGTTACAAATGTGAAATGAAAAACTAGCATGGATGTCTGATACCTTTTCCAAACCTGGGCTTTGGGCTCACAAATTCTATATAAAAACTAATAAAAATATGAATGAAAGGCTGGGGAATTGTTTCAGTGGATAAAGTTCTTGCCATGCAAGTCTGAGAACCCGAATAAAGTCCAATGTGGTAGCGTGCATCAGAATCCCAGCATGTTTATGGTAAAATGGGAGGTGGGGGACAGAACTCCCAAGAAGCACACAGGCCATCAACCTGGCGCATGCAGTGGTTTCTTTAGGAATCAGACCCTGTCTCAAACATGATAAAAGCAGAGTACTGACACCTAAGATTGTCCTTTAACCTCCACACTCATTCTCTCTCTCTCTCTCTCTCTCCCTCCTTTCACACACATTATGTACATACACACACATTAAAAAGTTGCACAAATTGGGCTGGAGAGATAGCCTAGCGGTTAAGAGCGCCGACCGCTCTTACAGAGGACGCCGGTTCGATCCCCAGCACCCACATGGCGGCTAAGAACCGTCTGAAACTCCAATTCTAGGAGAACTCCAGTTCCAGGGGAATCCGATACCCTCTTCTGACCTCCGCGGCGTTGCACGACACGGGTGCACAAACTTGCATGCAGACAGTACATTCATACACATACAGAAATAAATAAAATTAATAAAAAAAAAAAAATTAAAAAAAAAAAAAAAAGTTGCACAAATTATGCCGGGCGTGGTGGCGCACGCCTTTAATCTTAGCACTTGGGAGGCAGAGGCAGGTGGATCTTTGTGAGTTCAAGGCCAGCTTGGTCTACAGAGCGAGTTCCAGGCCAACTGGGGCTACAGGGAGACCCTGTCTCGAAAAGACAAAAAAAAAAAAAAAGTTGCACAAATACAAATGAACTCCAAGTTGATTTTGGACATGATTTTTATTTAAGCATGGGCCTTTAGCTTGGGTCACCCTAGAGAGCAATGTTGAGTTTCGCTAATATAGAGTCTGGGGCTACAGGGCCATTATACTTTTGCTGGTATCGACTCACCTTCATCAGAAGGTCTAGCTATGACCCGCAGGGAAAACAACCCATGAAGAGAACACAATGAGAAAACATCCACCATTTTACAAATCACTTTGTTACCACAGACACAAAATGGCAGTTACTGTTAGTAAATCAGCCACAGAACACTTAAAAAAATTCTTTTAGACAAGGCAATGGGAACTTCTTTGTGGGAGGGAGATAGGGTGTTTCATCCACAATTTTTAAGTAGAAAATATTTGAAGGTCAAGCATTTTTCTTATCCACAAAACAATGCTAAATCAACATACATTTTT
Organism: Rhizomys pruinosus; assembly: GCA_009823505.1. Lineage (NCBI taxonomy): Eukaryota > Metazoa > Chordata > Mammalia > Rodentia > Spalacidae > Rhizomys > Rhizomys pruinosus. The sequence continues at coordinate 748,612 of VZQC01010551.1, read as the reverse complement.
AAAGAGCATATTAGAGGAGACAGGAGGTCTTTATGACTATCTTCTTGAATAGGTATTTGAATTAACTTTCTGCAGAATAGAAGTAGCTCAAAATCCAGCAGCAAAATATTGCAATGTAACAAGTAAATACAGTTACAATGTGTTATATTGTAGAGAGTACATAAAGGACAAACAATGATAATTTAATCATATAAAACATGATACAAAGCTGAAATCCAGTCCACTTAAATAGCATTGTGACTTACAGTGTTAAATACTGTGCTAAACACCATTTTAAACGTAAAGTCTCTTAAATTTTTGTGCTTAAATTTTTTTTCTGTTAAACTATTTATTCTTAATACTGCCACTGTAACTGATATTATAACAGATCACGATTTCCACAGACGCATCAACATGAAGACATTTACTTATGAGCAAAATAAGTCACTTGTTATTAGTTCACAGTGTGGGAAAGTGGTATACACTTGGTCTTGAGAAGGGCTTTCTGTTAATCATCAAGTCCTTCACATGTATTTCCTGATATCGGATGCAGAGAGAAGTTTTAAAAGAATGGAAAGCAACGCATCACATGTTGGAAGGAAAAAATAAACTTTGATCTTCATGGGTATCGCCTAAGTGACCTTCGTCTTCTGTTGTAGAAGTGCCTGAGTCCATGTTGCCGTGAAAAATTCATCATGTAATTTTGTTTGCGAGTGCTGTTAAAATCAGAAAAGGATAGAGGCAGGGGAAGGGGAAAGGAGAGAGAAGATGTAAGTTCCATCAGTGAACATGCAGACTCTGCTAAGCTCCCATGTTATCCTGATACTCATTTGAACATTTTCAGAGTTCAGAAGCCATGCCGACTTCACCACCCAGGGACAGAGTAACTGAAGACTGACACCCGTTGTCACTGCCTTGGGCCCTGAAGTAACCTTTTTCTTTTCATAACCAGAATATTCTTTCTGAAAACAGTTCCTTGGATGACCTCCGTTTCAGAGGAAGTATGCTTTATGCCCATAGCCTTATTTATGCACATCTTTAGTAAGTAGTGAAAATACTTTGGTTACTAAAGATATCATTTTCATTTCAAGATATAAAGTTAAAATAAAGACAAAAATTTGTTAACTGAATAATTTGAAGTTTGATTCTATTGTCTTTCTCAATAACAGCTGGAGTTGTCTATAATCATGGCTTTGTGAAAGAGACAATACACTAAAAAAGAGGTCATAAAATCCTAAGGAAGTGTAACTGAATATAGAATCACATATATGCCCATACATATTCCCACGAATACACACACACACACACACACACACACACACACCTACACAGATACCCCACGTTAAGCTGATAAAATACCAAGAATGAATACTGTAAATCTTATGAAATTATATAATACATGTAGTGACAGCTGCTTAAAGTTGGCCTCAAACTTATTTAAGTCTCTTCTGCCTCAGCCTCCAGAGTGCTGGGATTAAAGGCAGGCACTAGCACACTGACTTTTTAAGAAAAGTATCATGAGCTCTAACAGCCCTGAGATAAGCTTGTACTTTCATAGACTGGCCTGGAGGGCAACATATTTACATGTAGCAACTCTATGTGGTTTATGAGTATGAACCAAATGTACTGAGTCTCTTGAATATGTGGTCTCAGTCTCTCATCTGTAATCTCATGGGAACATACAATATATACAGAGCAAAGATGATATCAGGTATTGATTCTACCATCAAGGTCAATGTGATATGAACTTGAGTTAGGGGAAAGTACAGGGAAAGGATAATTTTATCAATAATCAATGTATTAGCCAGGTATAAATGATGTTTTTTACCCAATATATTATTATAGCTATTATTCTTAGGTATGAGTAGGATAACATAAAAGAATTTTATATAGTTAAATTTGATCATAGGTATGTTTACAATAAGATGTCTGAAAAAACTCACAAATTTAATTTCATCAGTTCTAAAGCAGTAACATCTGTCTTGGAATTCCAATGAAAAGACATATATGAAACTTAAAGATATTTTATAAAAATAAAATGCTAAAAACTTTCCATTTTGGATTTCTATATTCTCTAAATGGTAAGAATTATAAAGCCAAGATGCATATTCCATAAAGACATTTTGGAGAAAAGACAAATATGTTAGATTCTGTGGTTGAGTAGCCCTATCGTCCACCCACTGCCTGAATGTGACGGTGTGATGTATATTCCCTAAGTTGATCAGTTTTACTGTCATAGTGGAAAGGTGAGAAAAATGTGCCCATTGTTTATTGGAGAAATGGGCTCATAATTTATTAGTTGCTATATGATGTGTTAATTGCTGCCAATGAAAGGTTGAGTTATGCAAAAGGAGAATGAACCAGTGAACTAGTCAAGTGTCAGGGAAAATTCTACCACTGTTATTTTATTCACAATATCTGGAGACTGATCCTTGCTGTCTTCCTGCTAGCATATGACGTGAGCTTCTAGTCATAATGGCCTCTGAAAACAACCTCCTTATCCCACATCTCCACTGAAAAGAAACCATAAAATACTATGAAAAGTACAATTTGCACTTAAGGTAAATGTAAGGCTGTATGTATGTGTGTATAAGCAAGTGCACAAGAACCTATGAGCATACACACAACAGATTTACACACCACCTTCAGAAAACATTCCTTCAAATGCTGGATTCATTTTGTTGGCGCAACATCTTCATGCTTAACCCTCTGTCTTTCAGAGCCTTCCTTCAATTCTACCCCTACACAGACTGCTCTGTTCAAATGTCTCTCTAGTGTTTTTTACCTGTCTCACTGCTCCTCCTCCAATATTAGTTCCTCAATTTCTATCTGTTGTTCAAGCATCACATCTGCTTTATTGCTCACTGCCCCCGTCTGGAAGTGATTTTTTTTTTTTTTTCTGATTTAACTACCATAGCACTCATATCCTGCTCCGAGTAGAGTTGTGTTCCCCACAGCAAAGCTTCTGATGATCTGGGGGCCTGCTGCCCAGCTCTCCCCACCCCAGCCACAGCACTGAGACTCCTGCTTGACCCACGATCAAGGCAGGTTATTGAACCTTTGTTGACTTACTGATTGGATTCCTGCTGTAAATCATTACTCTTTAACTATAAGGAATAATTGCAAAGTTAAGGCAATGAAATTATGTTGAAAACATGTTTAAAGACATTAAGTACTCAAAGAAAATGTAAAATAGTTAAATATTTTCATTAAAAAGCCCTCAAACGTGCAAAATATTTAGTTATCTCATTGTAACCTAGACTGATGTGACAGTTACAAGTTTATATATGAGAAAAAAAGCACACTTAACTTTAAAGATATTAATAACTTTAAAGCAAATTCTCCATGAAGTTATTTGCTTGTTATGGAAATGTTTTAAAATTTCCATCTTTATGTGTAAGACAATAAATATTGGGTTGCAGATTTTTTTTTGAGACAGGGTCTCCCTGTAGCCCCAGCTGGCCTGGAACTCACTCTGTAGACCAGGCTGGCCTTGAACTCACAGAGATCAGTGCCACCACGCCATGTGGGTTCTGGGAATCGAACTCGGGTCCTCTGCAAGAGCAGTCAGAGCTCTTTAACTGCTGAGCCATCTCTCCAGCCCCAGATTGCAGATTTTTTTTTTTTTTTTTTGGTCTTTTTGAGACAGGGTCTCCCTGTAGCCCCAGCTGTCCTGGAACTCACTCTGTAGACCAGGCTGGCCTTGAACTCACAAAGATCCGCCTGCCTCTGCCTCCTCAGTGCTAGGATTAAAGGCGTGTGCCACCATGCCCCGCCAGGTTGCAGATTTTTAAAGGAGTTTACACTAATTTAGGAAACATTCTAATTCACAGAGTACTCTAATTTTGAATAAGTTTATGTTACATGTTTTTGGATTCATGTCAAACTTGATATGCACATGGGAATGTGTTTGCTTTAGATGCTGCATGTTTATATTTAAAACTTTCAAAGCATCCTTCAAGCTGACTGGTAATTTGCTTCTGTTACTTAGGTCAAAAGCTGATGAGGTAGATCTCACAGCTCATAAGCTTTTTCAGATCAAATACCATGGGGAAATAAAAGAAAATGCTGTTTGACTCTAGGACCATTTAATAAACTGACATGGTTATTAAACAGTTATTGTGCCTTTTAAAATGTCAAACTTACAAGATTATGTATTAGATGAGCTTGAAACGTATTTGAAGATCTTATATTTGCTGATTTTTAGAGGGGAGCATACTCGTGAGGTTATTTTTGTTTTTGATACATGTAGATGTATGCTATAGATAATATGTCATATGTAATAACAAGTGCAACTGAATTTTAAAGATTTATGTCTTCACTGAAATTAGAGGGGAAAGTAATATTTATTATCAGTTCAATAAAAGCAGGTGACACTTTTCCCAAGGGACATTTTATCACTTGACATGCCAATCTGTTTTGATTGCAGATAGAAGTAGGTCCATTTAATAATCCTTCCTCATGTGCAAGTCATGAAAAGAAGGGAGGGTGAAAAATCAGTGACCTCTGAGGAATGCTGATTTAAATGTCTGCTGTTGCTGAGGGAATTTCAAGACTTAGATGGCATATGGAGTTAGAAAATACATCCCTGCTCCTGCATAGGAAATACAGGTATTGTGAGATCTTTGAAGAATGTGTGGTTCTGTGCTCTTCTGAATCATTACTCTTTACTGGAGTTGTAATCTTAAGTTATTTATTATTATGAAAAACAATTCAACTGACTTTTAAAAAATGAATTCTGTAAGATAGGGAAGAGACGAGAGCTGGAAAACCTTGAGCTCATTGAAATCTAGGCATGTTTTACTGATCAGAAATTCATTAGTTTTCAATATATCATATGATACAATTAATGAAAATTTATATGAAGGCCAAAATAAGAATCCAGTGACCATTAGATGTATCTTTCAAGAAATTTGGATTAATACAAGGTGGAAGCTGCCATTCAAACTATGTCCTGGGCACAGAGGAAGTTATACATCTGATCTCCAAGGCCATCATTTTCAGAAAGGCTCCATATCAAAACATGGAGTCACAAATGCCTTACACACTCTGAAGGTTTCAGATTTCTCCTCTGGTAAATGGCAGTGAGAATAGTATTTGACTATGTGCACCTCAGGAAGTTGTAAGGAATAAATGAACAACCCTAAGACCATATGTAGATGTCCAAAAACTGACAACTGTTTTATTCTCTTAAGTCTTGAAGTATGTCAGTTAGAAGACACATGGGAGTACAAATTAAAGGTGGCCCATCATGTCAAAGGATAGGCTCTAGAACTCACAGGTATGAGTATATCTACTCTTCTCTGTCAATTATGTATTAACTTATAAGTAGTAAGTCAAGGCATCCTCATGTAGTTCCCTAACCCAATAGGTGTTTTGAAAGACATTACCTTTAATCAAGGCCTATAGACCTTTTGCATACGTTTCTATTTTCACATTCTCCTTAACAAGTTTATTAACTGTGAGCACTTCAACAACACATATAAAGAGCCAGGCACAGAGGAAAACTGGTCACATCTGCCCAATGAAGGAATGCTGACTAGAACACAGATCTCTGCTGCTGTGCTCGGTATTGTATATATCAGAGATTCCTCTTGATTTGCATGGATATAGGATGTCAAATGTTCTGGTCAGCACATCCCAATTTATAAATATTTTCCCAAACATTTCAACTTGCAAAGGTCTTTATAAAATTTTCAGTTAACTTTGGTAAAACTGACATAACTAATAAGTAGTTCCCCAGATTTAGTAACGAGGACTTACCTTACTCTAGTAGAAAACCAGTGACAGCAAATAATGAAATATAATACAAGTTAAAAAATGCCTCTCAATGCATGCAGCACTGTGATTAGTCATAAAAGCCTGATCAGGTTTAGGCGCAATATAGGACTTTTCATCTCTTTTGAAAATAAAAATTGAACATGTTATTTCTTATTATTCTATACCCAATATATATACATACACTTAACTTGTAATGCAACATGCAATATTTGCTCATAACCATATGTCAAGGAACATGTAGCTATAACACTACATTTGGCATAAATGTTAAGTATAAATATTAATAGTTTATTATCTATTATAAATTTTATTAATTTTTTTCAATTATTTACATTTTAGGCACTACTAATTCCTGATATTAAAGAATGGGCTTTAAAAAATGGACAAGTCTTCTACATCAGATAACAGTCAAATTTAATAAAAGATAAATATGCTTTGCAACAAATGTAATATGCTCATCTCCATAAATCATTTGTGCCAAAAATGTGACAGTATCTTGATGATGAATAGCATGAGGGATGGTCATGATGGAAGTCATATTAAAATTTGATAAATGTGTTCAAGGCCAAAGTTAGCAGCATATTAGTTTTCAATTCTCAGTAAATGTGGCAATAATTTGCTTTTTACTAAATCAATTCACAGAGATTAACTTTTTACTGAGTGATTTGCTTTCAAGGTACACATGCAAAAATCGGCCCACTTCATTATACACATGACAGGTTGTGACTGAGACACGTACACAGGAAATGTGATGTGTGAATGAAACGCGTAGTTGGGTGAGGGAGCTTTTTAGGCTAGAAGTATAAGCGCCCAACAAAAGCGTTGAGTCGGCAAATTCTCTTTTACCCTAAGAAGCACCCTACCAGCATGGATCTTGTGAGGGATCTGCCCAAATATCTTTACAAACATTTACTGAAAAATAAATATTCTACGCTAGTGAGTTCAGAGAAATTCGGATTCGCCTGATTGGCAAGGATTGTGTTAAACTATATTATTTGACTTTAGGAGTCCATACTTTTTGTAAACTAGTGAGGCTGGGAAAAGGGTTCTGTCAATTTGCTTCACCTGTTATATGGCAGATTAGCAGGGGCTGTCAGGAAGGCTTTTCATGTGCAGATAACTTAAGAGTGGGAAGAAGATTACACTCTCAAAGAAGCACAAGGACCTTGCTTGTGAATTGCTCAAAGGGAGGTTTATCTGCCTTTATGATATGGGGATGGCCATTCTCTGTATTCCTGTGTATGGAGCTCAAATTCTTCCACAGGTCATCTTTTGAAATTTAACTATTGAATTAAAAATATATTGTAGGAAGTGCTCCTACACCTCAAACTGTTTTTCAAAGGTGCTGAATTTGTTCTCATCGAACTCATGTCTTCTTGGTTAATATGGGCAGTATGGACAATACTCAAAGTAAGATACCATGCATGACCACAGCTTTTCTTTCTAGAGGTTTTTAGCATGTGTCCTTGGTGAACATTTACAAAAGTGAAACCAGGATATTAAAAAGCTAGATTAAGGGAATCTTCACATGGAAAAGAAAATACATTCTAAAAATTGTTTAAGTGAAATGCATGTCCCTGACTATTAGTTGCAAAAACATATTAATAGTGTTGTTAAGTTAGGTTGAGTTTGAATCATTCCATGTGTGTGCCTTAAGTGACTCTTCCCTCTCCATGATGGAAAAGTGAACATCATTAGCTCATACAGATAAAGGTCTCGCTAGAAATGTAGCTAAGTAAGAAAATATTTGCAATTAATAGAGCTTTATGGACATATTCTTCTCTATGTAAAAATATATTTTTCCATAGCAAAAAATACAATTTGTAGTATTTATGAACTACAACACAAGCCTCAGCTAGATTCTGTGTGTCTTGTAGAACTGAAAGACAATGGGGTTGTTATATTTTATTTTCCTGGGTTATCTATTATGAGCTCCTCAAACCAATAAATTATGTTGTAATGCTATCAAGTATATATTAATGAATGCCTTAAATTCTTTTGTGACTCTTACTAAAAGGAAATACATTGAAATGTTACAATGGCATAGAACTGTTAATTTTTTTTTTGTATTTTTGAGACAGGTTTCCCTTTAGTCCCAGCTGGCCTGGAGCTTGCTCTGTAGATCAGGCTAACCTTGAACTCATAGAGATCCGCCTGCCTCTGCTAGGATTAAAGGCGTGTGCTACCATGCCTGGCTTAGAAGTGTTAAATCTTAAGAATAGAGAAAAACACTAAAAACATATTTCTAAAAACAGAATTCCTTAGGACTATATTTAAAAAACTCCAGTTATTAAACTGAGCTCTGTAAGGTATATAATTTTCTCTTAAACAAAGGAAATAAGGTAACTTCTATAATTTTAACAAATTTGGAAATGCCATTAGTTAGCATTTGTCTCTAAAATTTTATGTGCTTAAAATATATGGTATTATGAGTAAAGTTATAATTTCTTATAGTGTTGCATCTTGGAATAAAACACAAACTGCAACACTATGCATGTGTATTGATCCCTTTTTCATCTGAAATGTCCTTAGTGCCCTGCAGGTTTGAAACTTTAACACAGGATAAGACAGACACAGGCCTATATAGAAGTTACAAATTCTTCAAAGTATTCAATTCTGGAGACTGAATAAAAATGAAGTCTCCAATACAGATTATAGTTCCAAAACATAATCTGAATTTCTGCCTTGCAAAAGTATTGTCATGCTGATAGTTGCTTACAAAAATTAATACCAACAGCAGGTATTCCAGAAGGTTCTTTTGAGGGCAGGTGGAAAGGCTTCCTGATGGAGCTCTCAAGAGCCTCCATGGCAGCAGGTCAACAGGGAATAGAAAACTGAGTTCTGTTCCCATGTCATGTAATGATTACTTCATACCAAGGTAGTAAATGAGAGATAACTGCAGTGACTATCTGGGTGAGAGGGGAAAATATCTTTTCAAATGTATGATATGCTGAGAATTCTTGCACCTATTGAGGGCAGCCTTTAACAGCTAAGCCATCTCTCCAAACCAGTTAGCTTCTGCCTTCCTTTGAGGACGGACACATTTTGAAGTTTCCATGGGAGTTGGTAATGCTTTGTCAGGCACAGGAAGTCCCATTAATCCAAGCTGTCTTAGCAAAAGGCTTGAAAGGGAGGATGGATGTGATTGCTGATTCTCAGTCTCAATCACCTTATTAGAAGCATCTGAGGTACTTTTAAAAACTGATTCTCAAGTGCAGATCAGCCAAATCCTCCATGGGAAGGCTGGGTTCCCAAGGGATTCAGATCTTCAACAAGATGGCAAGCCACTGCTCTAAGGAAAGAAGTCAGGGCACAATAGGTCTAGGGGAGAATCTATGTCTTCATCATATATATATATATATATATATATATATACACACACACACACACACACACACATTTAAGAGCCCCAGTTATTCTATTCTACTGCTATAATGTAGTTGGAGGAAATCGATAGCTAAGTAAAACATCAGCCTCATATTTAGATTAAAGTTTGACTTTGGATTGTGGAGGCAGAGCCCAGCAAGTGTTCCAAAAGCAGCAGAGCGCACAGTGGGGGCTTGTGTGGGGGGACCAGGTTGTTCTTGGAATTGGGATTGATATGGATGCCATGCAAGCAGGTGCTTCAGTGACAGCTAAGACGAGGGCTAGCTCAAGACTGGAAAATTCAGCTCATGGCTATGATTGAAAGAAAACAAATCTGGTAGTTTTCCTACCAAATCATCATTGAAATTTGCTTTCGAAAATGACTGAAATCAGCCACAAGACTGATTTCGTTCTGGATTCGGTAAACAGAATGAACATTTGAACCTATCTACCGAGAAGATTCGCCTCTCCTTGCCAACTTGGAGCCATCAGTTCGAACCCGGCGAGACATAAGCATTCCAGTTCTACAGGAACTAGATTGTTAGAGAAAAAGCAAGTCATCTCTCTGTGAGGGAACAGTCAACCCAGCCAGAAGAGGATGGAAACAGCCTTTTATGCGGGAGGAACCAGGGAGGATCCCTTAACTTGTTGAGTGCAGAGGTTAGTCAGGTGGAGTGTGAAACCATAGGTTCTTTGTTCTAATTGCAATCTTGTTCTTAAATGGAGAATGCCTCAGGCATCTGGGGCTAGTATAGGTGCTTGTCATTGGCTTATCCACCCATAACACTCTGTATATGGATTGGTACAGATCTGTTCTTATAGGAGGTCATTCTATTTTTAAGGCAACCCAGATCAAGCATAAGACCTTGTTTCCCATTTACCCAGAGACTTCCATTTTATCCAATTTAACCAATCCCTGCTAATGTTTCACTTATCAATGCTTTCTAAGGTCAGTGCTTTGTTACATCATTGTTGACTTGAGCTGCAGCTTGCAGTTGCTGAACAGTGTAAGCCAAAGTGGCCCTGTGGGGACTCTTATCAGGCCTAGTTTTTATTGAATTAAGGAGTATGCCAGATCAAAGGAATTTCAAACCTTTCCAAAATGGACACAGGATGCTAAGTATCAGATACTCACAGGACAACCTCCACGTGGTCCAAAGCCCACTGATCATGACCTGTTCCGTTGTGGCGTGGTTGCCACCAGCGCAGTAAAACTCCTTTCATCCGTGCTTCCCTGGGTAGAAGCAAACAGAGGTTAAAGTCTTAGGAAACAGAACTTTCTGGTAGGTGATCTAGAGATTTCAGATGCTTCTATAGGCTAACCACAGTCAACAAAACTTCAGACATAGAGTCTGGATTAGCTATGGTGCTAGGGCTCTCTAAAGCAGTATGAAAAATTTTCTGCCACTCAAAGGCTTATACTACTTGTCTATCTTTTCCATGTCTCCCCTTTCTTCAAAAGTACAAAGGGCCACATATTTATCAACAGCCTTGGAGTGTTTTCTGTAACAGGCACCATGCTAGAAGGTGTGCAAACAAGGCTAAGCAAAAGTGGAGTGGCTGCCTGTGCTCCCCAGGCTTTAGATGATCACACCAAACAGAAAGGCAAATTGTTTCCTAAAGGACTAGGAATACTGTTTAAAGGAAGAGAAATATGCACAAAGAGCCTTTGCATTTAGTTGTTACAAACTCTCCATTCAGGCTCTCTTCTTTCACTATTTTCCTCTTGTCCTACTAGAAAACAGTAACCTGATGTTGGCGGTCTGGCGAGTCCTGGCTCTGCCACTGTTCAGTTTGCTGGCATAACTTCACCCCAAACTCAATGATTCACAAGAAGCGGACAGAAGGCCATGAATTTCCTGTTAATGCACTTACAGAGGGACATTGTAAGACACCCGCTGAGCTTGTGTGAAGTCCTTCGGCTGGTGCTGAGCGATCACGTGCCAGGTGATGCCATTGTTGACGCTGTACTGTAGCAGCACTGCTTTGTCCACCGCGTGTGGGCCACTGAGGTCACTGTTGCAACTGTCTGTCTGGGACGTGCTCCCAATTTGCAGAACAAACATAATTTTGCTGAAAAAATATGGGGAAATCAACTTTAGAAACTTTAGACAAAAGCTTTATTAAGTGAATTAGAATTTCTCAAGTTTTGGTTTTCCCAAAGCTCATAGTTTCTGAGCTCATACTATAGATGGGTCTCTGTGAGTTCTGGATCTGAAGATTCAATCCTCACACAGAAGATACCCTAGAAACAACTATTTTACTGAATTTGTACAGCATTTTCCCTTATCATTATTCCTGAAGCAAGACAGTAGAAGAGCCATTTATATTGTTTATACATTGTGCTGGATATTGTAAGTCATGTCGAGACTATTTAAATCATCCAGAAGGACTAGCATAGGCAATGAGCAAACACTACATCAAAGAGGGACTTGAACATCTACAGAGGATCCTGGAATCAATCCTCCGTGTTCACTGAGGGATGACTGTATAGTAAAAGCACATATGAATGAGAAATTCTGACTTTCAAAGATGTGTCCTTTTAATAATTTTGAGAATATGTTTAGAATATTTCTCCCCAAATACCTCCTATTTTCTTTTTTTTTATAAAATTTTTTAAAAATTTTTATTTATTTCTGTATGTGTATGAATGTACTGTATGCTTGCAGGTTTGTGCACCTGTGTCCTGCAATGCCGCGGAGGTCAGAAGAGGGTGTTGGATTCCCCTGGAACTGGAGTTCTCCTGGAATTGGAGTTTCAGACGGTTCTCAGCTGCCATGTGGGTGCTGGGGATCGAACCCGGGTCCTCTGTAAGAGGGGTCGGCACTCTTAACCGCTAGGCCATCTCTCCAGCCCCATACCTCCTATTTTCTAAAAAGTAATATAAGCCAGGTGGGGTGTCTGACGACATGGAGAGGATATGAAACAAAATTACTGTTTTGGATACTATGTGTTTTTCACAAATATCTCCAAATTGAGCAGCATTAGACAAGGATAAAGCATCATGGGCATTTCAGGCAAGGTCTGGAGCTCAGAGCTGAGGAAAGCCACACTGGGGCATGTGCACTAAGACTCACATCTGCTCTTCCATCAGATGCCTTTCACTTTTCAGAGTCATCCTTATCCTTAGTCTCTCTCTCTCTCTCTCTCTCTCTCTCTCTCTCTTTCTCTCTGGTGTATGTGTTTTTATGTCTGCATCTATATGGGAGTTGCACATAGACATGCACACACATGCTCATGGAGGCCAGAGGTCAATGTCAGGTGGCTTCTTCAATAGTTTTGCATCTTAGTTTTTGAGACAGGTTCTCTCAGCGAATGCGAAGCTTACTGATTCAATTAGACAAGCTGTCTAGCAAGCACCAAGCAGTCTTCTGTCTTCACCTCTCTAGCACTCAGGATTACGGGTGCACACTGTCACACTTGACTTTTTATGTGGGTTCCTGGGATCTGAACTCATGTCCTCGTGTTTGCATGGGAAGTACTTGACCAACTAAGACATCTCCCTAGTCCCGAAGATACAGATTCTAAACATGAGAAATCTAGCTCCATAAAGTTCCATGCGACTAAGAGAGTGGTATGTTTAGAGCAAGCAGTCACATAAAGAACTAGATTTGAAGCATATATGCACAAGTTAATTTATAATAAAGTGATTTGTACACAGCATGGTGCTGTTTACTAAGTAACTAGTTGCATTTGTATATGGGGTTAAGGAAGGTTGTCTCTAGTTAACAGCATCTTTTTGATAAGAAAAAGTGAGAATGGATGGAGAGAATTTTATCTTCATGTTTGCCATATAATAATTAATTTTAGTGTATTTTCATTGTTTATCATGTTAAGGACCTGAAAACCAGTTTTTTTAACTTCAGAAAATACTAATATTTTTCAAGTAAAAGGTCAACAACCACATTCTTGTTACCAAAGATCTATTTCTCAGATACCCACATGGCCCCTGAATGCATGCGGGCATTCAGTAAATGTGCCAGGCCAGTGCGTTGTGTTTGTGGTCTTTTAAAGCCTCGGGCTCTCTTTACTCTGGCTTAGACAGCATAGCTGGGACGGGCAGATGGGGAAGAAAATTCAGCCCTCCCAGGGCATCTTTATCCTGTTACTTCCTCCGTCTACTTACATGGTTTCTGTCCACTCTACTCTGCACTAATAAATATCTAGCTCCTAGCATGTGAGTAACAAAGCTCTAATCTATCTTCTTTTTGTATTTACTGAACTTACCTATATGCTAAACAAAGGTATATATTTGCATTTTTACAGATCTTCGTATTGTATTTGTATACTTGCCTGTGGTCAATATTAAGTTATTTATGTAAATTCTCCTTAGCCATTACACTTATTTATTTTATGTGTATAAGTGTTTTGCTTGCATGTATATGAGTGCATGCAACGCTCATGAAGGTCAGAAGAAGGCATTGGATCGGCTGAAGTGGAGTTACGGTCAGCTGTCAGCTGCCACGTGGGTGCTGGGAACCAAACACAAGGCCTCTGAAAGAGCAGCTGGTGCTCGTAACTGCTGGGCTGTCTCCAGCCTCAGTAGCCATTTCTTTAATGTTTGATTATTTCTCTGGTATCACCACCACACAACCCATGTGAGAGAAGAAATAAGAAAAGCATCCTATGAGAAATTTAGGCAAGGATAATTAAGAGTTGTTAAAATACACAATTCTTTGTACCAAATTCAAATGACATTTGGGTTTCCTTGCTCAGTGGCAACTGTTCGATTAGGTTCATGATCATATCTAACAGACAGTGGACCATAACTGGGCTAGTGGTCAATCTGTTCTGGAATATAGCACAGAGGCTCACTCACCTTGCTCGAGTGAGATCCAGTGGCTTGGTAGCAGCTTGCCTTATCTGACAACCATTAAAGTAGAGTGAGTCTCCATGGGCGTAGGGTGCCAGCTGCCCACAGCCGCTTCCTATCACACCGCCCTGAATGGTCTCCCAGTTGGCCTCAGTGACTCTTGCTGACTCAAAATTATCTTTAATGTAACTGGGAAGCTCGTGACTGAAAACAGAGCAATCATCACCTGGGAGAGAAATGAATAATCACAGAAATCAGAATCAGCTAGAATAAGCACAGTCATCCCAGATTAAGAACAAGAGTCAATTTTAGATTTGAGCCATTGTTATACTGGCCAGAATGGCAAAGTACCAGGCAGATACAGAATCCCAGAAATAAATGTTTCTCTTATTTAGGTAATTATAGCCTCACATCGATGAAAAAAAAAAACGCTTTATTTTTGAGTCAATGTTCATTAAATATATATCTATGCTAATTCACTTACTGTGTTTGTAAATCTGTTGTTTAAACATTACAGCATCTGACCAAACCTTTTGTATTTTACCAGTAATAGGGCCCAGTGTAAGAGGGAAATCTAATTTATTTTTTTCCACCACAATTTTGTAAAAATCAGATAGTCATGTTCTTGTTCATTCAGTTTCCACTTGATGATTCCTGAGAGAAGTGTCTGTGTCTTAATTCCTTGTTGGATTCTAACACCTGGCACAATATTTGAAACCTTTATGATTTCACTAATGATGCTGGGATGAGTAAATAAATTAGGAACAAACTAGAAGTGTTCCTCAGAAGCCGCCAAGACAAGATACTGGTGTTTAAATAAGACACTGTATTAGGAAATGTGTATGCACTTACATTTCTCCCTGATTTGAAACATACATTTTCTAAATATCCACAATAATTCAAAGTCAAAGGGCCATACTTATACTGGATCAGGGAGGAGGGTAAATGCCAGAGAGTCTGGCCTTCTTGTGAGACATGAAATTCATCAATTTGCCCAAAGTTAAAACTCTTCTGCTGATGCCCAGGCAGACCCAGCTGGTCTCAGCATAATGATAACAGGGGAGGAAGGGGACAGCTAAGTAATTTCCACCGTCAGTGATGTGCAGCCACTTACATTAATCATATCCATTTCATCTGGAGGCAAAGAAATAGCATCAACCAAGAAATCTAAATGGATCCCAGAATTCAAATATATATATATTCTGACATTGTATTCTCTGGTAATGTTGTATAATTCTGATATTCTTTGGATAAATCTCTCAGCTGTGAGAACCACTAGCAAGGTTGATGAGAAAGAAAAAAATCTGGGAACTGGTATTCTGACTTTTTTTGGTCTTTTTGGAGACAGGGTCTCCCTGTAGGCCCCAGCTGGCCTAGAACTCAATATGTAGGCCAGGCTGGCCTTGAACCCATAGAGCTCTGCCTGCCTCTGTCTCCAGAGTGCTGGGATTAAAGGCATGTGACTGACTTTTACTTTTTGGCAAATAATGTAACCTCTCAGAGACTCAGTTTCCCAAATGGGGCTATCATCTTAACCCTAGGTAAGTTATGGGGCGATTATAAATTCTAAGTGACTCTAAAGAATGAAGTGGCATGTGCTCAAGACAGGGTAGGGTTGAAAGATTTCTCAGCTTTGCTATATGCCAAGTTTTAGGGGATGAGGATATGATGGTAATTATGAAATGGAAGAAGTGGAAACAGTTGGAAACAGATGAAAGGAAAGAAGGGCATTTTCCTGCACTGTGAGGGGCCAAGCAGGCACTCTGTTCCAATTACACTGGCCTATAGAAGCTCAAGCAGCAGGAATTAATTTCACTGAGTGATGAAGGTGCTTTTTTCTGAGTGACACAGTGATCTTAGAAGCAGAACATCTGGGTCATCAGGTACAACTGTGGAAAGATGGATGACAGATATAGGTAGATGGATTCTAATAGACACAGTATTATGAGACAGATAGCAAGGTCAGGAAGGAAGAAGGTTCAGAAGAAGAAACTGATGGGGGTGTGGTCAGGACAGGAAGTTATATGAAAAACAGGGTATATGGGGTGCTACAGAATATCCCAAGTGGATCCATTCTGACTCACTTATTTACAAATAGAAATCCTTATTTACAGATTACATCAAGTGGATTTAGGTGTCGTTTGTGCACATGTTGAGGCATCTGTGTGAGTGTTGTGCATGCAGGTGCATGGTTGAACATGTATGTGTATGCACATATGTGTGGAGGCCAGGAGTCATCCTCAGGTGCTATATTCAGGAATGTCATCTACTTCCTTTGAGTCAATTTCTGGAGCTTACCAGTCAGCCTAGAGCAGCTGCTCAAGTAAGCTTGTCAGGTCAGTCCTAGAGTTACAAGCATGTATCACCAAACCTGGCATTTTTATGTGGGTTCTGGGGATCAAACTCAGATCTCTGTGCTTGCAAGGCAAGCGGTTTACCACCTGAGCCAGTCCCCTATATCCTCAGTCTGTCTTTTCTTTTTTTTTTTTTGGTCTTTTTGAGACAGGGTCTCCCTGTAGCCCCAGCTGTCCTGGAACTCACTCTGTAGACCAGGCTGGCTTTGAACTCACAAAGATCCACCTGCCTCTGCCTCCCAAGTGCTAGGATTAAAGGCGTGCACCACCACGCCCGGCCTCAGTCTGTCTTTTCAAATTAGTTTCACGAAGTAGAAGGGGAACCCTTTTGGGGGAAGAAAGAGACCAGCAGGAGGGTAGTCATGGGCTGAACACTGCAAAGTACATATAGATGTATATAGACATGTATGTGTATATAGACATGTATGTGAAACTGTCATAAATAAAGGCACTGGCTTGTATGCCAACGAAACAAAGTAATTAAAATGAAAAAAATGTATTTTCAGTATTTCACAGGACCAGATGGTGTTTGATATTTCCAAAAAAAAAAAAAAAAAAAAAAAAGAACTGAGAGGTCAAGGAGTGTGCTATCCATCTCACAGCCCTGAGCCTGGCATGTCTATCCATCTCCTAGAGCACTGTCTTGTTTATGCTAAGATGTGGAGCTCAAAGTGTCCTGTTTCAGTAACAGCTCAGGATTCAGACCTTGGAAACTTTCATCACAGATGCAGACGGCGCCAGTAGTGCAGTACCCATGCCCACTGCAGAGCTTCGGACAGGCCTCGCCAATGTACACGTGGTCAATGGCCCAGCTTTGCTTTTCTGTTTCTTCTCCTTTCTGGATCCAGCGGAACTGTGTGGCACTGAGAGACCCAGGGAGAATAAAAGAAAGTCAATAGACTGTCGTTTTTCATGGTGGTTCCCAGCCTCTGTCTGTGGGAATGAGGATCGGAGGAAAGAGCTCCTCAAATTTCTACTTGAAGACCCCTAAAACCAGAGTGAGTAAAGTCATCCTTCAGAACTGGGAATAGGTCTTTCTGGAAGCTGTATTTTCCCTCAAGTTTCTATCTATCTATCTATCTATCTATCTATCTATCTATCTATCTATCTATCTATCTATCTATCTATCATTTATTTTTATTTTTATGTGTATGAGTGTATTGCCTGCATGTATGTAACTATACCCATGTCATGCAATGTCAGAGGGGGTCAGAAGAGAGTATCCAATCCCTTGGAACTGGAGTATGGAAGGTTGTTAGCTGTCATGTAGGTGCTGGGAACTGAACCTGGGTCCTCTGGAAAAGCAGCCAGTACTCTTAACTGCTGAGCCATCTCCCCAGCCCCATGTATGCAATCTTGGGTCTTTTTGAGACAGGGTATCCTTGTAGCCCCAGCTGGCCCAGAACTCACTCTGTAGACCAGGCTGGCCATGAACTCACAGAGATCTGCCTGTCCCTTCCTCCCAAGTGTTGGGATTACAGGGATGTGCCAGCATGCTCAGCCCATGTGTACAGTCTTGAATATTGTTTTGTCCGTGCAATACTTATAGGAATTTCCTTTTCTACAGTAATTCTGTGTCCATTTTTTCCTACAGAGGTTATCATTTTTCAGATTGTTCAGTGAATGAATGTTTTTCTAGGAAGATCACAAAATTTCCAGATTATGCTCAGCTCTGTGGAATCTGACGGTTCTGCATACCTACATGGGCAGAGCATCCTTTGAGAGGACAGAACTGGTCCCAATCCCAGTCTCTGTTTAGGATCTGTCATTCAGAGTCTGTGAGTGAACTTTGCACATGTACCATATGTAATTAAAAGAAAATCTAAGATGGGGCTGGAGAGATGGTTTAGTGGTTAAGAGGGCCGACTGCTCTTGCAGAGGACCTGGGTTTGATTCCCACCACCCACATGGCGGCTAAGAACCGTCTTTAACTCCAGTTCCAGGGAAATCTGACGCTCTCTTCTGACTTCCGTGGCATTATATGACACGAGTGCACCAACCTACATGTAGACAGTACACTCATACACATAAAAAAATTTTTTTTAAAAGAAAATCTGAGATCTACAAATCATTTGCAAATATTTTTTAATCTTTTTTCTTGGGGTATCATGGGGCATGGGATGGTAAGAAGTGGAAAAGGTCCCAGGACTGCAGCTAAAACTCTGTTCCCGGTTCTCTACTCAAACTTGATAGATGTTGCAGACAGTTTGATTAGGTTTCCCTTCACAAACAGCCCACCTGGAGGAAACATGGTCAGGCAGCTGGATGGTGATCCTCTTCCAGCTTGAGCTGTTGACAGCGTTGTAGATGGTGGCTTCATGGAACTGGAAGGGAGAGCAGCCAATGCTGTTTGAAGAAGAAGGAAGGCACTGGGTCTGCACGAGCTGCCAGGAGTCAGATCTGCAGAAACCAAAAGGGTTGCATAAACCAATCAAAGGAAATTATGGTTAATATGATGTCTACATATTGCTAAAGGTTAAATCATTTTACTTGACTTTCCTCTTTCTTGGTATATATAATTATAGATCACAGAACCACTGAAAATAATTTCCAAAAATAACAAAGAATATTTTCTCATAAGATGTATGCTAACTCTAAAAGCACACAGATGTATTTATAGACAACAGAATAAATTAATAGCATGTGTAGCAATAACTTCCAGTGACTTCTCACAAATATTGTTACTAGAAACATACTTGGAACTAACTGACAGAAATGTTGAACCAAACTTAATTCACTATGATTAAGTTTTCAAAGTGTTGGTAGGAGATAGAGCCATCGACAAGGGGAGGGTCCTGCCCTTGCTAACGTGCTTTAGGAATCAGAACTGGGCTGAAGGAGGTTCAGATCATTCGCTTATTAGAACTTTTCTCAAGGTTTGTTGAAAATGAGCAACATGAACAAAATAGTTCTATTCTGAGGACAAATTTGGTGTCTTACTTATTCTATAATGTAATGTTCTTAGCTGCTTCTTGGTGTGAAAATGAATTTTCTTGGTTTTAAAGAAAAATTTGAAGATCTATGGATAAATTTTTATACCAATGAAATTTACATGAAAATACATATGAACTGACACATGATTTTGAGATATGGTGGCTCTAGGTAGTCCAGGCTGCCTCAGTCTACTGAACATTGCCATAGGAGGTATATATCACCATCCCCTGAAAACTACTACTTTTGGTACACAAAATTTCATCTTTGCAATTGCTACCTTAAAAATAGACAAACATTTGAATTATGTGTTTAAGTTTGGAAAAACATAAAACTATTTCACTAACCTTGCATCCTTAGTGTATTCCAACATCACAGAGTGAAGGTCACCACAAGAAGTGGCTTCGCAACCCACCACAATCTAAAACAAATATAGATAACCAATATATAAACCAGACTAAAAGATACCCACAGTGACTCATCATAAACCCTGCTTCTCCAGTAGACTCCAGTAGAACCCCCCCCCCCAAATAATCTGCTTTGAAAAACTTTGAAAAGACTCAGAAGGGGAAACAGGACATGTATGGCAGACTGCATGAACTTGGGAGGGGCCGGGGGCATGGAGGGAGAAATGAGTCTGGATTGGACTGAGAAGTGATGTAGGAAATGCACAAAACTTCAATAAAAGATTATAAAAAAGAAACCCTGCTTCTCAGCACTATGACTCTGATAGAATCAAGAACTATTCAGAAAAGGTTTCACAGAGCAGTCTACTAGCCTGTGGAGAATGCATTCTTTAGAGCTGTTAAGACATGCAATTTTCAAAGAAGATGAGAATGAAAGTTTTTAAGGCATTATTTCTACTAATTTAATTAGTGTATCATATTAAATTTAGATAGGATAAATTGGCTCAAAAGAAAATAATATAATGGGAAATTGTGAAAAGAAATTGGAAGGATCTGATTCAAGACATGTAGCTTCTCAGAGGCTACTGTCGGGTTTTTTGGAAGTGAAAGGAGCAATTTTTAATTATGTAATATTCATTCTTATAGCTATTTCTCCTTTTCTGTATTATATGCAGTTGAATGTTTGAGCCATTAATAATGCATAAATGCTATAAACTTTGGTAACTCAAAGTTAAGTCATAATTGTAATTTAATCTACAATTTAATCTATTTCAGTGTAATATTAGGGAAAGTTGGGGCTAAACATTTCAGGCCATATACTTCTGAATAAAACAACTCTGAATTCAAAGGCAGACCAAGAAGTGAACTCCAATAATTGTAGTGGGAAGCATAAACAGTATAAATAAAATACTGCAGTGCTTCATAGGAATGGAGAGATTGCATTAAATGGATTTAATGGACTGTAAAAGAATTCATCCACTAGGGTACATGTGAGCTGTCCCTGAGGGATGGGGAACATCCGAGACACTGGTGAAGATGGCAGAAAGCTATTCAGGAAGGAGGAAGTGTGAGTGGACATAAAGTTCTTGAACAGTGAGCTTGGATCCAAGTGACAAGGGCATGGAATGTTGGGGGTGAAGTTGGAGAGGTTGGCTGAATCGGGCAGGGTGCGATACAGTCTAAGGTATGTGCTCTCAACTTGCTAAACAGAAGAGAACCACTGAAGGTCTATGAGGAGTGGAATAATGAACCACATGCAGTACTTCATAAAGTTAATCTGACTCTAACATAAAGTCAGATAGGAATGGAGAGAAATGGATGGGGGTGGAACTTGGTGGACATTTGACTTACATAGGGCAAGAATGGACATAATAGAGCAAAGAATAGCTGGTGAAAGAGATGAACATCAGGAAGTAGAATTAAAATGCACAGAACTGATTACATGAGAAAAGTGAAGAATTAAAGCTATTTACTAAGGAAAAGTTGGTACCATCAATAGAAATGGGATAATAAGAAAGAAAAACTGATATAGGAAGGAAGATGCTGAGTTCATGAAGATGTGTTGGATCAAAGTGCTTGTGCACAAAGTCAGAAATGTGTAGAAACTATTCAAAAAAGAGTTATTGGGCTGGTGATATGACTCAGTGGGTAAAGATGCCTGTCTAAGCCTGGTGATCTGAGTTTGATCACTGGGTCTCACAGTGCAAAAGGAGAAAATCAACTCTGGCAAGCTGCCCTTGATGTTACATGTGTGCCACAGCACATGTGAGCTACACACAGATACACACATAATAAAAATAATGTAATTTTAAAAGTTAATAAAAATAGAGATAGTGATACAGTAAAAATCAGATATGAGATTTGAGATGTCTTCTTCATCACGTATTACTTGAAGCCAGAAGACTTCACAAAATGCTGATGCATAAGAGGGTGGAGGGAAGGAAATTAAAAAGGGGTAGAAGTAGATATCAAGAAGAGAAGAACTTGAATCAAAGAGAGTCTCCCAAGTTGACAAAGGTGAGCAACATTGTTGAATGGTTCAGATTGTGAGTTCAAGGCCAGCCTGGTCTACAGAGTGAGTTCCAGGACAGCTGGGGCTACAGGGAGACCCTGTCTCAAAAAGACCAAAAAAAAAAAAAAAAAATAGAGAGGAAGCACAGGTGAAAGCTGATTTGGGTAGGGTAGTTTATGGTAGCCTTAAAGAACACAGTGTTAGTGATATTGCACTAAATTTCTGGGGACACATTTTCTTTCCCTTTAAAAATTTATTTATTTTTATTTCATGTGAATGAGTGCATCACCTGCACATGTGTAAGTGCATCTACACTGTGCAATGCCTGAGGAGTTCAGAAGGGGGTGTCAGGTTCCCCTGGAACTGGAGTTATGGATGGTAGTTAGCTGCCATGTGGGTTTTGGGAATTGCAAAAACAGCCAGTGCTCTTAACCACTGAGCAATCTCTATAGCCCTTCTTTCCTCTTTTAAAAATGATTTATTTTTAATTTGTGTGTGTGTGTGTAGGTACTTGCAGAGACCAGAGGCACTGAGTCCTTTTGGAGTTGGAGTTACAGATAGTTGTGAACTGCCTGATATTGGTGTGGGGAACTGAATCAGGCCCCATGCAAGAGCAGCAAGCATTCTTAACCACTGTGCTATCTTTACACACCCATTTTTATTTTAAATACTGACTCAGTTTTAGAAAAAAAAAATGAAGTCTCATTTAGTCCCGGGTTGACAGAAGCATCAAGGATGCCATATTCAATTAATCAAATGTGACTGCCTTTGAAAGGGGCCACAACGGGAGCAGGAAGGGAACAAAACCTCACTCCAAAGAGACAGCACAGAAGGTGGGGCGGAATGACGCTGAAGTGACCTTGGGCGCCCTTCAGGGCTAAGTACTGTTCTAAGGGTGTGGGAGCACAGGGGGAACTTGTCTTGCTCTTTAGTCTCCAAGAAGAGTTTAACATAGAGCCAAGGGGAAAAGCCAATACCTTTTAATTTCTGCTAATGATGTCTCTGGTACATCTTTTAAAATAAGGTCGTTAGAATAACTGATGCGTTAAGATGGTCTAGTGTTAAACTGCAGTTCTGAAATGTCTCTTTAAAATACATTTTGCAGGCTGGAGAGATGGCCTAGCTGTTAAGAGTGCTGACTGCTCTTGCAGAGGACCTGGGTTTGATCCCCAGCACCCACATGGCAGCTAAGAACCGTCTTTGACTCCAGTTCCAGGGGAATCCGACACCTTCTTCTGACTTCCAAGGCACTGCACAACACGGGTGCACAGACCTACATGCAGAAAGTACATTCATACATATACAAAAATAAATTAAAAATTGTTTAAAAAATTGGCTTTGAAAAAAAATTCAAAAAAAATTTGCATTGGAGACACCAGTTGATACTGCATTACCATTCTCTTGGAGTGTCTATTAATTGGGAGCCTCCCCCACCCCCCACAGCTTCTAGTTTAAAAAACTCAGTTGAGCTGGACGTGGTGGCACATGCCTTTAATCCTAGCACTTGGAGGCAGAGACAGGCAGATCTTAGTGAGTTCAAGGTCAGCCTGGTCTACAGAGTGAGTTCCAGGACAGCCGGGGCTACAGGGAGACCCTGTCTCGAAAAGACAAAACAAAACAAAACAAAAACAAAACTCAGTTGAAAAAGTTTGAAAATTCTCTCTAGTTTTTTGAGGCATTGGGAGGTTCCAACTGGGCTAGTGTATAGGCTTATAAAGTCAGAAACAAAGGAGAATTGAAAGGTACACTGAAAAAGAATAGCTGTAGAAGCAAATGGTTTAATGAATGTAACAGGCAGATGGAGAGAGAGAGAGAGAGAGAGAGAGAGAGAGGAGAGAGAGAGATGCATGCCATGAGAGCTACAGAGAATCAGAAATAGCCAGAGGCATCTATGTGAGCTTTTTTATTGGTAACGTTTGGGTAAATGAGATTAAGATTATATATATAAGATATAACAAAGTCACATTTATTGCTGTGTCCTAACATATTCAGAGATTTTATCCATGCTCAAACAATCATACTTCAAGAAAGGCCTTTGTGAAACATTATCATAAGACACAGTATCTTTTAATGAATGAAATCAATCATTTGCCTATAGTTGTCAGAACAAAGACCTTCTCCACAGCCTGAATAGAATTTGCCACTTTATGTATTGAAGAGCCACTTTCCCTTACTTTAAACTGCATCATGTATCCTGGTTGTATAATGAGTTCCCGGGAAGAGAGCGCATTATGAGTCTTGTCCTTCTTTTTATTTGGCCAGTAGAGGTGGAAGGATGGATTGCCACAGAACCCTGCTGTCCTCACTGCGTTAGGGTAAAAACTCCAGTTTTCTTCATGGGAAGCGCCTTCTGTTAAATAGATAGGAAGCAATACCATGTGTTATTTTCTTTTTTTTTTCTTTTTAAAAATTATCTATCTATTTATTTATTTTTTATGTGTATGAGTGTACTGTCTGCATGTAGGTTGGTGCACCCATATCGTGCAATGCCACAGAGGTCAGAAGAGGGCGTAGGATTCCCCTAGAACTGGAGTAAAAGACGGTTCTTAGCTGCCATGTGGGTGCTGGGAATCAAACCCGGGTCCTCTGCAAGAGCAGTTGGTGCTCTTAACCACTAGGCCATCTCTCCAGCCCCATGTGTTATTTTCTTGAACTAAGTTGTTTATTGTTAAATTACTTTCCTGTTTATGTTCTAGCATTTTATTTACTATTGAGGATGGATATTTATTTTATTTAACTGTCTTAACACATAAATCCCAAGTAAGAACGCAAGTTTAGAGGAAACTATTAATGGTTATTATAACGATGACTCCATTGTAATATATAATTGCCTGTCTAGGTAACTTGGATCAGATGGAAATTTTTGTCAAGATTTTAGGCAGCTGCAATATCTGTTTCATGGTATAGGCATTACTAAAAGAACTGAAAAATTTTAAGGTACTGTAATTCCAAATAACAGGCAAACAATACATTTTGTGTTTAGCAGTGTTTATTAAATTCTCTGCTGATATTTTAGCAAATAAACAATAAACTACAGCCTTAACAACAGTAAACATTGCTTGAGCACAGCTTGGACTAGATGTTTTAAGTGCTTTCCAGGAGTAACTCATCTGAAGGTAAGAACAGATGAACAGCTGACATGGAAGAAAAGTGTTCAATACGTTGCTTCTTACCGTCATCAAAGGTATCTACCAGTTGGCTTGGATTGATTTCTGCTCCACCAATCAGAATATTGTCTAGTGCCCACTGAGCGCGCTCCACCCCGGAGACCACAATTCCATTGTTGATCACAAAAGGCTGCCACCATCGAAGCCGAGTTGTGTTGGTGAGGGCCTCCTCCGGAAGGAGGATGTAGTCGTGTCTCACAGAAATGTATTTCTGGAAATCCATCTCATGAAGCAAAGTCCAAGTAATTCCTATAAAAGTAAATGTATCAACACAATAATATATCTGGGGGAAACCCCCCAAACCACCAATATATTGCAAATACTATGAACTTTCTAAAGAAATGAAAACTGCATTTGGTGACTGGGTATCTATCTGACACTTATGGGCATTGCTTCAATATGAAGATATGAAGCCAACGTTGAGAAAAGGATATTTAGATATACTTGATAAAAACTTGAAGTAAAAATTGTATAATTTCTGCATTTAAGATTGAGTTCTAGATTCTCACAGGTACTATTTCTCATAAACAAGAGGATAATCATGTTTCTAGGCAATAAGTTCTATTATTTGAAGTACAGCTTTTATAATGCTATATAATTTGCAGTTATTTTGACTGATAGGAAGTATAACTAATTGCTTAATAGGATTATAGGTAAAATTTTAAATTACTTAAGAAAACACTTTGTGATTAGGTTAAAATATTTGGGCTCATCTATCCGTGAGATATGCAGAATGATATTTGTTTGCTAAAGTATATTTTCCAAAGACCTCATGGCATTATGGGACTGTTAGTTACTTGAAAATAATTTAGGATATTTTCTCTCACAATCAGTGAAGTTTTCTTGTATATTCTCTATGGTATTTACATTTATTATTGGCACAAGATGCTTTAGAATGTTTTCAAAATTGTATTTTACTTGAAAAATCATTCAAATTTCTTTTTTTCTTTTATTCTTTAACAAAAATTATATAGTGTTGGTAGGGAGATACTCTGGGGAGGCCTCAGGGGGAGTCTGAGGAAAGGACTTGGGGTAGATATGATTAAGACACATTGTGGGGCTAAGAGATGGCTTGGCGGTTAAGAGCACCGATTGCTCTTGCAGAGGACCTGGGTTTGATTCCCAGCACCCACATGGTGGCTAAGAACTTAACTCCAGTTCCAGGGGAATCTGACGCCCTCTTCTGACCTCTGCAGCACTGCACGGCACAGGTGCACCAACCTACATGCAGACAGTACACTCATATACATGAAAAAATACTAAAAAAAAAAAAAGACATATTGGATACATGTATTTCAAAAAGCAAATAAAAAATTTAAAAAATCTTTTAAAAACCTTTTTATATTTTCAGACAAGGCTTGCCTGGGGTTGGCTTTCCTCCTGTTTCTGTTCCCCTAGTGCTCGGGCTACAGGTATGAACTACCTCTCCAGGCCAAAACTTACCTCTGATTTACTTATTTTCATTTTTTATGTGTATGAGTGTATTCCCTGCATGCGTGTAAGTGCACCGGTGTCAGCAAAGCCCATGGAAGCCAGAAGGTGTCAGATCCCCTTGAACTAGAGTTACAGATGGTTGTTAGCTGCCAGTTGGGTGTTGGGAACTGAACTCGGGTCCTCTGCAACAGCGGCCAGTACTTCTCACTGTTGAGGCCCAAGTTTGATTTATATTTTTAAATGTGATTTCTCTCTTGATCTCTTTTTTGGGGTAGATTTTCTACTACTGAAGTCACATGTATAGGACATGCAACACAAACAAGTTCTGTGGCTTTTTCTTTGCTGTTTTCATGACCATTATTGTTAGCAAAGTTTTTTTAGAGGCATTTCTGAGGAGTGTTGGTGGAATATGGGAATCTGCCCTAAGGCTGGCTGTCACCCCTGAAACATGCCTCCATCAGTAGTGTAGTCCAGCAGCACGCCTTCCTTCCGGCAGATGGGCCTATGGCAAGAGGTCATGTTATTCTCACTGCCAATACGTCCCCAGTATTGCAGGAATCTAAATGGAAGAACACATGGTCAGAATGATGAATTAGTGCAAAGCCTCCACTCAAGTCCTGCATAGCAGCTTATATAAGTGTTCACTGATTTAGGATCAGTTTGTGGTTTTGTTATAAAAATGACAAAAATGTGACTTACTTTGCACCTCTGAGATCCAAGTCTTGAGTAATAGCTTGTCTTACAGTGGACCCCCCAAAATAGAGTGCAGTGTTCTCAGCAAGAATGCCACACTCAGTACAAGTGCTCCCACCCTCTAAGGACATCCATAAGTCAGGCTTGATTTCTTCACTGTCAAAGCGCTCCTTCAGGAAAGTCTGAAAACAAAACAGAAAAAGGAAGTGGGATGTGGCTAAAGACAGCAATTTCAGAAAGATTGATAGGATAACTCATTTTGCTTTCTATCACATGTTGGGCATTATTTAAAGTACTTAAGTAAAATTTAATAATTAGACTTTAAAGTCTAGAGGAAAAATCTTACAAATGAAACAACTGTATAGTGAACCACGGTACCACTTTTTTTTTTTTTTTTTTTTTGCCTTTTTGAGACAGGGTCTCCCTATAGCCCCAGCTGGCCTGGAACTCACTCACTCTGTAGACCAGGCTTGCCTTGAACTCACAGAGATCTGCCTGCCTCTACCTCCCGTGTGCTGGGATTAAGGGTATGTGCCACTACGCCTGGCAACAGTACCACTCTTATTTGCAAAACTTTACTTTAAAATATATAGCCAAATATATACACGTGTGCTGTATAAAACTACTATTGTAACATTACTATGTTATTAGATACACACAAAATGAATAAAAATTGAAACAAGATAAAATATAAGATTATAAGATTTTGTAACCCCCCTCAACATTCCCTGATAGAGTGACCTTGAGTGTGTGCCCTCACTGTGGAGACAGCTTAGGTAGTCAGAAGCTTCTAGCACAGAATGAACCATGAATGTTTCTATGATGAGTGCATTTGAAACCAAAGCTTTTGGCTTAAAGTTAAAGGCAAACAAACCTTGGAATTAGGAGGAAACTGGAAACACCTTTCACATATTTATCAGGGTCAAGAAATAGGGCAGTGTCTAGAACAAAATGGTTTTCTGGAGGGTCTCCCATTCACCCTTTTAACTTAGAACGATCAATAAAAGTATTAAAGGTTCATGGCAATATTTTATACAAATTCATTTCTTCTTGTCATTGTCAATATATTTTTAATTCATTTGGTCCATAGTATTTCATTTTGTTCATGGTATATTTTTTTCATTAGGTTGAGACATGTATTTTTTAGTGATGAAAATATATAAAGAAAACACTGCTACAGTTGCAACTGGAGTAACCACACACACACACACACACGTGCACATGCACAACATACACATACACGTGCACACACGTGCACACACACGCACACACACCCTTTACCATTTCTCCAGTTCTTTAGGAGAATTGTCTAGTTGTTATCTTGCGTGGTGAGATGATTTAAATAATCTCATTTCTTTAAACTCGGAGCACAATTAACTGTGTAATTCAAGGCATGTAACTACATGCCAGTCTTATTTTACCTCACTAATGTTGAGAAAATGGATATAGCTTTTATAAATGAAGGTTTGTATGTAAGAACATGAGTCAGAAGTAATGCATGGCTAACCAAACACAAGCTCTCATTAGGAGGATTTGAATTTGAATTCATAATGTAGGCTTGTGTAATTTCTTTAAATTATTTATTTATTATTTTTATTTGGTCTTTTCAAGACTTTGAGACAGGGTCTCCCTGTAGACACCCAGGCTGCCCTCAATCTCACACAGCTCCACCTGCCTCTGCCTCCCAAGTGCTGGGACTGAAGTTGTGTGCCACCATGCCTAGCTATTTATTTTTATTTTATGTGTATGAGTGTTTTGTCTGCATGTGTGTAAGTATATCTGTGTCATACAAGGCCCACAAAGGTCGGAAGAGGATGCTGGATTGTTGGAACTGGAGTTAAGGATGGTTGTTAGCTGCCATGTGGGTGCTGGGAAATGAATCTGGGTCCTTTGCTAGAGCAGCCAGCGCTCTTAGCTGCTGAGCCATTTCTCCAGTCTCTTGTGTAATATCTTATACAACTGAAGACTATTAATGAAATTTATGTAAGATATTAGTGTTTTTTAAAATTTTATTTATTTTTGTATGTGTATGAATGTACTGTCTGCATGTAGATTTGTGCACACGTGTTGTGCAATGCTACAGAGGTCAGAAGAGGGTGTTGGATTCCCCTGGAACTGGAGTTAAAGATGGCTCTCGGCCGCCATGTGGGTGCTGGGGATCGAACCCAGGTCCTCTGCAAGAGCAGTCGGCGCTCTTAACCGCTAGGCCATCGCTCCAGCCCGGATATTAGCATTTTTATGCTCATGTTCAGTTATGGTTTATCAGGCTATACTTCTTATATTATAACTTCAGTTGTTAACAGTTGACAAACTTCTTTAGACATAGTCAGCAATCTTTCAAATTTATTTATTTATTTATTTATTTATTTATTTATTTATTTTTGTCTTTTCGAGACAGGGTCTCCCTGTAGCCCCAGCTGTCCTGGAACTCGCTCTGTAGACCAGGCTGGCCTTNTTTATTTATTTATTTATTGGTCTTTTTGAGACAGGGTCTCCCTGTAGCCCCAGCTGTCCTGGAACTCGCTCTGTAGACCAGGCTGGCCTTGAACTCACAAAGATCCGCCTGCCTCTGCCTCCCAAGTGCTAGGATTAAAGGTGTGCACCACCATGCCTGGCTATTTATTTTTTAATTGAAATTTTGTGTATTTCACACAGAACACTTCAATCAATCTCAATCACCATTATACTCCCCCATTGGCCCTCCTACAGCGCCCCCACTGGAATTCATACTCTGTCACTTGTATGTGTGAAGCTAGTGTCCCTGGAGGTTTCTCAGTCCAAGTTCAACCACTGAGGTCTCATCAGCCTATCCAGAGCCTCTGGCTTTAAGAAGATCAGCTCTTTCTCACCGAACAGTAATCAGCTGCTGATATTTCTTCAGCTAAGATTGGGGTTTGTTGCCCATTTCCCCTGTTTCATTCTGGGTTTTTCTCTGCTTGACTTTGCATGGGTCTTGTGCATGTTGACACCATTGCTGTAGGCTCATATGAGCAGGATCCCAGGAGCATGCAGGATTCTATTTCCTTATGGTCATGCATCTCCTCCCTGGCTTTTACAATCTTTCCACCTACTCTTCCGTAATGGTCCTTGAGTCTTGGGTGAGTGAAGCTTAATATAGGAGTCCTGTCAAAGGACCCGCACTCTGCAGACTCCTAATCTCCACACTCTGGCCATTTGTGACCTTTGTGTTTGTAGCCTTCTCTTGCATGAGGGAGCTTTATTAATGAGAGTTGAGAGATTCATTAGTGTCCTCTTTACCCCTTGTTCTATGTCTCATGGGCCATAGGTGTAGAAGTTGCATTGTAGATGTGCCAATTAGGCTTGGGAAATTCACAATGTCTGTGTGTGACCAGTTGTGGTACATTGTAATAGTCTCCATCTGGTGCAAAAGAAGCTTCTTTGATGGGATACTTTATTTTTATATTTTGAGATAGTGTCTTGCCCTATAGCTCAAGCCAGCTGGAAACTCACTGTGTAGTCCAGGTTTGCCCCAGAATTACAGGTGGGAGTTACTATGCCTGGCACTTGTGATATTTTAGCTAAATTATTCTTGTGTTATTAAAATGATGAATGACCTATACTTACAGAAATGAAGTGTGTACATGGCATCTGTGTTCAGAAACTGCATTTTGCATATTAAGAACTGATAATAATAGTCAATGTTTCAAAATATGACTGGTATATTGTTAATATACAATCATATTTCAGTGGTCAATAAATCAAGTCATAGGATTCTCTTGAAAAAAATGTTCAGGCAGTATTTAAGCAAATTTGGTCTTTTGTGCTATCTATATCATTTGCTTTATTTGATAACAGCAAAAACATCTTCTTCCATTGTCAATTGAAAATGTAAGGTTAGGGGGCTGGAGAGATGGCCTAGCGGTTAAGAGCGCCGACTGCTCTTACAGAGGACCCGGGTTCGATCCCCAGCACCCACATGGCGGCCGAGAGCCGTCTGAAACTCCAATTCCAGGAGAACTCCAGCTCCAGGGGAATCCGAGACCCTCTTCTGACCTCCGCGGCGTTGCACGACACGGGTGCACAGACTTGCAATGCAGCAGAACATTCACACACATACAGAACTAAATAAAAAAATTAAAAAAAAAAAAAAAAAAAAAGAAAATGTAAGGTTAAAGGTTGGGCACAGTGGCTTATGCATTTAATAGCAGAGGCAGGTGGACCTCTGTGACATTAAAGCTAGCATGGTCTACATTGTGAGTTCCTTGTCAGCTGGGATTATAGGGAGATCATATGTTAAAAAAGAAAATTTAGTATCAACTTTAAATTGAGTTTTCTTTTCTTTCTTTCTTTCTTTCTTTTTATTTAAAGGAAAAAAGGTTGAGTATGAGTGTGCTGGTGCATGCCTTTAATCGCAGCACTTGGGAGGCAGAGGCAGGTGGATGTCTTTGAATGTGAGGGCAGCTTGGTCTACATAGGGAGTTCCAAGATAGACAGGGCTGAGTAGTGAGACCTTGTCTCAGACAATAAAATAAAACAAAACAAACAAAAACTAATTAACAAACAAAAACCAACCTATCAAAAGATGGGTACCCGAGGGTTTATATTCTTTAATTCATAAGGTCTAGTTTATTTTATGAATTGAGCAAGTGAGAGAACTTGGGCTGAGTATTAGAAACCTCAGACATGCGGTTTTTAGTTTTTACCAAAAGGTAATCCTGAAGGATCTGTATGAACTGGTTATAAGGTATTAATCCCACACATAAACTGGTCCTAGGTTGGCTTATGAATGGAGTGAATCCTCCTGCTAGTATTTAGCATTACCTTCAGAGTGTGAGCCAAGTAGCAGTTTGGTCCCGAGTACCCTGGATCACAGATGCACTGTTCCTTTAAGCAGTCTCCATGGCCTCTGCAGTTGTCCAAACATCCAGGGCCAAGATAGAAATTATCAATCGCCCACTGCAAATCTGAGTATTTTTGGTAGAACCTAAATCTTACAGGACTATTGACAAAAGCAAAGGAATGAAAAACAAAAGTTAACTTTATTCACGCCCATTTTGTGAACTCTGTGCTTATGAGAAGAAAACATTTATGATACACTTGCAGGATGAAGGGAGTAAAATAAAAATTTGGGTGGAGAGTTAAAAAACACTTAACAAAACAGAGAAAATCAGGGGAGTCCATTTCAAGCAAAAGGCACTCATAGTATAAAACTATAACTTTTCTAAGTCAGATTCTTTTTCTTATTTTTTTTAAAGGTAAATTTCAAGGTTTATATACAAAGTTATGTGCTTACCATGGCCGTGTGATACATGTGTGTCAAGGTTTATAGACAAAGTTATGTGCTTACCATGGCTGTGTGATACATATGTGTCAAGGTTTATATACAAAGTTATGTGCTTACCATGGCCATGTGATACATGTGTGTCAAGGTTTATATACAAAGTTATGTGCTGGGGGCTGGAGAGATAGCCTAGCGGTTAAGAGCGACGACTGCTTTTGCAGAGGACCCAGGTTCGATCCCCAGCACCCACATGGCAGCTGAGAACTGTCTGTAACTCCAATTCCAGGAGAACTCCAGTTCCAGGGGAATTCGAGACCCTCTTCTGACCTCCGTGGCATTGCACGACACGGGTGCACAAACCTACATGCAGACAGTACATTTATACACATACAAAAATAAATAAAATTAAAAAAAACAAACAAAACCCAAAACAAAGTTATGTGCTTACCATGGCCATGTGATACATATGTGTCAAGGTTTATATACAAAGTTATGTACTTACCATGGCTGTGTGATACATGTGTGTCAAGGTTTATATACAAAGTTATGTGCTTACCATGACCGTGTGATACATGCATGTCAAGGTTTATATACAAAGTTATGTGCTTACCATGGCCATGTGACATGTATGTGGTGTTATACTTAGTTCTCTCTTATTCCCTCTGGAGCAGTTCTCCCCTGGCTCCCTTTCTTTCCCTAGTTAGTCCCAACTTCTATTTTCTTATTACACATATTCCATTATTTTCAATATTTCCAGTTTCCTTGAGATCTCTTCTCTCTCATAATGTTCTTTATAGTTTGGTGACCTATGTGGGTACACACACACACACACACACATATACACACTTTATTTTTTATTTATTTTTATTTTTATTTTTATTTTTTTTTGGTCTTTTCGAGACAGGGTCTCCCCGTAGCCCCAGCTGTCCTGGAACTCACATTGTAGACCAGGCTGGCCTTGAACTCACAAAGATCCGCCTGCCTCTGCCTCCCAAGTGCTAGGATTAAAGGCGTGCGCCACCACGCCCGGCCATATACACACTTTAAATCTAGGTTCTGACTGTGTGAGAAATAATGCAGTATTTGCCTTTTTAAGTTTGGCTTATTTTACCCATCATAATGATTTCTAGTTGTACCCATTTTCTTGCAAATGTCATCATTTAATTTTTCTTTATGGATACATAAAATTTCATTGCATGTATGTACCACATGTTCTTTTTAAAAATATTTTTATTGAATTTCTGTGCCTTTCATATAATACATTTTAATTATATTTGGACCTCCTTTCCCATCTTCACCCCCAATAACCTCCTTCCCCATCTTCACCCCCAATAACCTCCTTCCCACATTTTCTTTATTGAATCATTTGCTGATGAACCTCTAGGTTACTTCTGTTTCTTGGTTACTACAAGCAGAACAGTTATAAGCATGTATATCTAAGTATCTCCATGGTATAGTGACCCAGACTCCTTTAATTATATACTGCAGAGTAGTATAGACGGGTTATATGGTGGCTCTATGTTCAGTTTCTTGAAAACTTGGCAGTTTGATTTCCATAATAGCTACAAAAGTTTACATTTCCAACAGTAATGAATGAAGGTTCCTGT
Source organism: Rhizomys pruinosus (assembly GCA_009823505.1). Classification (NCBI taxonomy): domain Eukaryota; kingdom Metazoa; phylum Chordata; class Mammalia; order Rodentia; family Spalacidae; genus Rhizomys; species Rhizomys pruinosus. The sequence goes on along the minus strand of VZQC01010551.1, from coordinate 714,827 downwards.
AGCCTCACTGGCATCTGTTGTAATTTCTTTTCTTTAAAAAAAATTACTTCTTGGGGCTGGAGAGATAGCCTAGCGGTTAAGAGCACTGTGCTCTTGCAGAGGACCTGGGTTCGATCCCCAGCACCCACATGGTGGCTAAGAACCGCTGTAACTCCAAATCCAGGAGAACTCTAGTTCCAGGGGAATCCAAGACCCTCTTCTGACCTCCGCAGTATTGTATGACACGGGTGCACAAACCTACACGGAAACAGTACATTCATACACATACAAAAATAAATAAAATAAAAAAATTACTTCTTAAAATTAATTATTAATTGTGTGTAATGCATAAGTGTGTGTGTGTGTGTGTGTGTGTGTGTGTGTGTGCATGTGTCGGTGTATATATGGTAGTCAGAGGAAAACTTGCATGTATTGGTTCTTTCCATAGACCATGTGGGTCCCAAGGATCAAATTCAAGTTGTCAGACTTGTTGGCAAGTGTCTTTACCCACTGAGCCATCTTGCCAACCTTGATGTATTTTCTTAATGATAACCATACTGATTGGGGTATCACAAAGCAGTATTAATTTTCATCTTCCTGATGGCTAATGATATTGAAAACTTTTTCAAGTATTTACTGACCAAGTATTTATTGTATTCCTCCTCTGAGAACTGTTCATTTAATTCCTTGGTCTGCTTATTGATTTGGATGAATCAAATAAGGTTTCTCTCTCTCTCTCTCTCTCTCTCTCTCCTCTCTCTTTCTCTCTCTCTCTCTCTTTATCTTTTTGAGACAGGGTCTCCCTGAAGCTCTGGCTGTCCTGGAACTCACTCTGTAGACCAGGATGGCCTTGAACTCACAGAGATCCACCTGCCTCTGTCTCCCAAGTGCTAGGACTAAAGGCATGTGCCACCACACCCAGCCTAAAATAAGGTTTCTTATGAATTGAACTTTAATAGTTGTGGAGGGAATTCAGAGTCACTAATTACATTTCTGAAATTGTACAGAGGTGAGCAAAGCCTGTGACAGAGCCTTCTTAGCCAACACACAGCCCTCAGGCAGTTGGAAAACAGTAACTTCTCAGTTCCCTGAAGATAATCAATATTCTCAGAGTAACTATGCTAATTAGAAAACAATTTTGAAAGGGTTATATTAAAGGAAAATTTCTCAGAGATTTTTAATTTCATCATTGTTCTCTGTCTTCTGTGGGGAAAAAAACAAGGCACTAATTAACCTTTATATTAAAATAAGCCAGACAATTTTGGTTTAAAAAGTACATAATACATGAGAGAACTTTCTGGGGCAATGTAAAGGTTCTGTAGTTCATTTCACGTGGTGGTGGTGGTAATGGGTTACACAACAGTAAAACTCCTTGATCTGAACAAATACTCTTTGCATTTAACTGGGTGTAAATTATAACAGAGTTGGGGGAATGAAAGAGTGAGTGAGGGAAAGAGAAAGAGAGAGAGAGAGAGAGAGAGAGAGAGAGAGAGAGAGAGAGAGAGAGAGAACAGGAAGGGTAGAGCCTACAGTGGTGGTTCCCCTTACCCCAGATGATTCCCAAATTACTAAGGTTTAGGAAGGGTCTAATTTGTAGCAATATGATTCCAGGAGGCACTTGTTCTGGCTCTCTTGAAGAGAAAATCTACCTTGAAGCCATTTAAAAATTCACTTTGCTTTTAATTTACTTGCATGTGTGTCTGTGTGTCCATGTGTATGGATGCATGCATGTATGGCACAGTGTGCAGGTGTGGGTCCTGGGGACTGAATGCTAGTCATCAGGCTTGGTGGAAAATGCCCTTACCTGCTGGGCCATCTCATCGACTCTTTTTTTTTTTTTTTTTTTTTTTTGGTTTTTTCGAGATAGGCCTGTTTACCCCAGCTGTCCTGGAACTCACTCTGTAGACCAGGCTGGCCTTGAACTCACAAAGATCTGGCTGCTTCTGCCTCCCAAGTGCTAGGATCAAAGGCGTGCACCACCACGCCCGGCTGCATCTCATGGACTCTTAAAGCCATAGCTAAACATGCAAATCGACCAGTCCTAGAGCCTGCTTATCTTTGGATTCTTTCCTTGCAGATATAACCCATTTCATTTTTTTTTTTTTTTTTTTTTTTTTGTCTTTTGGAGACAGGGTCTCCCTGTAGCCCCAGCTGTCCTGGAACTCACTCTGTAGACCAGGCTGGCCTTGAATTCAAAGGTCCGCCTGCCTCTGCCTCCCAAGTGCTAGGATTAAAGGCATGCGCCACCACGCTCGGCAACCCATTTCATTTCTAACTGAGCCAAAGTGGATTGGGGTTTTGTAATCTGCTGCCAAAAGAGTCAAAATTTAACGTCCCAGTATATTAACTGAATACGCTCTTTAGAGCCATTCTAGGAAACTGGTAGTGATATCTACAGGACTGGAAAGACTGTGTAGTAGGAAACTGGTAGTGATATCTACAGGACTGGAAAGACTGTGTACTAGGAAACTGGTAGTGAAATCTACAGGACTGGAAAGACTGTGTACGTACCTTATTCAAAGTCCCTATGTTCTGATCGTATAACGTAATCTGTTTCCCAGGAAGTTTGTTCACTCAGCCAGATTATGTGATTAATTTGGTAGAAGAGCACCTGTCATTTTGTTTAATGCATTTCTTTTATTAATTTTAGAGTAGAAGGGAAGTCTTCTGGAATTACCTTACAATAACTTATCCATAGACTTTCCAGAACTTGTTTTAATCGCCTTGTCTCACCACTGCTCCAGGCTAATTACTTTTCATGGCAGGTGCAGAACCTAATGCTTTGTGATAAGGGAAAGATGAAACCTACAAGGCAGCTTGTACAAACGGCCTGAAGTTAGGAGCTATAGGAATGGAGTGAGTTAGGATGTACCCCCACTCTATCATAGATTTGGCCAGGAAAGGTAGGTGGCAAAGGCCTCTGGCTCCCAGGCAAATCACTATCATTATATTCCCACTGGATGGCCCTAAAGTTTAGGACCTAGAAGGTTCTGCCAAGAACCATTTTCTCAAGCCTGAGGATTACAACCAGAAGTAAATACATCACAGGAGTTACCAATTCGGGAATCTAGAGTTGGGGCCGAAGAGTGTACTTTACCTACATGTATTTGACAATGTCCCTGTTTGAATCCTGGATGTTTGCATCCATGCTTTATTTTAATTTTCTACTTACTTTCCCACTAGGCTTTCAGGAAGTGGGTAGGTGATCCTTTTCCATCCTTTAGTTGGAAAGAATACAGATGGCTGAGAAACACTTCCAGAGCATTTTGGGTCAGCAGGTAAGCACTGAGGGATGAGATAGTTCCAGCTCACACCAAAGTCAGTGGAATACTGCACATGGATTTGATTCTGGGCAATTTTTTCAGAAACTTTGCATCCAACAGAGATCTAATAAACAGAAAAAAAAAATCAAGATAATCAAGGCATTAAAACCACATTACATATTTCTGTTCCAAGGACTTGGCAGCAAGAAAACCACACATCACTTGATATATACCACCCTGTATTTTCAAGTTCATTATTTGCTCTGCTTATGGACAGGGGAGGTTGGCATGGTTGTCCAAGGTGAAAAACTGTAGAATGTGCCAAATATATTATGTAGGAAGCTTGGGTAGAGTTGAAACCCATGCTTCTGCCAGGCTGCCTGGCTGCTTGCAAGGCCTGGGCCCACGCTTACAAATTGTCTAGTTAATGGTCTGGCACTTCTCTTTGGCAGAATACTTCACCAAGAAGGATTGCTAACAGCTTTACCAGTTTTACTATTTTGTCCTACAATTTATGACTCTTAATAAATCACTTTCACCTACAAGCAAGATGCAATGAAGTGATAACAGAGGGGACTTTCACCAAAAGCACAGCTCCTTTTCTGATAGACACAGCCATAATGTGTCATGTTTTGCTAAAGGGATTTACATAGATAGAATACATTAGAATAAATCTTGGCAACGATATTGTCCAAGGCTGATCTTGGCATGAATTCTAATCCTGATATTCTGTAATTTTTCTCTTCTAGAAACATCCTGATGGTCTTATAATAAAATAGAAATAACCCAGTGTGGTGGCACACACTTTTAATCTCAGCACTCAGAAGGCAGAGGCAGGTGGATCTCTGTGAGTTCAAGGCCAGCCTGGTCTACCTAGTGAGTTCTGGGCCAGCTGGGCCTACAGGGAGACCCTGTCTCAAAAAGAGCAAAAAAATTAGAAATATCCATTATAGCTTTAATCTCCTCTTAAAGAAAAAAAATATGTTTTTTTTTCTTTTTGGGACAGTCTCACTATGTAGCCCTGGCTGGCCTGGAACTCACAGAAATCCACTTCCCTCTGCCTTTCAAGTGCTAGGATTAAAGGCATGCATGCCTCACCTGGCCAATTTTTCCTTATATATAGTCATTTATATATAGTGATTTAATTCAGTAAGTTGCAATCAATGTCTTACATTTTTTAAAATCAGTATTTTGCTCTAGAAGTATATAAACCTGATTGGGAATTCACTTAAAATATTTTTTATAGTTTATGTATATGAGCATATTGCTTGTATGTATGTAAGTGCACCTATGTCATGCCATGCCCATAGAGGTCAGAAGAGGGTGTTGGATTCCTGGAAATGGAGTATGGATGGTTGTCAACCCCCATGTGGGTGCTAGGAATCAAACCTGGGTCCTCTGCAAGAGCAGCCAGTGCTCTTAACTGCTGAGCCAACTCTCCAGCCCTGGAATCTATTAGTTTTTATGAAACTTTAAAAATTTCACCTTGAATCGTTCAGAGATAAAATATTTTAACCATTAAGCAAAACTTGGGTGAGCTGTATACCATCTTAATATTGAATTTTATTTTTCAGAGTAAGTAAAAAATATTAGATGCTCTTTGAATCTGTGGTGTTTCTGATTGGTTATATTGTTATTTATGTAATCAGGGTCACGATGGTTTCACCTTGAACTGCATAATCCAGCCCTCAGTGGGAGTCAGGTCATGGGTCACTGCATACACCTCTCGTCCATCATGGCTGCCACAGATCATGACACCATCAGGGGAGTCACAGAATCTTTCCACTGTACAATCATCATGGAACAGCCAATGCTCATTCACTAAAAAGAAGAAGAAAAGAAATGATGACAGGGTTAGTAAAGATTTAAAGCAAATTTTCACTTAAATTAAGTCTTAGAATTATTATAAGTAGAAATCTCTCCTACATATGATATGATAGATAAATCTACACTAATATAAATATACTATTTAGAAATATGGATGCTGGGGTAACTAAGAGATACCTAGTATATTTTTTTTTTAAATTTTTTTTATTTATTTCCATATGTGTATGAATGTATTGTCTGCATGCAAGTCTGTGCACCCGTGACATGCAATGCCGCGGAGGTCAGAAGAGGGTGTCAGACTCCCCTGGAACTGGAGCTCTCCTGGAATTGGAGTTTCAGACGGCTCTCGGCCGCCATGTGGGTGCTGGGGATCGAACCCGGGTCCTCTGCAAGAGCGGTCGGCGCTCTTAACCGCTAGGCCATCTCTCCAGCCCCCCTAGTATATTTTATGGGGTGGTGTGCTTAAGATAGAGTCTCACCATATAGCCCAGGAGGGCCTTGAACTGGGATTGATCATCCTACCTCAGCTTCTGAGTGCTGGATTATAAACATGGACTGCTCATCTCCTCGATGTATTTTTATTTTATTTATTTTTATCTTTTCTCAATGTATTTTTAAGTACCACATGTATATATTCTATCTGTCTGTCTATCTATCTATCTATCTATCTATCTATCTATCTATCTATCTATCCATCCATTCTATATCATGTTTCTTTGAGACAAGAAATGGAATATACTGTGCAGCCCAGACCATCCTCTTCCTGAGTGATGAGATTTCAGGCATGAGCCACTACATCCAGTTCAGTATTATATTCTTTTTTTTTTTTTTTTTTTTTTTTTTTTTGTCTTTTAGAGAAGGGTTCTCCCTGTAGCCCCAGCTGTCCTGGCACTCACTCTGTAGACCAGGTTGGCCTTGAACTCACAAAGATCCGCCTGCCTCTGCCTCCCAAGTGCTAGGATTAAAGGCATGCGCCAACACACCCAGCCAGTATTATATTCTTAACTATACATACAGCATTGTACAAAAGATTGTTAGAACTTATTTATCATATGTAACAGAAATTTATACTCATTGCAAATGATTCCCTCAACAACTTCTGTGTTGAGCTCCCACCTTCTCTTCAAACAAAAATATACACAACACATATATGCACCTCCCTCACAAGTCTATTTTGAAAGAAGTTGTGTTTTTTTTTTGGGGGGGGGTGTTGGGCAAAGTTTCACTTCTTTTTTTTTTTTTTTTTTTTTTTTTTTTTGTCTTTTTGAGACAAGGTTCCCGTAGGGCCCAGCTGTCTTGGAACTCACTATCTAGACACCGCTGGCCTTGAACTCACAGAGATCCACCTGCTCTGTCTCTTGAGTGCTGGATTAGAGGTGTGCCCACCACACCTGGCCACTATTTAGTCTTTTTAATTTTTAAAATATTTTACTTATTATTTTCATTTTATGTATATGAGTATTGCCTGCATTGTGTGTAAGTGCACCTGTTGGTGCAATGCCCTGGAAGGCAGAAGAGGGCATAGGATCATCTCTCTCTGGATCTGTAACTGGAATTATGGACTGTTGTTAGCACTGTGTGGTGTTGGGAACTGACCCCAGTTTCTGCAAGTGCATCCAGTGCTCTTAACTGCTAGCCATCTCTGCCAGTCCCTCATATTTAGTCTTGGCTGGGTTGGAATTCCCTATGTAGCTCAGGCTTGCCCTTGAGCTTGAGACTTTCCTGTCTTAATCTCCTAGATATTGTAATTACAGGCCTGTGTCAGTAAGCCTAGTGAGAGGAAGTACTTTTACATCATAATGGCTAAACATAAAGGTTAGAAATGAAACATAATATATAAATAGACATCATAAATAATGGAAATTGCATCTAGTTGTTGATACACTTTGATCTCATAGGCCTAAGTTTCAAAGCTTATTAGTCAGCTCAACATTTACAGTGGAGACGAACTAAAGGTTTGAGCCCAGCGTGCAGGCAGCAGAGGTGGATGGCCTCAGAGGATTCAAGAGACCAAGCAACTTCCCTGTAATCGAGCTTCCCCCAGAGTGTGTCTGATTTTGTCTGAGCAAATTCGTGCCTGTAGAAGCAGCAGCTTATCTCTGGGATTCAAATAGCTGCTGCAATACCATTATCAACATCTCCATTCAGAGGGATTTTGAGTCATGCTTAAGCCACATCACAGATACAGGCCTAGAGAGTCAAAGTGCACACACATTAGAATTCTGAGCATAAAATTGTGTTTAAATTGTTCTAACTGAATAAGGCTAAATGAATACTGTAATTGAAAATATATTTTAAATCCTTGTCATTTGTTTTTTTTTAAAGAACCTATTGTATGATTGAATCATTTCCTGATTACACAGAACTTTGTGGGTGGTTTTAAATAAATTTTAACTTCTATTAAAAAAAGTACACTCCAGTTTTCCTGTGGTGTGCATTTTGTTTTATGCTAGAGCTCTGCAGTCCTGATGAAAGAGGATTAATCAGTGAATTTGTCAATCTCTGTCAGAAGCTGCTATAAGAGGTTCTAGTTTCTAGAAACACTTTCTGCAAGGTAGGAGCTAGAAAATTTGTTTCAATTACTTGTCACCAATCAGGGCCAAACTGAAATCCAATATATTAGGTACTTACAAATTAGCCTATATTGGCTTTTATTAATACAGAAGTAATATTGAAATTCTTCTGATTTTAATTCACTTATGTAAATCATTACACATGGAAATCAGATTATTTAGCAAAGTTATGAATCAGACCAAAGTAAGCAAATGTCAACAAATTCTCCCCCGCCTCTATTCTTCCTCCTCCTCTCCTCCTCCTCCTCCTCCTCCTCCTCTCCTCCTTCCTCCTCCTCTTTTTTCCTCCTCCTTTTCCTCCTTCTCTTTGTCATCTTCCTCTTCCCGCCACTCTTCCTCTTACTATTCTCCTTCCTCCCCCTGTTTCTCTTCCTTCCTCCCCTTATCATTTGCCCTTTTCGTTCCCTTTATTATCTGTTCCGGGACATAATATCTTTAGTTGTAGGCCTCAGAGCTGGCCTCAAACTCACAATCCTCTTTGCCCTAGCTTCCAGAGGACGGGATTACAGACATGCACCACCATGGGCAGCTAAAGTCTCGTAATGTTTCTTCCAGAATAAGAATGGTTTTAAGGATGAGGATCACCTTAACTTCTTTTACTATTTGCCAGATGGTTTTGGTTGTTTATATTACTGTTCTATCTTCTTCCGCCACATGATATATTTAACAAAATGAAAAATAAACAATAGAAATAATAATTAATAAACTCATGAAAGTTTCTCTTTGAAGACAGTATTTTAAAAGACAAGGGAAAAAAACAGAATTTCAATTCTAAATGAAAAAGAAAGCAGACTACAAAAATATGAATTTAAAATTATAATTTTATTAAAATATTTTATGTGAGAGACCTATAAAGACTAAGGAAATATCTAAAAATACTGATATTAACTAAAAAAGAAATATCGATATTGCTTACTGTGGGTGATATTTAACTTTTCATCACTCATAATTTTCTAGTAATTTTTTTCAAAGTTGTCTTGACTTGGATATGTATTACTTTTATAATAAAACACTAATTCGGTATTTTAAGTTATTAAAATTCCTTAAATTTCCCCCCTCCATATGCCATTTCTCTGGGATGTTCTCATTATTGTAAACTGTCCATATTATGTTCTTTGTGCAAGACATTAGAGAGAAATGGATGAGGCACATTGGACTTGTTATTGTCTGAGTAGATACAGTGGTACAAATTCATTTTAGTTGTTTGGGCATACTTACGAGGTATATTCTTAGACATTTCTACTGTGTGTCTGAACATGTTTTATGCAGCATAAGCAAAGCATGTGTGATGGCAAGGACACAGATTTAATATAAAATACCACTGTAAAAATTATTAGGGCGGGGTTATGAAATGAAAAGTGAACACCACATTCAAATGAGAACAGCATGGGAAAGGCCCCCGGAGCTTGCCACGTCACTGAACCATTTTCACACCAAGAGAACTAGCCAGACCCATGACAAGCAGAACCAGGCTCTGGACCATGAAACGCCACTGCTGAAGTGGCTGACTTACAGAAAGCACAACCATCGCCTTTAGATAGTAAAACAACAACAACAACAAAAACAAAAAACCCAGGAGGCTAAGGCAGGAGGATCACAGTGATTTTGAGGTCAGCCTGGGCTTTATGGTGAGTTCCTGGACAGCCTCAAGTATAGTGTGAGCCCCTGTCTCTACAACAAAACCAAAACAAAACCAAGACAAAACAACAACCAACAACAACAAAAACAACAACACGGATCAGAAATGCTGGTTTTTCCATCCGAATAGAAAATAGGAAATAAAATGAAAATATTCCAAAAAAAAAAAAAAAATAAAAAAATGCTATTTATTAAAAAAAAATACATGATCTGCCTTTGACTGAAAGTAGAGGTTGTGATATCAAATGGGGATCTTGGGAGGGACAAAGGATGAGGCCCCGTCCCTGTTTCTACATTTGGGAAGGAACCACTTTCACTTGGGAGAAGTCCCATATTCAAACCTCTGCATTTCAGCTGCATTTCTGTTCAGCATTAGTGAACAAATTACCTGCAGTCTTGTCCTCCATGAACATGTCAAAAGCAATTCTCCCAACAGGTCCAGCATCTGCAGGAGAGCGCTCGTGCTGGGGCACTGGGGCACTGCTGAAGGTATCCAGCATGACGGTCCTCTGGTCAGCAGAGCCAGAGATGAGAACATTGTCGATGGCCCAGTCATTCTGGTCCAGGCCATCGTGTCGGGGCTGCCACCATCGGAAGCGAGTAGCAATCTCTTTAGCATCAGGAGGGAGAAGGATATTCACAAACCTAAAATAAAATAATACTAGTGGGAAAGACGTTTGCTAAATACCTCAAGTGAGAAGATCAGAAAGCAGTGTGAAGATACGTTAGCTAAAACAATTTGTTGTGTGTTTGTGTGTGTGTGTGTGTGTGTGTACATGTGTATGTAGGCCAGAGGGCTGGATGTTAGCTAAACAATTTGTGTGTGGTGTGTGTGTGTGGTTGTGTGTGTGTGTTGTGTACATGTGTATGTAGGCCAGAGGCTGGATGTTAGCTAAACAATTTGTTGTGTGTGTGTTGTGTGTGTGGTTGTGTGTGGTACATGTGTATGTAGGCCAGAGGGCTGGATGTTAGCTAAAACAATTTGTGTGTGTGTGTGTGTGTGTGTGTTGTGTGTTGTATATGCAGAGTGGTGTATGATGTGTGTAACAGGCATGACTAATATGTGTAGTCAACAATTGTGCTGTGTGGGGTGTGTGTGTGGTGTGTGATGTACAGTGGTATGTGGTCCCAGTGGGGCCAGAGTTCGTGTATCTTCCTCAATGGCTCTCATTTCTATTTTTTGGAAAACAGGGTCTACTCAGCTGAACCTGGAAACTCTGGTTAGACTGGATGGCCAGTGAACTTCAGGAATCCTTCCTCAGTCCTCCACCTCCCCATGCTGGGTTATCACATCTGGCATCTAAATAAATGACAGGGATTGAGTCAGGTTCTTATGCTTGCATGGCAGGCCTCTTTACCAAGAGAGACATCTCCTGAGCTCTGAAAACCATTTTTATAACCATGAATGCCTGATTTGATTTTATAGACTTGGGAGTTACCAAATTAAGGGAAACAGAATGCAAACAAATGAAAGCACCCCAGAGCTAGCTATTCATTCAAAGTACCTGTGGTGAGACCTTAGAGGGACCTCTTTACCATTTCCTGCATCCCTGGGTGGGGTCTGTAGGCCTACAATATATGCGACTTTTACTATATAAGCAACACTGACTTTAATTTTCCTGGTTTTATCCTTTCCCTTGGCACTGTGTTTATACTCTGACCTGCTGAGTGCCAGCAATTGGCTTGGAATATGGACACATCGCTCTGTAGCAGGGTGTTTAAGACTTAGCCTAAGAGCAGTCAAGTCTCAGATGACTTGGTATAGACATTGCTTTGCTTATTGGCTTTNCCTAACCACTACACCATCTCTCCAGCCCCCTTTAAAAGCATATTATCCAGCTGATAAAAATGATTAATACTTCAGGGAAAACATACCATCTGCAATTTCAGGGGATCCATCTCCTTCTTCTGGCCTCCATGTGTACCAAGCATGCACATGGCACACATACATGTAGGCAATACTTATGTACATAAAATAAAAACAAATAATTTAAAACATTTTTTTGGTCTTTTTAAGACAGGGTCTCCCTGATACTCCAGCTGTCCTGGAATTCACTATGTAGGCCAGGCTGGCCTTGAACTCACAGAGATCTGCCTGCCTCTGCTTCCTAAGACCTAGGATTAAAGGCATGCACCACCACACCAGGCTTAAAAACAGTTTTGTTTTTTTTTGGGGGGGGGTTGGGGTTTTTTTTGTCTTTTTGAGACAAGGTCTCCCTGTAGCCCCAGCTGTCTTGGAACTCACTATCTAGACCACGCTGGCCTTGAACTCACAGAGATCCACCTGCCTCTGTCTCTTGAGTGCTGGGATTACAGGTGTGCACCACCACACCTGGCCACTATTTAGTCTTTTTAATTTTTAAAAATATTTTACTTATTATTTTCATTTTATGTATATGAGTATTGCCTGCATGTGTGTAAGTGCACCTGTGTGGTGCAATGCCCCTGGAAGGCAGAAGAGGGCATAGGATCATCTCTTCTGGATCTGTAACTGGAATTATGGACTGTTGTTAGTCACTATGTGGGTGTTGGGAACTGAACCCCAGTCTTCTGCAAGTGCATCCAGTGCTCTTAACTGCTCAGCCATCTCTCCAGTCCCTCACTATTTAGTCTTGGCTGGCTTGGAATTCCCTATGTAGCTCAGGCTGCCCTTGAGCTTGAGACTTTCCTGTCTTAATCTCCTAGATATTGTAATTACAGGCCTGTGTCAGTAAGCCTAGTGAGAGGAAGTACTTTTACATCATAATGGCTAAACATAAAGGTTAGAAATGAAACATAATATATAAATAGACATCATAAATAATGGAAATTGCATCTAGTTGTTGATACACTTTGATCTCATAGGCCTAAGTTTCAAAGCTTATTAGTCAGCTCAACATTTACAGTGGAGACGAACTAAAGGTTTGAGCCCAGCGTGCAGGCAGCAGAGGTGGATGGCCTCAGAGGATTCAAGAGACCAAGCAACTTCCCTGTAATCTGAGCTTCCCCCAGAGTGTGTCTGATTTTGTCTGAGCATAATTCGTGCCTGTAGAAGCAGCAGCTTATCTCTGGGATTCAAATAGCTGCTGCAATACCATTATCAACATCTCCATTCAGAGGGATTTTGAGTCATGCTTAAGCCTACATCACAGATACAGGCCTAGAGAGTCAAAGTGCACACACATTAGAATTCTGAGCATAAAATTTGTGTTTAAATTGTTCTAACTGAATAAGGCTAAATGAATACTGTAATTGAAAATATATTTTAAATCCTTGTCATTTGTTTTTTTTAAAGAACCTATTGTATATTGAATCATTCCTGATTACACAGAACTTTGTGGGTGGTTTTAAATAAATTTTATACTTCTATTAAAAAAAGTACACTCCAGTTTATCCTGTGGTGTGCATTTTGTTTTATGCTAGAGCTCTGCAGTCCTGATGAAAGAGGATTAATCAGTGAATTTGTCAATCTCTGTCAGAAGCTGCTATAAGAGGTTCTAGTTTCTAGAAACACTTTCTGCAAGGTAGGAGCTAGAAAATTTGTTTCAATTACTTGTCACCAATCAGGGCCAAACTGAAATCCAATATATTAGGTACTTACAAATTAGCCTATATTGGCTTTTATTAATACAGAAGTAATATTGAAATTCTTCTGATTTTAATTCACTTATGTAAATCATTACACATGGAAATCAGATTATTTAGCAAAGTTATGAATCAGACCAAAGTAAGCAAATGTCAACAAACTCCTCCTCCTCCTCCTCCTCCTCCTCCTCCTCCTCCTCCTCCTCCTCCTCTTTTTCCTCCTCCTTTTCCTCCTTCTCCTTGTCATCTTCCTCTTCCCGCCACTCTTCCTCTTATATTTCTTCCTTCCCCCTGTTCTCTTCCTTCTCCCCTTATCATTTCCCTTTCTTCCCTTTATTATTGTTCCGGGACATAATATCTTTATGTAGCTCAGGCTGGCCTCAAACTCACAATCCTCTTGCCCTAGCTTCCAGAGGACGGGGATTACAGACATGCACCACCATGGGCAGCTAAAGTCTCAGTAATGTTCTTCCAGAATAAGAATGGTTGGTAAGGATGAGGATCACCTTAACTTCTTTACTATTTGCCAGATGGTTTTGGTTGTTATTTACTGTTCTATCTTCCGCCACATGATATATTAACAAATGAAATAATAGCAAATAATAAATTATAAAACTTATGAAAGTTTCTCTTTGAAGACATTTAAAGACAAGGGAAAAAACAGAATTCAATTCTAAATGAAAAAGAAAGCAGACTACAAAAATATAATTTAAAATTATAATTTTATTAAAATATTTATGTGAAGACCTATAAAAGACTAAGGAAATATCTAAAAATATTGATATTACTAAAAAGAAATATCGATATTGCTTACTGGTGGGTGATTTTACTTTTCATCCTCATAATTTTCTATATTTTTTCAAGTTTCTTGACTTGGATATGTATTACTTTTATAATAAAACACTAATTCGGTATTTTAAGTTATTAAAATTCCTTAAATTTCCCCCCTCCATATGCCATTTCTCTGGGATGTTCTCATTATTGTAAACTGTCCATATTATGTTCTTTGTGCAAGACATTAGAGAGAAATGGATGAGGCACATTGGACTTGTTATTGTCTGAGTAGATACAGTGGTACAAATTCATTTTAGTTGTTTGGGCATACTTACGAGGTATATTCTTAGACATTTCTACTGTGTGTCTGAACATGTTTTATGCAGCATAAGCAAAGCATGTGTGATGGCAAGGACACAGATTTAATATAAAATACCACTGTAAAAATTATTAGGGCGGGGTTATGAAATGAAAAGTGAACACCACATTCAAATGAGAACAGCATGGGAAAGGCCCCCGGAGCTTGCCACGTCACTGAACCATTTTCACACCAAGAGAACTAGCCAGACCCATGACAAGCAGAACCAGGCTCTGGACCATGAAACGCCACTGCTGAAGTGGCTGACTTACAGAAAGCACAACCATCGCCTTTAGATAGTAAAACAACAACAACAACAAAAACAAAAAAACCCAGGAGGCTAAGGCAGGAGGATCACAGTGATTTTGAGGTCAGCCTGGGCTTTATGGTGAGTTCCTGGACAGCCTCAAGTATAGTGTGAGCCCCTGTCTCTACAAACAAAACCAAAACAAAACCAAGACAAAACAACAACAACAACAACAACAACAACAACGGATCAGGAAATGCTGGTTTTCCATCCGAATAGAAAATAGGAAATAAAATGAAAATATTCCAAAAGGGAAAAGTATTCTGTTAATAAAATGCTATTTATTAAAAAAAATACATGATCTGCCTTTGACTGAAAGTAGAGGTTGTGATATCAAATGGGGATCTTGGGAGGGACAAAGGATGAGGCCCCGTCCCTGTTTCTACATTTGGGAAGGAACCACTTTCACTTGGGAGAAGTCCCATATTCAAACCTCTGCATTTCAGCTGCATTTCTGTTCAGCATTAGTGAACAAATTACCTGCAGTCTTGTCCTCCATGAACATGTCAAAAGCAATTCTCCCAACAGGTCCAGCATCTGCAGGAGAGCGCTCGTGCTGGGGCACTGGGGCACTGCTGAAGGTATCCAGCATGACGGTCCTCTGGTCAGCAGAGCCAGAGATGAGAACATTGTCGATGGCCCAGTCATTCTGGTCCAGGCCATCGTGTCGGGGCTGCCACCATCGGAAGCGAGTAGCAATCTCTTTAGCATCAGGAGGGAGAAGGATATTCACAAACCTAAAATAAAATAATACTAGTGGGAAAGACGTTTGCTAAATACCTCAAGTGAGAAGATCAGAAAGCAGTGTGAAGATACGTTAGCTAAAACAATTTGTGTGTTTGTGTGTGTGTGTGTGTGTGTGTACATGTGTATGTAGGCCAGAGGGCTGGATGTTAGCTAAAACAATTTGTGTGTGTGTGTGTGTGTGTGTGTGTGTGTGTGTGTACATGTGTATGTAGGCCAGAGGGCTGGATGTTAGCTAAAACAATTTGTGTGTGTGTGTGTGTGTGTGTGTGTGTGTGTGTGTACATGTGTATGTGGGCCAGAGGGCTGGACGTTAGCTAAAACAATTTGTGTGTGTGTGTGTGTGTGTGTGTGTGTGTGTGTGTACATGTGTATGTGGTCCAGTGGGGCCAGAGGTTCGTGTATCTTCCTCAATGGCTCTCCATTTTATTTTTTGAAACAGGGTCTCTCACTGAACCTGGAACTCTGGTTAGACTGGCTGGCCAGTGAACTTCAGGAATCCTCCTGTCTCCACCTCCCCATGCTGGGTTATCACATCTGGCATCTAAATAAATGACAGGGATTGAGTCAGGTTCTTATGCTTGCATGGCAGGCCTTTTACCAAGAGAGACATCTCCTGAGCTCTGAAAACCATTTTTATAACCATGAATGCCTGATTTGATTTTATAGACTTGGGAGTTACCAAATTAAGGGAAACAGAATGCAAACAAATGAAAGCACCCCAGAGCTAGCTATTCATTCAAAGTACCTGTGGTGAGACCTTAGAGGGACTCTACCATTTCCTGCATCCCTGGGTGGGTGTCTGTAGGCCTACAATATATGCGCTTTTACTATATAAGCAACACTGACTTTATTTTCCTGGTTTTATCCTTTCCCTTGGCACTGTGTTTATACTCTGACCTGCTGAGTGCCAGCAATTGGCTTGGAATATGGACACATCGCTCTGTAGCAGGGTGTTTAAGACTTAGCCTAAGAGCAGTCAAGTCTCAGATGACTTGGTATAGACATTGCTTTGCTTATTGGCTTTAATGAAAACATTCTAAAGAATACTGAATGAGAAATGGGCTAACAAACCCAAAATGTCTCCCTGACTTAAGTCACCAAGAATAGATAGCTTAATGCTCCAATACAAACTTTTTATTAGCTAGAAATGAGGCATACAATACTCTTCTATTAAAATGATCCATTAAAAGCCAGGAATGGAACCAACCTTTTAGATTTATACCCATGACTCCTAAGAACAGTTGGGGGGAACTATTTCCTCAGCTTTCTATTCTGTGCACAGAGTGTTATTTTTTTCCATGTGATCCGCTCAGCTTTCATGTCAAGATCTGCCTATTTGTGTTTACCCTCTGATGCACCCTAAAACTAAGGGCTGGAATAATAGTTATTTGAAGGTTCTTTGACTCTCACATGAAAGAGTTTTAATTACTTTTGTTTTGATTACATGATTTTTTTGTTGATTTTGTTTTTCCTGTTTTGTATTTCTCTTTGGTCCTGGGGATCAAACCCAGGGCCTAGTGTGTGCTAGGAAAGCACTCTACTATTGAGTTACATGCTTGCCTTCCATCTCTTGTTTTTCTTTGAAGTTACAATGGCCAGCATAGTAGGTAGTATTCTAGACAGGCACCAACTAGGATGCTTTCATGGGCTTTTAACATTCAGAATTGAAAAACTATTATGCTCATCATTTTGTGCATTCTTTGGATCTTGAAAGAGTACTGAGCATTGACATTATGTAAGGAAAAATGTAGTCTGTGAGCCTTAGCCCCTCAGCTGTGCTGCTACCAGCAACTCAAGACCACCAGCCTGGAGGCAGAGTCTTCTCCAGATTTCCTCCTATCTCTTAATTTTGAAGCTCATCTGCATTAGCAGATTATTAGTAACTATAGGCATGTTTTATGTTATATGTATGTTATATGCATGCATGCACATGTATGTATACAGGTGTGTTACTTGTGTATATAGTGTGGAGACCTGAAGAGGATGTAGGGTGTCCTGCTTTATCACCCTCTGCCTTATTCCCTTGAGGCAGGGTATTTCAGTGAACCTGGAGCTGGGCTGGCAGCCACAAAGCCACAATGATCTTCTCTTTGGTCTCACAGTGCTGGTGTTATAGACACATATGTGGTGGCCATGCCCATCTTTTTACATGAGAGCTGGTGATTCGAAGTCAGATCTTCGTGCTTGTATAGCACGTTCTCTTACTCACAGCAAGCCCTCCTCCCCCCATTCTCTTTTTAATATGCCATTTATTTTTTTATTTTTTATTTTTTGAGAGGCAGGGACTCAAAAAATAGCTCCAGCTGGCCTGGAACTCACTCTGTAGACCAGGCTGGACTTGCATTCACAGAGATCCGCCTGCCTCTGCTTCCCAAGTGCTAGGATAAAGGTGTGCACTACCATGCCTGGCTTAAAGACAGTTCTTAGCCACCATGTGGGTGCTGGGAATCGAACACAGGTCCTCTGCAAGAACAGTCGGTGCTCTTAACTGCTGAGCCATCTCTCCAGCCCCTTAATGTGCCACTTAATTTCATAAGTTGGAGATATTTAACATTTGAAATAAATTACATTTTCTGAAGGGATGTACAATTGCACTTAACCCAAGGCTGTGGTCTTTGATCTCTATTTTAATTACTTATTTCTTTTTTATTTATGTATTTTGTATTCCTGTGTGCTGGGGTGTGCATCTATGTGTGTATGTGTGTGTGCATCTGTGTGTACGTGTGTGCATTTGTGTATGTGCATCTCTGTGTGTATATGTGTGTGCATGTATATGTGGAGGCCAGAGATCAATCTCGGGTGTCATTATTCAGGTGCTATTTTCTTTCGAAGACAAGGTCTCCCATTGGCCTGGAACTTGCTGATTAGGCCAGACTAGCTGGCCAGCAAACCCCTGGGATTATGAAGATAAATTAACATGTCTGGCTTTTAAAATATGGATTCTGGGGGCTGGAGAGATGGCTCAGTGGTTAAGCGCACTGGCTGCTCCTGCAGAGGAAGTGGGTTCTGTTTTCAGCACTCATATGGCGGCTAACAACCATTCACAACTTCAGTTCTGGGGATCCGATGTCCTCTTCTGACTTCTACAGGCACTGCATGATATGGGTGCACTTATATACATGAAGCAATATACTCGTACACAAGTAAAAAATAAATTAAATAAAAAGCTGGATTCTGTGGGGTGGAAGCCAGGTCCTCATGCTTGCAGGGTGTGCTGTCTGTTGAGCTTTCACTCCCTATTTCTAAATTATCTTATTTTTTCTGATAAATCCTTACCCATATTTAAAAAAATCTTTCTGGTGGAATGTTGGCCAAGGCTGATGGAAAGTTTCAATACATTATGGTCCTTACACAGCAGTCAATTGGTTTCTACATCAGAGAACTCAAGTACATTAGATTAGTTATGTTTTTATCCTGCTCACATGTAGTCCCTTATTTTTGTATTTTATGCTGTGTGAAGTGTTTATACTTGTGAGAACAAATTCATTCATAAGGACCAAGAAATAGATTACTTGGCATATGTATTACCTCCCAGTCATAGATGAGTACATTTCACATGGTTACATTGTGTCTCATTTAGTTTCTATTTTAGTTCCTTTATTGGTTTCCAAATTTTAATGTAAATTAAAGTTTAAAATTTTGCTTGTAGTAGGTTTCAGACATCTTCTCAATTCTTCTTCTGGTCCTTCATGATTGGAGCCTATCTTTTTATTGAGGTGACTAGTTGCCTAGAGGAAATGCAGGCCTGGCCTTCCTTTCTTCTGACTATGTATGAGAATGCAAGTGTGTGTACGGCCTAAAGGCAGGCAGCTCACATCCCTGCACTCTCCTCCAGACTACTGGCAGGAACACGGAGGAGCAAGTTGCCCTCTGGACCAAGTGATGGAAGTCGCATGGTGAGTGTGACAGAATGAGAGATCCTGGGTCTTGGGTGCTATAGAATGGCTACAGTAGCCCTGGACTAGTTGGGAGGATCTCATTACATAAGAGAGAAAAATCATTTTCAGTTATTTTGAATGTTCTGTCATTTACAGTAGAACCTATTAACTTACAGAACACTTAAATAATCATTCACAAAACTAGTTTTTGTTTTTAAATTCAGTTTTCAGCCTGTTTTGTCAGAAGAGGTTGTTTATTTTCTTTTTATTATAGTAAATGAATTGTATTTTTTGACAATTTCACCCATGTATTTTATCACTGTAGCCTGAGCATATCCAACCCAACCCAACCCCCTTCCCCTCCCCTCTGATCCTCCTTATACTTCCTCCTCCCGCCTCATGTCCTCTTCTTCTAAGCTACTGAATCCAATTAGCAGTCCCTGCCTGCACATGAATGTGATGCCCCCCTCCCTCTCAGCAGCCATCACTGGCCAGTACTCCTCAGCTAGAGAGGGAGCCTCCTGAATCCCTCACCTATCTACGCTGGAATGGTCACTTACTTGATCTTGCTGGATCTTGTGGAGGTAACCATAGCCGATGTGCATTCATAAGTACAGCACCATATTATGAGGGACTGGTTGTTGATTTGGTTATATTTCTCTCCACTCCCTTCCGTTCACCCCTTTCATTTTTAACTACCAATTTGAAGTTGCTATTTCTTTTCATTTCATTTATTTTTACTTTTTGAGATGGAGGTCTTACTAGGCTGCCCAGGCTGGTCTTGAATTCATGAGCTCCAGTGACCCTCCCACCTCAGCCAATGGAGCAGCTATGACTATAGGTATGGACTACCACACGTGGTACTGCCTTGACTTACCTAATTGGTCATATTGATTGCTTTGCGTCTTTTTAATGACCTACACATGATGTTTGTTCAAGGTTTTAAAAAGGAATTAAAAATAGGATGTAGGAGTCTTAAGGATAATTCCATCTTACTGGTTTTTGTTGTTTTCTAGTATAAAACCATCTAAAACTGGGTAGATACTATATAAAAATATTTATACTTCTGTTTTCTCCCAATAGTTTTGGAATTATCATATACTTATTTTTTATCTATTCGTTTTTACTTTATGTTTATGAGTGTTTTGCTTTTATGATTTAAGTGCGCCCTGTGTGCAATGCCCATGGAGGTCAGAAAGGAGATTGGATCACTTGGAAATGGAGTTACAGATGGTGGTTAGTTACTATGTTGGTGCCGAGACCTGAACTTGGGGCCTCTGTGAGAGCAGCCAGTGCTCCTAACCACTGTGCCATCTCACCTGTTTCCATGGATTTTTGCAATAAACTTATTTATTGTTGGTATTATTATATAATCTTTAATCTTTAAAATCTTTTATTTATTTTATGTGTATTGATGTTATGCCTGCATGTGTGTAAGTACACCTGTGTGTGCACTGCCCATGGAATCCAGAAGAGGGTGTCAGATCCCTTGGAAATGGAGTTACAGACAGTTGTTAGCTGCCATGTGGGTGCGGGATTTGAACCCAGGTCCTCTGCAATGGCAGTCAGTGCTCTTAACCACTAAACGTTTTCTCCAGCTGTTAATCTTTAACTTTATTCTGGGATGTGAAAACCAATTAAAGCTCTTAATATAAAAGTCCAAGTTCCCTATTTATCCAGGCCAGAAACTTTCCTCCCATTGCTCCCAGAGGCATCCATTACCATGGGTAAGTTAGCCGTCCCTCCAGTCCCCTAAGACTGGTTACTTACTGCTAGCCTTGGCAAACATTTGTGCTCAATAGTCTAGTTGTTAGAGAAAAAATAGAATACAAACCCAGGTTTGCTATACTGGTCATAGAAAATTTCCATTAGCAAATTCCAGGTAATGCCTCCATTTACAGAATATTCCAAGAGAACACCTTGGTTACGGTTGCTTGGTGTAATCAGGCATCCATACATGAAGTAAAATTGGATAAACTCAGCATTAGTGAGGTTCAGATCCACAGTGACTAACAGTCGGCTACAACCCTAAGAAAAGGAAAGAGAATGGAAAATCAGTCATAAGGAGTCTTGATGGCAGGTAATGGAAGTGACAGATTTTCTCTAGTTTTCATGTTTTTAATTAATTTTTTCTGTAACTCAAGGTCCACGCACTGTCACACTGATTGTGGTATTATCTCTCTTACTATGCCCAGCTCATGGTATTTATTCAGCAAATGTTTGTTGACTTGGAAATTTCAGTATTCAAGATTTACTTACAGAGGGTCCTGTATTCTGAGGAGGGTGACTTTAAATATTTATGTTAACTCCAGTTCTGAATTAGGAAGACTATCTTGAACATGAATTCATAGTCAGTGCTTGGGATTATGAAAACTATAGTATGGATACTCTTGTTACTCCCAGGTTAGAATAGTGGATGTAAATAATATACCAATACTGTATTGGCACCAATACAAACTCAAAGATAGAGCATGGTAGAAAAATAGAGTTGAATGTGAATTGGTTATATATATATATATATATATATATATATATATATATATATAGATATATAATTGGAGATACATATATATCCATATATAATGCAAGCAAGGTAAAACCTGGAACTAAATTAACAATCCAAAGTTTTTAATTAAATATTTCCAGATTTTTGGCTTAAAAAAAAATTTGTTTCTGATGGGATCTCCCTAGTCACAGCCTGGCCGGAAGTTATGATGTGAACCAGAGTGGCCTCGATCTTGCAGAGATCATCTGCCTCTGCCTCCCAAGGGCTTTTAAAACCCTGAATATGTTGTGATCTCAAGGGTTTTCAGTTCTAGTTTCATCTAGATGGAGGTCCACTCCCTGGTCCATACAGTTGTAGCAAGTGCCCTTCTCCTGAAGATGGAAATCCATGTAAGTCCTTTCAAAATGTGTTCTTAACTGTTCCCTGTGCTGACACTATCCTGAGTAATTAAATGGTCTCAACAGAGCTCATAGTAGGAAAGTACTGGAAATAGTATCTTCTGATGTGTGTAATGAACAGGGTTGAATATTATGGGTAATCTGCATCTTGCCTACTGAACTTCAAAAGAGACCCTAAGACCGGAGAAACTTGAGAATATGGATAAATGAGTGTCAGCCCAACCTTCTTACCCCGCTGAAATGGAGGGCCAGCCCGGAAGCCACAGCTCCGCACACTGTACTCAGTTTCCCGCCATTCACCGTCAGCCAGTTCTGGTTAGAGGGAGGTCGATTGAAGTTGTCTTTGAGCTGAGTTGGAAGGGGGGTCTCAGGTTCATCACAGTACAGGCCTCCCCACTGCCGATCACAGCTGGGTGGAGAAAGAGAAAGGCAGAGTCGACACCAAGCACAGCCTGCAAGTGTGTTCTCACATTAGCAAGGCCAACTCTCTCCTAGTTCAGGATGATGACGGGTTACTGATCTCCACAGAGCTTGCCAGATATCACCTGCTCTTTTTAACAGTGCTTTAGTTTAGAAACAAGCTGTGAATTAACTCTCTCCAGGATTTCCTAAAGTAGTGATTTGGGGTCACAGGTGGAGAGAAAGAAACAACTTCAAACAATTTCCTAAAGTCCTGTCTCTACCGGACACGGCACTGGATAGCTGAAGCAACTGCAGCTGAAAAACTAAACTGCTGGGTGATAATAATTTACAAAATTGGTCTTTTTAACAGAGAGACTTTTAGCCAATTAGGAACCAAGAGGCCATGTTCCAAACAGCAGAAGATGCTTTGGACAAAAACTGCCATCTTTGATCAAAGTTCAGGACAGGACTGGGAGACACTGGGGTCTTCAGGGTCATTCTAGATGTGGTATACAATCATCAGTTATAGGAAAGGTTCCCATGTATACAGAGCTTAGTGGAGGAGAACCTATGAGTTCTCTGCCAGCCTCTATCTACTAACCCACCAAACAATATAATCTTAGAAATAAAGCACAAAAAAAGAAATAAAGCACAAAATGCCTGCAAGTGGTGTGTGTGTGTATACATACACATGCATTCATCCGCATGCATTAAATTTAGATTCTTCCGAAGATGCTAAAGATCTGTTAGAATAATATAGGTCACTCTGTCAAATATGTCTGATAAATTGGCCAGATATCTTAGAGTTTATTATGTAAATGAGTGGGAATATCAACAGAACCCTGACAAAAGCATATTACTACATCTATGCAGATGTAGTATGATGCATTACTTTCGGTCAGAATATGCTGAACTCCTGAATTTCTTGTAATGTCTTTTTCAAGGTTCAACTGTATCACAGAAACACAGAAGGAAATTAAATATAGTTGATTATAATTCAGATTTTTCCTGACAATATAGCTGTTGTTCAAGTCCTAATCTCCAAGTAAGAATGAAGTTACAATATTCATCAATTTCTCAATTAGCTCAATATCATATTTTAGAAAAAAAATGCAAAACCTAGGGTAACTTGGGAGTGATTTAAAAAGTAACTTTTGGAAAAATCTCTGAGATGGACTATTAATCAAAAGCTTATACAGAAGAAATATTCAACTTACACACAGTTTCCCTGGACACATCTCCCGTGGCCATTGCACATGTCTAGGCAGCCATCCCCAATATAGACATTATCTATCGCCCATGTCTGCTGTTTGTCAAAAGGTGCTGGTTGATGCCAGCGGAAACGAGTGGCTTGAGACCTTGGAAGAAGAAGAGATTTACAATGAAGGACGCAGCTAGAAAGGAAACATGTTCTGGTAAGCGCAAATGAATGCAGAGGAGGGCACCACAAAGTTGTAGTTTCTAGTCCTATTCTGAGAAAACCTTGGTTATTGTACTCTCCTATACAAAACTTGGATTAACCAAACCAAACCAACCAAACAGGTTCAGCATGTATTTTGCCCTAGGGATCCTGCAAAAGAAGACTAAATAAATCAGAGACTGACTCTAATCCTAATGCTAGAAACCTCTGGGGAACAATGGAGCCCTGGCTTTAGTGTGGGAACTGTTGCACAGTGACGCCAGGACTGTTGTTACATTATTAAACCTGGGACAGATGCCTGTCCTCGAGCAGCTGCAAGTCCTCCTCACACAACTTCATCTGGAGTGCGAGCTGTGTGCTACCCCTCCCTCTTGCTCCCTGAGGCAGGGTACTTGAGTGCAAGGGGCACACACATCCACCTCACACAGCATCCCAAGGAAGTCTCCCAATGAAGCCTTAGGGACAGTGGAGGCATAAAACAGAGATCAACGAAAGCCCAGATAATTGTACACACACATACACACACCCACACACAGAGACAGAGACAGAGATACACACAGAGATACAGAAAGTGTGTTAAATAAGACTAGGGTTATTTTATGTTCACTTCAAAGAGAAATAAGTAAAACAGACTCAGAGGCTCTCCATTCTAGAAGTGGAAATGCACTTGCTCACTAAGAGTCTGAAGAGCATCTTGTTCAGCACCACAGATAAACATGTTTCCAGAGGCACTAGATGGCAGTAAAATCCAGACAATACCCAGAGTTCATGTGACCATCAAACAACTTGCACAGGAAATCATTTGTGTTTATTGATCCATGTCTATCTTACATGAAAAGAGTTAATATTTTGATTGGGGAATATCTGTTTCAGGAAGGAAAGAAGATGGAAACACAGCAAGGATCTCATATTTCTATAAAATTTAGCAAATAGAAAAAACAACAAGAAACTAGCACTAAAGCTTTCATTCTGGAACGCAGCTTAGTCCGATGTGCCTGAGCACTGTGCAGTTTCCTTTGCTCCCAGCTCCCACATTCCCCAGCACAATCATTTTTGCCCAATTCTCTCCTATCACTTTCTGTCGTATTGAACTTGAACCCTAAACCCTCTGTTTGGCCCATGAGGTTTGGCTTGAGCTGGGGCCTCTCCTCTCCTCCCCTCCCCTCCCCTCTCCTCCTCTCTTCTCCTCCTCATCCTGGCCCTCATTTTCAGAGCATGGCTTCTCTATTTCTAGAGCACACCAAACTCATTCCCATATTTCTTTTTATTTATAGTTTACTTATTATTTTTTATGTGTAAGAATGTTATGCCTGCATGTATGTAAGTGCACCCCTCTTGTGCAATGCCAGTGGAGGTCAGAAAAAGGAGGTGTCAGATCTCCTGTAACTGGATGGTTGTTAGGTAACATGTGAGTGCTGGGATTTGAACCCAGTCCTCTGCAAGAGCAGTCAGTGCTCTTAACCACTGAGCCATCTCTCCAGCCCCACATTCCCATCTTTCTACAGGCCTGTTTCCCCTTGTGTGGTCTCTCTCTGCCTGGTTTCCCTATGTGTTCTTTAGGGTCTCAGAGGAACTGTCAAGTCCTCGCAGAAACATTTCCTTCCTGACCTGTTTAAAAATATTTTCTCATATTACTTTGTCTCACAGCAGAGTGTTCTTTTCATGCTGTTTAATGCAGTTTAGCACAGTCATGCATTCATGTGCCTATGTATTTGAGAGACATAGTTCTTCCTTGGAACACTAAGTCATGAAGCAGCATGTGGGGTGGAAGAATTTTTGCTCAATATTAGGCTCTCACTATGCAGTACATGTATAGTGCTCAGAGCAGCGGTTTACAGGGACAGGGAACTGGTACCCAGGGGCCACTATTCTCACAGTGAACAATGTTGTGAAGATACCCACCTTTACCTGAATGGTGCAACAACTCAGTGGCTCTGTTCTTTGTAATGACTTACCTTATTAATAGCTATTTCTATTTTCTTTGCAGAAACATACTGGAACATAGCAGGGCACCACATTTTCATAGCTCATAACCATGCATTTTAATATGTAGCCAACATGTACATATTTATTTCTTAAAATTTTTTACTCATTTTATTTTGCCTGCAGGTAAGTGCACCAAGTGTGATCAATGCCCATAGTGGCCAGAAGAGGGCGCCAGAGCCGCTGGAACTGGAGCTATGACTGGTTGTTAGTCACCATGGGGGTGCTGGGAACCAAACTTGGGTCCTTTGCAAGAATGTAAATTGCTCCCAACCAGTGAGCTATCTCTCCAGCCCCTCATATTCTAATTGGCAGATGTTTCTGTAGTCCAGTAAATATAGTTTTATATCTTTGGTACTTATAGATAGTAAATAAGTTATAAATTTTCCTGTTCCCCTAATATCATATACATGTTTCATCAAAGCCCTTGTCACCTTATGAAGTGTCCATTCATATAGGTCTTTTGTTGGGTTATTCTCCCTACTTGTCATTTTACCGCCTGTGACACTTACAGATGACACTTCATAAACATTTACTGAAATGATATCACATTGTGGAAGAAGCAAATAAAGGCCATCTTGCAGTGCAGATGGGCAGGAACTGGGGTGAGCTGTGTGGGTGCAGTGCCTTGATGGCTGTTGGAGGGGAGGAGAGACCCCTAGCAACTGGGAGGTGGCACAGGCTGCCTAGCGGGTGGCAGATTTCTGATCACTGGTGATGTTCAGTCATAGTCTGGGCAGCCACTGAACAGAAGACTGTACTGAGGCAGATGAACTGCTGGGGTGACAGCCTTTGTGGGGACTTCCAGCCTTGACATCTTCAGTCAATACAACTCTCCAGAGTTCTGGAGAAAAGGAATCAGTGGGAGATCATGTGAAGAACGCACTCAAAGGGGAGTCGGCGATGGGTAAATAAGTGGGTGCTCTAATTTGTCCTCTGACACTTGTGAGTTCGATGTTCATGGTAAGCGGCTAAAATTATAAGGAGGTTAAAGTTGATGTTTTCTGTAAAATAGCACTGGATGACACAAAGATACATGCATCATCCAGTGCTATTGTACAAAAAGGAAAACACCTGCTAAGGGGAAGTAGAATGAAATTTAAGGATGAGAATATGGAAGTTCAGTTCAACCTCTAAACCTTTTCAATAAAACTTCTTATTCCCAGCCCTGAACCAGCCTCACTGTGCAGGGGACCAAATCACTTATGTCTGTGTGCTGACACCTTCCCATCTGTAACCCTGGGAAAACGCTTGCTCCCGTCTCACAAGGGTGTTGTGAAAATTAATTAGTTCATGTTTACCAAGACCTAAGAGTGTCTCAGTGTGTCCCTCGGCAGGTGTCATAGCTTATCCTGAAGGTTCTTTTAATGATGGCCGCCACCAGCTGCTGCTGCTTCTTGGAGTTGAAGGAAAAACGGCCCCAAAGCAGATTTCTCATTCTTACATACCTTTGAAATCTCTCCTTTGGATTCTCTCCTAAACTTGCACCATTTCTTTCCCATCTACACTACACAGGAAGTGCTACAATGTTGCTGATGAACATCACTGCTGAGCCGTTAAGGGGTGACTGCAAATTCGATGGTTTTTTTTTTTTTTTTTTTAATTGGAGTTGTCTGGTGTTTGTATGTTTATTTCTTAATTTTTTTTTTTTAAAAATTTTGTTTTATTTGATGCTTTGTGGTCACATGGGAGGGATGTATTGAGACCACACATGCAAGTGTACAGATGGCCTCTGGAATGCCAGAGAGTGTTACCAAAGGCCACTAAACCAATAAAGCAAATATGGGTCTCCCTGAGTCAAGCAAGACTCCACCGTCAGCACCAGCTACACCTCACCTGCCTGGAAATACTGTGCAGCAGAGGCAGCCATGTGCCTGTATATCCCAAATCTAATTGGCTATTGGCTCTCCCCTTGGAGAAATAACCCATGGCTGATGCCACAAGCTTACATCCTCTACAGGTTAGGAGATGTTATAAGCCACAGTAAGACCCTGTCATATTTAACAGGGGGGAAAATTGTAATTCATGGATTAACATATCCAAACATGTGTCTATGCTAAAGTAACCTACCATAACTATTAGTGCTGCTTAAATACCTATATATCTAAATTCGATGGTTTTTATCCCTGGCCAAGCCACACACTTCCTTACAGTGCCACCACAGCTTTAACAGATTTCAACACCCATTTCATTGTTTTAGTTTCTGCTGCTTTCTCAGGATGACTCCATTTACCTGTGAAGTTGTCCTCATCGTCGTCATCATCATCATCATCATCATCATGAGAAAAATCCTTTGAGAGGAGCCATATCTGTCTCAACATTTTCATCTGCCCTGACGCTACCTTCCCTGTCGAAGAAATGCACAGAATCCCTAGGCCAACCTTCCTCTTCTACTAAGGTCATGCACTGATTCACTAACAAGGCTGAGTGTGATGAGGCAAGGATTCCCTTGGCTTACAACATTAAGTCTTATCATCCAGTATCGAGGAAATACTTTGTATTTTTTTTTTTTTGGTCTTTTTGAGACAGGGTCTCCCTGTAGCCCCTGCTGGCCTGTAGACCAGGCTGGCCTTGAACTCACATAGATCTGCCTGCCTCTGCCTCCTGAGTGCTAGGATTAAAGGCATGCGCTACCACTCCCGGCTAATACTTTGTATTTTTATTAAGTAAACCATTCAAAACTTTATTACAGCTTCTACAAAGACAGTCAGCCAAGGAGAATTTACAGGAGCTACTCCACTAGGCTTTTCCTTTTCCTTTGGTAGAAAACAAATGGTGAAGTTTGTAATATTCTTGGTCCAGCCACTGACTATGACATTGGGGAAAAGCAGACAACTGCTCCTATCTTATTCTCCAACTACAAAAGGGAGGAAGAGAGCTAGAGACCAAAGGACACTTAAGAGATCTTCAACCAATTAAACTGACTGGTATACTGACTAGCAAAGACTCTCTGACACATCCTGGGGGATAAGGAAAGATAAATATTGAGTAAAAGTTGAACAAGAAATTACCATCTTTAGCCACGGTAACTGCATCACAGTTGTTTAGAAAATATTCCGGGTCTAGTAGCACTTCATGCAGTTGAAGTGATATGATGTCTGGAATTTGCTTCAAAATAACATGGTTGGAAGTTAGGAGTCTAGGACACAATGTTGGCAATGCATCGAAGCTAGCTAATAAGTACATGCAAGTCTGGCACACAGTTCTCTTCGATTTTGTGTATTTGAATTTTAACAATTAAAAATGTGAGCCAAAAGAATCTCTATCTCCTTTAAAGGCACAGTCAGAATTTTATGTGAGAATTGCAAAAACAAGGGAATGACTCTCATTTTTAGGCAAAATAAGTTTTTAAAATCAACTCTGCTGAAAATTATAATTAGTAATGACAAAAACCTACAATATTCTGAGTAAGTCTCAATTCATTGGACCAGCCATCAAATATAAGAGATTGCCTATCATATATAAAAATCTTCTCAATGGAGAATGATTTATATTTAGCTGCTAAAACGATCTTAATCCCTCTGTGTGTGTGTGTGTGTGTGTGTGTGTGTGTGTGTGTGTGTATATACAGAGCAGCCAAATCTTAAATTCTCTGATAAAGCTTTGATGACAATGACAACAAATGATGCAGTTTGGAGGAAGTTGCATCTCTGTTGTAGAGCAAAGAGAAATAGATTTGATTTAAAAGTGCCCAAGGCGGGGCTGGAGAGATGGCCTAGCGGTTGGGAGCCTGATGCTCTCGAAGAGGACCCGGGTTCGGTCCCCAGCACCCACATGGTGGCCGAGAGCCATCTGAAACTCCAATTCCAGGAGAACTCTAGTTCCAGGGAAATCCGACACCCTCTTCTGACCTCCGCGGCATTGCACGACACGGGTGTACAGACTTGCATGCAGACAGTACATTCATACACATACAGAAATAAATAAAATTAATAAAAAAAAAAGTGCCCAAGGGCCAGGAGTGGTGGCATATTCCTTTAATTCTAGTATTCAGAGGCAGAGGCAGGGGCAGGCAGATCTCTGTGAGTTCAAAGTCAGCCTGGTGTACAGAGCAAGCTCCAGGCCAGCTGAGACTAAAGGGAGACCCTGTCTCAAAAAGACCAAAAAAAAAAAAAGTGCCCAAGGGGCTGGAGAGACGGCTCAGCAGTTAGGCATGCTTGCTCCTCTTGTCAAGAATCCTGGTTAGATTCCCACTATCCACATGGTGGCTAACAACTGTCCATAACTCCACTTGCAGGGAATCTGACACCCTCTTCTGTCCTCTGTGAGCACTGTCCACATGTGGTACACTTAAATATACAGGCAAAACACTCATACACATAAAAATACAAATACATTAATAGGGTTGGAGAGATGGCTCAGTGGTTAAGAGCACTGACTGCTCTTGCAGAGGACCTGGGCATTCACATGGCAGCTAATGACCATTTGAAGCTCCAGTTCCAGGGATTCAATGCCTTCTTCTGTCCTCCACAGATATTGTACAACATGGGTGCACTTACACACATGCAGGTAATACCTTCATACACATAAAATAAAAATAATAAATAAAAGTATTTTAAAAATACATAAAATAGAAAAAAGAGTGTTCAAATGTACTAGCATATTTAGTATGTGGAAGTCAGTAGTCTGATGACTTGTATCAGAAAAACCACTATCTTCTGTGTACCTGCAAGACAAAGTAACATTTTCCAGAATGCTAAAAGTGATGTCCAAAGTATCAAATGATAGGTCCAATGCTTTTCTGTCTTGTTCTAAAATGTTCAGTTATGTGAAGGCTTGCAAAAGAACCTTTCAAAACATATTGCTGTGATGGAATGTAGGCCAGAGTGAGTTCCAGGCCAGCTGGAGCTACAGGGAGACCCTGTCTCGAAAAGACCAAAAAAAAAAAAAAAAGAGTCTCTCCTCAAGGAAAGAAACTTGAAAGTCTTTTGAATGTTTGAAGAACTTGGGAAGTGTTAAGCTTATTGATCTGGCTTATAAGCACGAGTCGTTTTCTTCACATACAGTTGTATGGGATGCCACTGAATGTGATCACCAGTTTTTTTTTTTTTTATTTATTTTTGTATGTGTATGAATGTATTGTTTGCATGTAGGTCTGTGCACCCGTGTCGTGCAATGCCGCGGAGGTCAGAAGAGGGTCTCAGATTCCCCTGGAACTGGAGTTCTCCTGGAATTGGAGTTACAGACGGTTCTCAGCCGCCATGTGGATGCTGGGGATCGAACCCGGGTCCTCTGCAAGAGCGTCGGTGCTCTTAACCGCTAGGCCATCTCTCCAGCCCTGATCACCAGTTTTTGTTCTCGTCTCCTTCACCATCCTCACCACTCTGCCACGATACTGTCCTAGCTTATGCTTTTCATGTTTCCTTGGAATTTCCCACAGATGTGAAATAACTTCCATGCTGCAGCTAAACACGTCAGGTTCCAAAGTGTTACAGTTAATCTTTAAAGAAGGTGGTATCCACTGGGTCATAGGGCCAGTAGAAGTGGATCATGTTCAACTTGACTCAAAATAGCCAAGGATCACCTGAGCCTTACTGTGGCCAATCCCCTCGGCCCTTTCTCAGTGGATTTGAGTTACCTGCCCTTCCAGTGACTCACTCACTCTGGTTCTCAGGTGACATTTCAAGAACCCATGTCACCTGAGCCACCTGCTATTTTTAAGCCTGGGTTAGTAAGGAAGAGGAAGGCAGATTTAGATTGGGGCTATGAAATTGATTTTCACATATCCTACTGTTTTTTTTTTTTTTCAGTCTTAAGCTCTCTTGGCCTTCTTCCACTCTGTTTTCATAGGACTATAACTCTTAAGCAAGCAATAAAAGTACATTACTAATAGAGTGGTTAAGTTTGGCTTGAACAGACAAGCTATTGATTTCCACTAGCTCTGAAACTATTCCTTTGAAGGTCACTAAAAAGTGAAAAAGTATCCAGTTAGTTTGTATAAAAAGTCTCCTTTTCCTGCCTGTGGCTTCCATCGCTGGTGGCCGTTCCTTCCTGCTTGACGGTTGCTTGGTTTCCTGGCAGCATGCTATTCTGCCTCTTCTGTCGTCCCATCCGCCTTCTTGCTTCTTTGTGAGCCATTTCCATGCATCCTCTGATGGATGCAAGAGTGCTCTGTTCTGTCCTTGACAGTCTCTTATGGAGAGCTGGCACCGTTACTGCATTGTCCCTAGACTTCCAGGCTTCACACTCGGGAGTCATTTCCTCATGGGTGCAATAGAGCAGTTAGTGAATGAGTCTCAGGACTTGTTTGCTTGAAATTGTCAGTAATAAGTCCTTCATTCTCCTCCCTGTTAACTGAAGCCCAGATTCTTTCTTCCCCCTCCCCTTCTTCCTCCCCCTCCCCCCCTCCTTCTTCTGGTTATTATCTCAATGTATTTGCCATCTTCTCTTGAGTCTTGTTTTGCCAATTACTTTTAGAAGAATATCCCCAGCTCAGAACAAATTATAATTTCTTTCTTCAAATTTTTAATATATATTAAACTGTATATATTATATATATAATATATTACATATACATGTAGTATGTGTGTGTTTGTGTAGGTGCATGTGTGTGTATAGGTGCACGCCTGGAGGCAGGGAACAACCCCGAGTGCCATTCCTTAGGAACTCTGAACCTTTTTCTTTATTTTATATTTATTTTTTATTTTTATTTTTGAAAATTATTTTTGCATTATTTCCACCCCTCCCAGTCCCCACCAACTCCTCTCATGTCCTCCACTCCCTCTCAATTTCTTGTCCTCTTCTTTAATTATTATTTTTAAATTTTTTTATTTGTTAATTTGATTTTATTTTGTGCGTATAAGTGTATTGTCTGCACGTGTGTTAGTGCAACTTTGTTGTGCAATGCTCACAGAGGCCAGAAGAGGGGGCCTGGATACTCTGGAACTAGAGTTACAAACGGTTGTTAGTCACCAGGTGGGTGGTAGGAAATAAAGCTGAGTCCTTTGCAAGGGCAGCCAGTATTCTATTTTTTTTTGAGACAGGGTCTCCCTATAGCTCCAGCTGACCTGGAACTCACTCTATAGATTAGGCTGGTCTTGAACTCACAGATATCCACCTGCCTCTGCCTCCTGAGTGCTAGGATTAAAAGCGTGTGCCACCACGCCTGGCTTAAAGATGGTTCTTAGCCTCTATGTGGATGCTGGGAATTGAACACGGGTCCTCTGCAAGACCAGTTGGTGTTCTTAACTGCTGAACTATTTCTCTAGGCCCCGATTATTATTGTTACATATTCATGCATACCTTTTTTGAGACAAGGTTTCTCATTGGCCCGGAGATCGATAAATAAGTCAGAGTGACTGGCTAGCAAACCTCAGGAGTCTGAATCTGCCTGCATCTTCTCCAGTGCTGAGATTTCAGGAATGTGCACCAGGCCTGGCTTATCTTCATGGGTTCTGAGGATCAAATTGAGTCCTCATACTTGCATAGCAAGTATCTTACCAACTGAGCCATCTCCTAAGCCTGTTTATGTGAGTCTTAACTCTCCTGGTTTACTTCAATACTTTTTCCACTAATCAGAATCTTCTTAAGTCTTCCAAACATGAGCCCTCTGTTTTAAACAGCTAATCTAGGCTCATGTCTGCACATCCCTGCCTTGCTTATCTGGATCCTCTGATTTAGCATGTTCTTCCCTTTACCTACCTAATCCTTCAAAGCTAGGGCTGATTCTCCACGAAACGCTCTCTAACTCTGTCATTCAGTACCATCTCCAATTTTCAACGCCTGTGGCATTTCTAGACCATTCTCCAGTGAAGCATTAAGTTATAAATACGATGAAAAATTTTCAAGTTGCTCCCTAGGTATACTTCTAATTTTCTTCCAATTGGTTATAATCCTCTCCAGGGAAAAAAGTTAAGAGACATGACTATGGGATCATTCTTGCTAAGTTAAGATAATGTTTTCCATTCATTTTGTTTTTATAAATGGGTTTCCCAGGAAAACCCAACTTAACCAATGTACATGGCAAGAAATGAAGATGACAAATCTATCTGTGCCAGCTTCTTGGGTTTTAACAGCAATGCCGGGAGTGGAGTGTGATATATCTTGTATTTAGTTTCAGTGTTCCTCTCTCAGTGAGAAGCATCAGCATCCATTTGGTGCTGCCTGGCAGAGAGCAGAAGTCGTTCAACACTGCTCTTTCCCTTAGAATACC
The DNA here is from genome assembly GCA_009823505.1 of Rhizomys pruinosus. Lineage (NCBI taxonomy): Eukaryota > Metazoa > Chordata > Mammalia > Rodentia > Spalacidae > Rhizomys > Rhizomys pruinosus. The sequence goes on along the minus strand of VZQC01010551.1, from coordinate 681,058 downwards.
ATGTCTGCTTTATTGTTTATCATTAGGCCCATCAATTGTTGCCTTTATGTCTTATCATCTCTCCATTTCCTTTTATGTTCACCGACAGCACTTTAATTCAAGATACTAATCTCTCTGCTGCCTCTCACTCTCTTACCTCTCTGATTTGTTCTCAAGTTACAACAAGCTTTCTGAATTCAAATCTCACCATACCGAGCATATTCCTGTGCACTTTAATGGGATCTTAAGCATTCCTACATGAAAGCCCCCAGTCTTTAACATGCCTGCTCTTCATGGTCTGACACCATCTCATAGCTCATTCTATGCGATAATGACTTCTGGAACATTATCTTTCAGCTTGCTTACAGTGTAAACAAGCTTATTAGGCCTTGTGCTCTTCTTATAACCTAAACATATAGTTTTAATCCTTCACAACCTTTTCTTGCCCTTGACTCAGATTAATGTATGTATGTATGTATGTATGTATGTATGTGTGTATGTTGTGAGAATATCACTGATGAAAGCAGCAATGTCAAGTGCAACATATTATCTCATCTGTCTTGACAACAACAGGTGAGATGAGATGGATACCATATGTGTGTGGTTATGTATGCAGAAGGTACATAATCCCCTGAGGAGACAGTTCCTCTTTTCCCTCCTCATTTTATGCTGGATGTAAGGTTTCAAAAAAGGGATAGTAAGGCCTTTGTTCGAGAGCATAGTTCCAGGAGAATTCTGAAGGAACAGGTTCTCTGAACAGTTGGGGTTGTACTCTTGGTGGAAATGGAGGCTGAGAGTCAGGCTGTCTTTCTTCAGGCATCGCTGTAATGTGGCAGCACAGTGATGCACTCTGCCCCTTTCTCTCTGTGCTCTTATGTTCAGTATAGGGAACATACAAATGCCCTCCTAGTTGAAGCCATTGTACTTGCCTACAGAGTCTTGTCTTCACTCTTTACCTGGTCAACCTTCATATCCTACCTAAGATACTCTTTTCTCAAGGACGCATTCCCTGGCTTTCTTGACCCAGTCCTATTTCCTTATGCTATCTAGTCTTATCCAATCATCTACCTGACCTTCATCACTTATCACAGTTGAATTTTATAACTAGTTTTGTATTGATAATGATTTCCAGTTAATGCCTCTCTCTTCTATTATACTCTTTGAGGCAGGGTTAAGTCTAGCATGGACTAAGGCCTACTACATAAATATTCAAAGCATTTTTTTCAAAGTGTTTTTTAATGCAGGATTGAGTTGATAGGCAGTTGCTACTGAGGATGTCTATTTCAGCTTGGTGAATGGTTTGAGGCCAAGTTGTGGACAACCAACCTCAGTTTCCTCTCATTACCATGGTGGCAACAGTACTTGGATCCTCAAGTTACAGTCATATGTTGAGCAAGTAGTCAAAGCTCCGAGCATCCCATGGCCACAATCACTCCAAAACCCCTACTTAGCACAAATTTTTAAGTTGTCAATGCCACATTCCTCTACACCAAAGAACTGCAAACTGAAATGCTCAATTCAGGTCTGGAAGACCACATAAACATTAACATTGCAATGCGTTCCAGACTTTTAGACAGTAAGCTTAATTAATTAATTAATTAATTAATTCATTCATTCATTCATTCAATTTCTGACACTGGAGATCAAGCTAACACCCCACACATGGTAAACAGGTGCTCTCACTGATCTAGTAAGTTTAACTTTAAACAAGGAAAAGCTGCATTAAACAAGCCATTGCACTGAAAGTAGAGGGAGTTTAGATGTTAATTTGTGTTTGAAACAGTGTTCTGAAACTGGCATGGAGTGCTAATGTTTGTTGGCATATGGCAGAGCATGCTAAGAAGTGGGTCTAGCTTGGGTTTCATCCATGCACATTTTTTTCTGAATTACCCAGATGGTTGTGTTATAAGGCAGTGTCACCTTTAAGGCTGTTATAGAACATGAGCCTTGAGACTAATACAGTAAACAGACTGCATATTTTCAACATGGTAACAGGAGGAAATAGATGCTCATCAGATTTTTCAAATATCATTTGAAAGGGTCAAAATTCTTGTGGGTATGTGCAAAAGACAATTAAAAGATAGATTAAAATAGGAGGAATAATTACTTTTCTTGCGTAAAAGACTCAAGGGTATAATGACTAGCTGGAGTAAATCTTAGAATGTCGCTTATTTGCAAAATGCTGCCAAGTAGCTAGGTAATAATTCATAGAATTCATAACGACTTAAAAGATGGCTGCTTTAATGGAGTTTTTCTGTTACTTATTAAGATCACCTTAATAATTCATGCATGGCAATCCCTTTAACGAGCAACAAAATCTCACGTATCTCATTTAAACTTGGCAACTCTGCTGACAGTTAATATAGTCTCCTACCCCTGAGCCAGCAATTGTAAAGCAGCCCTGGGCTGTTAGTAATGGAAACCTTCCCATTTATGATAATCCCAAGAAAAGTTATGTCTGAGATGAATGGTTGGATTCTATGGTCATTTGCCAGGATTTATTCATTCTTCATCTGTAGGGAGGAGACAGGACAATAATGAGTCTAAACCATAACTCTTGTTCCATAGAGTGTACTAGCTGGTGGCTTCTTTGTTAATGGCAGCAACTTATCACCATTTTCTTGGAAGGAGCAGGAGTTTCTATCAAGATTTTAAAGCCTTCTTATGCTTTGCATCCACTTTAGATGGTGAAGGATCAAACTATCCCCTAGAAAAATTAATCCTGTGCTTTCCTCACACAGGTAATCTAGGTTTAACCTCCTCACTAGCATTCACCAGGCACTCTTTCCAGACACAGCCATTTTTCCCATTGATGTAGTGGCTGAAGAACTTGTAACTGCTTTTTTTACAGAAGAGAATCTTCTAGGTTATAAATTCTGAAGATATTGCTCAAATAAAATTTGAACAGTAGAGGCTAATGTTAGCACACATTTATACTATGCTATGTCCATGTGTAGGAAATCATCAACTGCAGCATTCACCATGGTATAAATGACAGAAAACACATCCATTTAAATCAATTTTGCATCCAATAGACCCGTTTTAAATGACCCATTCTTGGGATCTATAAATTAAGTTGGAAAAGTTAGGCAATGAGCCACTGTTTTCTTGTGTAGGCCCCTCTTAAAAATTTATTACAGTCTTCCAGACAGCTGGTCAGTTACTCCTATGAACTCACAGCAACGGTGACAGCACGCACAAGTCCCACGCATGCTTGAACCAGACACAGTCCCAGCACAGACATGAGGAAATGGTAAGAAATCCCAACCCAACCTAAGAAACTTTTGGCAACTGACAGCTGCTGGGAGGGGAAGACAGTGTCACACAGGGATTGGACTCTCGGTGGGTCCAGTGATAGACCCACACTGAAGGACATGTAATGACACAGGGAAGACTATAAGCCATATAGATATGTACTCATATCTACATATAAATAATATATGTACATTAAATTGGGTGACGGGCAGTAGGGGGAAGTGCTGATAGGGGATCTATCAAAGTATGTTGTATGAAAATTGTAAAAATTCAATAAAGATTGATTAGAGTCAGGAAGATCTTGGATTTGGGGAAAACACAGAACAGGGTCACCACAAAAGCTGACTTCTACTTTCTTATTAAGATAGCCTTAAAATTCATATGTGACAGTACCATGAATAAATTACAAAATTGCAGGTATCTTATTTAAATTTGTCATGCTAAAATCTGACATGCCAAAGTTGGTCACGTTTGCATCCATACCTTGTGTAAAAAGGGAGAGGCAGGGTGATCCTAGTCCACTTGTTGAAAGTATCTGACACCAGGATCCGTTGCAGGTGATAGCGGCTGCACTCAACATTGGTAGGCAGACAGTCCCTCACCAGTGGGTGCCATGACAGCCCAAGATCCACTGAGTATTCCAATTCAATAGCTGAAACAGGAAGCAGTTTCCTTAATATAAGCACATGTCTGCAGACCGAGGAACTATAGTAACTTACTGTCTTTCTGTAGGTTTTAATTTTAATCAAACGTCAATTTGACTTTTTCCTGTTTATGTTTCATACTTTAGGATGCCTCCCATTTTTTTTCCTTTTCCCTCTGTATTATTATATTTATTAATTTCTTCAAAAGAGATGATATGATCACATGAAATATAAAATAACATTTTCTGAGTCATTCTTTATAATGGGAACCTTTCAGAACAATAACCATAAAGTCATTGTTTCATATGCAGAGTATATGAGCATCAATGTTATTTTAGAATATGTATGAAGCATTCCAGTCCTCTTCACACCATTGCTCTTGCAATTCCTCCTTCTCTGCTGAAACCCTTCTTCCCTAAAAGTTCCACATTGCTTTCATGTCTTTTTGTCAATTATATATTTTGTGATCACTTTTTCCATATTAAAATTAAAAAAATTAGTCTTTTAAAACTTTCTAAAATATTTATTTTCATTTTTATGTATATGTATGATGTGCCTCTGTGTGGATGTGTGTGTGCGTGTGTGTGTGTGTGTGTGTGCGTGTGTGTGTGCCATTGGTGTGCAGGCACCCAAGGAGGTCAGAAGATGGCACTGGATCCTCTGGAGCTGGAGTGGCGGTCAGTTGTGAGCTGCCTGCCATGGTGGGAATGGATCTCTGATCCTCTGGAAGAGCAGGAAGTGGTCAGTCACTGAGCTGTCTCTTTAGACACAGTCTTTTCAAATTTTGACCATCTTTCAAGACTTCTGATAAAAAATAATCAATTTTGCTCTTGCTATAGGCAACAGTTCTTAGAAATGATAGAACCTCTTTTGTTCTATGTCTTGCTTGGCTATGTGGTGATGCGTATACTAGGGGGCTCGCAGCAGTATGCGGAGGGAGCTGAAACCCAGGGGACTTGTGGGAATGCATGCCGTCAGATCGTGGTCTGTATTTCTTTCCTTTCTTTTTTTCCCTCTAAACATTCGACCAATCCGCATCTCCATTTCTCTTTCCCTATTCACTGAATGCTTTGTAAATGGCCTCAGCCCCCACTTCCCTTCAGAATTGCTTTCTCTAAGGCAGGGGTTTTTCAGTCTTGGCTGTACATTGAAATCACCTGGCCTCCTTTAGAAATTACTGGTGTCTGGGTTCCATGACTAGAAATTCTGCCCACAAATCTTCTGGAGCTGGCCATGGGGTCAGGAGCTTTGAAGCTCCCCAGGTGAGTTTTCCTGGATGGCATAAGGCGGCACAGAGCTCTAAGCCTTCTACGTAGGGATAGTGCCCTGCTCCCAGCCTTCATTGTTTGTGTCCTGTTACAGCCATGGACATCATTATTGATCCCTGATTCTGGAAACTTTCTTTTATTTGAGGATGTTAGTCTATGCCTCCTGTCTTGTTTCACTCTGATTTCTTTGCTAACTAGCCCAGCTTTGGGCATTTTCCCAGACCTGTTTCTGGCCCCCTGTTCCACACATACACTATTAAGTCTCCAACTAAATCTCCCAGTTTTACTTCTCAAAATTGATTCTATTATTCAGGCAGTGCTTGCTGAGCCTGGCACTGTACGGGCTGCTGGGTACACTGTGATGAAGAGTCTAGACAGATTCTCCCCTCTACAGGACCCAGAACCCATTTCACCTGAAGTAAAAAAATAAAATAATTTCCCCCATAAACAAACAACTTTACTTAAACATCAAACCTTCCATTATATTCTTGGGTTTCTGAGCTAATCTTTCCCCAAACACATTGGGATACCTGTGATGGTTAGCTTTAGCTGTCAATCTAACACAATGTATAATCACCCGGGAAGGAAGTCTCAATGAGGGGGGTTGTGTGCATTAGGTTAGCCTATGGGGGACGATCTTAAATAAAGTGGTTGGGGTGGGAAGACCCAGCCCACTGTGAGTGGGTCCGTTCCCTAGGCAGGGGTCCTGAGCTGTGTGAGAGTGGAGAATTTGAGCTGAGCAAACACGCAGTGAAGTGAGCACTCATCTCTCTACTCTTGACTGTAGATGTCGTGTGACTAGGTGTTTAATGCTCCTGACTTGATTTCCCCACAATCTACCCTGGAACTGTTAGCTGAAATAAACCCCTTTCTCCCCTAAGTTGTTTTTTGTCAGGGTATTTTAACCACAGCAACAGAAACTAGGACGATTTCCCTTTTACTTGAAGTCTGTCTTCAGGAGGTTCTTCATAATTTGTTGCCTCCTCTACTTAGTCACTTTGCTCTTTCATGTTCCTTCCTTACCGTACCTCTCCCGGGAGGCTGTGCCAGCCTGTGGTAGATGCGCACACACTGGCTAATGAGGGCAGAGACCTGGTGTTGCTGGTGGTCAACCACGAGCGAACTTCCTATCATTGTCCTCACTGACTTCCCAAGTTAATGAAAAGCTAAGTCTCTGGGATGTAGAGCATCTTTCTGCTTTTAAAGCCAACATGTTTTGTTCTCCTAGAGCTTTCCTGTAGGCCAGGGGAACCCTTGTTACTGCTTGTCTACTTAAGCTACCCACCCAGTTTGGGATGGTTTCTCTTCTCTATGTATCCTTAAAACCCACACCAATCATCAAGGTCCATGGGAGACTTGGATCTCTGTCAAATGTCCTCTGACTCACTGGATGGACCAATCATCCATCATCTTTCCATTCTTTGAGTTCTCATCACATTTTACAACAGTGTCACTTCACAGAATGTTCAGTCATTTATTGGATTCTAACTTTTTGAGGCATACTTTCAAATAGAATTTATCTACTGAAGCCAGATTCTGTACCTTCTATTTGTCCATCTTTTCCAAGAACCTCCTCTCCCACTGACTAGTCTTGTGTCAACTAACTGTGTTTGAGGTATGATGAATACTTCTTCTGCGATTCTTTTTTAACAAAGTTCAATAATGGATATAAAAAAATCTGGTTATACAGAAATTTGGAAGTAAATGATTTTCGGGCTGGAGAGACTGCTCAGTAGTCAAGAATGCTTACTGCTCCTTCAGAGAACCCAGGTTTGGTTCACATGGTGGCTTACAACTGCCTGTAACTACAGTTCCAGGGGACATGATGCCCTTTTCTTGCCTCCAAAGGCTGCACACATGTCCTGCACACATACGGACAAACATGTACACACACACACACACACACATATATATATATATATATATATATATATATATTTAATCTACAGCACAATATTTTCAAGGAAATTGTAACAGTTTCAAGAGTATTCAAGGACTCAAATGTACTGTGTATTTCTTTAATGTACCAGAGAATGTGTGTGTGTGTGTGTGTGTGTGTGTGTATGTGTGTGTGTAAGTCAGAGGTTGTGTATGTGGATATATGTGGAAATCATACGTTGATATATATCTTCTTCAATTGCTTCTCCTTATTTTTTGAGGTAGGGTCTCACTGAACCCAGGGCTTACCAACTAATTAGACTGGCTGGCCAGCAAGCTCTCGGGATCTGCCTGTCTACCTCTCCAGCACCACAACTGCAGGTACATGCAACCATGCTTGGCTTTTCATGTGTACTCTTTGTATCTGGACTCAGGTCCTCTTGGCTGCACAGAAAGCACTGAACTAAGTCATCTACATAAACCCCTGACAGAGGTTCTGAATAGTCCTATGACAGAGACAGCCAAAGACACTCAAGCACACATGTGTGTCCCTCTGTGTGGATGCAAAATACTTACAATAGCAAGAGTCTGTGACTGAGCAGGAGGCAGCAAAATCTATCTGTAAGAACGAGTCCTCATTCACAGCAATGTCTGTGGTGACCACGTAACGGGTACTGGCTTTCTCAATGAAGACCAGGGCATCACCTGTGGAGCCACAGACGGACATCTTGGTGCCTCCAGGGTGAAGCAGCCACTTCCTGCTTTCCAGAGTTGTGAAATCATCTTCTAAGACTGTATTGCCAGAGATATTTCCTCCAATAAGAATCTGCAATGTATTTAAAAAAAAAATACACAGCCTTATTTTCAATTTCCTTTCAAGGCACAAGAAAGTTCAATAGCTTTTGTTTGTTTTTCTCTGCCAGGCTTCTTGGACCCAGCACTATACGGGGTGCATGGTGTCAGGGCCTTTCAGAATGTTCTTGTTTATGTGGTCTGCGTGCCCATCTGGCAAGAAGCTACAGAAAACAAATGAAAGGTTTGACAAAACCATTTACAGCTTTCGTGGGCCAAATTGTGCCTTTGGAAACTACATGTCCCCAAGCTGGGAAAGCAAAATTTGGCTTGCCTGTGATTATTTTCCATGTGAAATTTCTATTTAAGGACAGTTGTGGCCTGAGGCATTTCAGTTGCTGTTCTTTGCATACAGGTTCTCTGAGTTTTATTTATACACACTTTATTATGTACAAAGATCCTTTATGGCAACCCATAAAGTTGTTGGGAGAGACAGTTATTTACTTTCTCCCAAAGAGGAGTTGAGAACAACTGCATGTGGCATCAATGCTAATTTGCATGTTTCCTTTTGCAGGGAATTATAAACTTGTATCATGCTTGATGAAGTCCCTCTGTCCATATGGCAGCATTCTCTATGAGGAAGACCTAGGCCTTCTGTTGCATCATTTATTTTTATAGGCTTAGGGAACTGAGAGACTAGAGAAAGAAAAGAAGCTAAACACCATAGCTAATCCAGCCATGTGCCCTTGGGCAAGTCACTCAACTGTCTGACTGTGCTCCCATAGCATGGGAGTTGGACTAAAATGCTTTCTGAGGTCATAAAAGTTAAAGTAGTTCATGCTGAAGGGACTGACCTGGTCGATAACCCAGGGGCTGTAGAAGTGCCCATTTTCAGATGGCTGCCACCACCGGAGGCGAGTCGAGGCAGAGCGGGCCTTCGAGGGTATCTCCAGGGCGATGTACCTGCCCACGTTGCTGGAATTGCTGAAAAGGAACTCTTGAAGGAGATTCCAGGAGAGGCCACCATTGAGAGAATACTGTAGAAGCACAGGCTGGCTCCTGGGGTCTGGAACACCTTTTCCACATCCCAGTCTCATGAAGAACTGCACAAATCTAACATCAGCAAACTTTACTGTAGACCACTACTTCAATGGGAAATCGACATCATTAACAAAAGACAAGCACCCTGGGTAGCATGTGGGAATGAATGGCTTTAATAAATATGACGATTTAATTAATGTCCAAAACAATCACTTCAAAGAGTGCTTTTCCCTTTTTAATGAGAATGAGAGTTAATTAAATGTGAAGTGTGAAAAATGGCAGTTCTGGCCCATATTTGCATCTCAAATCTCTTCTACGGAGAGTCTGGGGAAAGTGAGCATCACTGCATCCCTTGGCTACTGTATAAGACGATGGAAGAGATCCAAAGGCTGTTCAAGTTTGAGAATGTGTACTGTCATCTAGTGAAGAGAAACAGGATTCCAGTCCTCAGTATTTGAAACTAATATAGAGCATGCCACATTACTGGCAAAATCATTCTCAGTGTTACTAGTAGCTTTACGGATCTTGCATCATTGGTTTTAGGGGAGACATTTAAATTCAGCAATTGTACCATCTCTTTGCAAAACGCCAGGCATCTTTTGGAAGAGGTGTGTCAAGCCTGGGCCTCTTTTCTGCATTTTGTGGCAGGCGAAGGGAAGACTGAGTGTGGGTTGTTGGTGGCAGTGTGGTGTGCCAGCCTCTGACTGTTGCTGGGCCTGGGGATGGATGATACTGGCCACCGAGAACAGTGGCTGCCAGCCAGCAGCAGCTTTTCTAGCTGGCAGAAAAGTGGACAGAGTGTCAGCAAGCGGCTGGGGTGCCAGTGAAAACTGGCTCCTATGTTATCTTTGGCAGCAAACTGCTGGTGCTTGGTTTGGTCATTATGCTAGCTGGTAGAACAGAATAGATTTCATGTCAAACCTAAGGCACATACTAAATAATACAATGGGACTTATAATAAATGTTATCTGTTTCCTACATAAAACCATTCATTTCTCATGATTCTCCCAGTTCCCATTCATTTATGGTATGGCCCTGAAAACACTGAGATCTTAACATGGAACATTTTAAGGTCAATATATGCAAATCCCACATAGCATGCAACTGTGATGAGCTATACAATGCATCTTTTAACATTTGGTTAATAAAAACATACACTGCTGGTGCCCAGTGATGTCTATATTTATAAGAACAATAATTATTTGCTAAGGAAAAACTTGGTATATTATCTGCTTGTATTTGGAGATATGTATGTTAATTTAGTGATACTATAATCACCAAATTACTAGTTAGAAAAATAATATCAGAATTACTTATTTGGAAAAAAACTTAGTAAGTTCTCAATTAGAGAACTCAGCTGCTAGTGAAAAATCAGATATAAAGAGCACCCAATTAAACTACACACACTAGAATGGGATAGAAGAAGAGTTTGCTTTCAATAACTATAAAATGATTTCACAAAATAATTATATTTTCTATGAAGTACAGAATTTATAATCAATAAATGAAAGATTTAGGAGAAAGAGGGAATGTAAGGTATATTTTAAAATACCATGAAATGTTTTTAAAACTATAAACATGATTTCCTTCTCCACTTGAAAATAGGTCAGGCTTCCATTTTACACACATTAAACTGTATTTTACATTTTCCTGCTAAGGTTTTGGCTCATCAAGTGATCAAGGAATATACATCATGACAGGACATGCTCCTCAGAGCCGGTTTAAAATGCTTGTTTCTGAGTGACTTTGCTCAATGTAGAAAATGACTTCTTAGAACATGTGCATTGTGGGGAAGATGTTTATGAGGAAGGAGGGTGTGCTTCAAATACTCTTAACTGAATTCGCTAATGGAGATTGATCATGAATCGTGGGATGTACTGCATTTTAAGCTTTTTACTGAGACAGTGTAAGAAATGCATGCATTTTCTTCCTAGTTAAGTGCTAAGGAATAGTACTGGGTAAAAGGTGGATAAGATGATGCAATATAGACAGTTACGGCAGAGTGCATGATCTGGGGTGGGGTAGGGGGAAGGGAAAGGGGAATATGCCTAAACTGAACTGAGAAATGATGTCTGAAATACACAAAATGTCAATAAAAGCATCATAAAAAAATAAAACATAAGAAAAATATAATAAATCAGGAGGAAAAAAAGAAGATACAGTATTATTTTCTTGAAGTTAGGGTAAATTAAATACTGTCTTCCCAGGATAAAGCCTATAGAACAGCAGATGTTAAGTCTTAATTTGTTTAGCTGTGTTTCACATCTGACGTAGATATTGAACAAATGCTTGTTTTGAACTGGAAATTAGGCAAACTGTGTCTTTTTGTTATTGTGGTGTTTTTGTGTATGAGTGTTTTTCCTTCATGTATGTAAATGCACCCATGTCATACAATGCCCATGGAGGCCAGAAGAGAGTATCTGTCCCCTGAAGCTGAAGTTTTAGCAGATCGTTAGGTGCCATGTGCATGCTGGAAACTGAGCCCCGGTCCTCTTTAGAGCTGCCTGTGCTCTTAACTGCTGGGCCATCTCTGCAGGCCCTGTGAATTGTGCCTTAATGGATGATCTGAGCAAAGGGAAGTCTAGAGCCAGCAGTTGAAGGCCCTGCCCTTGAGCGCTCCCTGGTCCTTCCTGCCGTATGTGCATAGCTGTAGGTTACAATTACCTAGCATGTGATAAATCCAGGTCCCTTGTCACCAACATGCGCAAGCCATCTTCATTGAAAAAGAGGTTGTTCCCACTGGAAAGGATCCCACACTTCCGAGAAGGCTTTCCACCACTCATTAATAAGAATCTGTCCGATTCTAGTTGGCCTGAAAAGAGTGGAAAATGTGGTTTATCTGTGACCCTAAGTATAGCTGTATTATATTTATAAAGGAAATATGGTACCTGTGTTGCATAGGTTTTAAGTATAAAGTAGTAAATATTAAAGTATATTTTGGATCAAAGGCCTCTTCATCCTATTGACTTGCTCAAATTGTTTAGATTTGAGTGTAAAATCCAAAGGTCCAGTCAGGTAGGCTTTTCCTTCCTCCTCCTCCCTCTTCCTTCCTCCTCCTTCCTCTTTTTCCTTCTCCCTCTTCCTTGCTCCTCCTTCCTCTTTCTTCCTCTTCCTTCCTCCTCCTCCTTTCTCCTCCTTCCTCTTCTTCCTCCATCTTCTTCCTTCCTCCTCCTCCTTTCTACTCCTTCCTCTTCCTTCCTCTTCTTCCTCCTCCTTCCTCTTCTTCCTCCTCCTCCCTCTTCCTTCCTCTTTTTCCTCCTTCCTTTCTCCTCCTCTCTCCTCCTTCCTCTTCCTTCCTCCTTCTTCCTCCTTCCTCCTCCTCCTTCCTCTTCCTTCCTCCTCCTTCCTCCTCCTCCTTCCTCTTCCTTCTTCTTCCTCCTCCTTCCTCTTCTTCCTCCTCCTCCCTCTTCCTTCCTCTTCCTTCCTCCTCCTCCTTCCTCTTCCTTCTCCTTTCTCCTTCTCCTTCCTCTTCCTTCCTCCTTCCTCCTCTTCCTTCCTCTTCCTCCCTCTTCCTCCTCCTTCCTCTTCCTTCCTCCTCTTTCCTCTTCTTCCTCCTCCCTCCTCCTTCTTCCTCCTCCCTCCTCCTTCTTCCTCCTCCTCTACAGCAAAGAAAGTGAATGAACGAGGCCAGAAGAAAGGAAGGCTACAGCCCTCATGTCTTTGCTGTGTCTTCTCTACCGTGTGGACAGCATCGGACAGAAATAGCACAACGTCTTTTAAAATGCACTTAAAGAGATTTCATATAATTTAATAGTTGTAGTTAAATGCCATCTTTCAAAGCTGATTCTCAAATCTCAGATCTGCATCTTCGATTTAGCTGATTTTTTCATTGTGGCAAACTACATAAAAGTGGCTTACCATACTACACTTTTAAGTGAACAGTCTAGTGGTATTTAGTACACAGTACATAGTACCATACTCAGGAATTACTTCAAGGTATTCATCACCTTAAGAAGGAAACTTATACCAACAAAGCAGTCACTCCCCTGTCCTCACATCCTTGGAAACCACTAAGCTTCTCTCCCTCTAAGAATTGGCTTATTTGGGATATTTCATAAAAATGAAATATAAAAATCTATAGTATTTTGTCTTGCTACTTTTATTTATATTAGCATGTTCAAAGTTTATATGTGTTGTGGTATGGATGAGTATTTCAGGCCTTTTCATGGCAGAGTATTATTTCATTGTGTGGCTATACCTAAATTTAGTTTTTTTTTATATTTTATTTTATTTTATTTATTTCTGTATGGGTATGAATGTACTGTCTGCATGCAGGTCTGTGCAACCGTGTTGTGCAATGCTGCGGAGGTCAGAAGAGGCTGTCGGTTTCCCCTGGAACTGGAGTTTTCCTGGAATTGGAGTTTCAGACGGTTCTCGGCCGCCATGTGGGTGCTGGGGATCGAACCCGGGTCCTCTGTAAGAGTGGTCGGTGCTCTCAACTGCTAGGCCATCTCTCCAGCCCCAAATCTAGCTTTTAAATGAATTGTAAGGCCATAAACATTTTATAAAATTTTATAGAAAACTTGGAAACAAACTCTTTTGGTCTCATTACATGAGCAGATTGTTGTTGTATGTCATTGCATCATATGGAGATGTTAGTCCATACTTGGATGATAGTGTACCTATAGTTTAGATGCTTTTCCCTGGCCATTACACAATACATATTTTTTTCTCTGTTGAAACACATAATGACACCTAGGTGTATAATGAAGGTACAGAAAATGAGAGGGAGCTTGATGAGCTGGTAAAATCTGGATTTTGGAAAACTCACTTATCTCATTCAATATTAGCCTTTTAGAGATATTTTGTAAAATCATTGTTTATCAGTAATTGCATATAGCATAAAAGTGGTGAAAATAGTCTTAATTTTTCTCTCTTACTGACTACTGTTTCAAAAATGCAACTCTATAAACATCCAGAACTGGGGCTGGAGAGATGGCTCAAGCACTCAGAGCACTGGCTGCTCTTGTGGAGGATCGGGATTCAGTTTCCAGAGTCCACGCGGCAGCTCAGAACTGTCTCTGAATCAGATGCCCTCTTCTGACCTCTGTGGACACAACACAGGTGTGCTTACAAGCATTCAGGCAATGAGTGTACTCATACATAGAAATAAAATAAAAAATAAAATAAAAAATCCAGAACTGAGTGGACTTTTGTGTGCTTTCTATTTTAATAACAATGAAATAGTATAATAGACTTTAGTAATTACCTTTCTCTCTCTCTCTCTCTCTCTCTCTCTCTCTCTCTCTCTCTCTCTCTCTCTCTTTTTTTCTTTTTCTTTCTTTCGAGACAGGTCTCCCTGTAGCCCCATTTGGCCTGGAACTCACTCTGTAGACCAGGCTGGCCTTGAACTCACAGAGATCCGCCTGCTTCTGACTCCCAAGTGCTAGGATTAAAGGCGTGGACCGGGGCTGGAGAGATGGCCTAGCGGTTAAGAGCGCGACACGCGTCTCTGAGAGGACCCGGGTCGATCCCCAGCACCCACATGGCGGCGAGAACCGTCTGAAACTCCCAATTCCAGGAGAACTCCGTTCCAGGGGAATCCGACACCCTCTTCTGACCTCCGCGGCATTGCACGTCAGCGTGCACAGACTTGCATGCAGACAATACATTCATAACATACGGAAATAAATAAAAAAAAAAAAAAAAAAAAAAAGGCGTGGACCACCACACTTGGCTTAAGACCGTTCTTAGGCACATGATTGGTGCTGGGAATCCAACCAGATCCTCTGCAAGAGTAGTCAGTTGCTCTTCAAAACTGCTGAGCCATTTCCAGCCTCCTATGATTTCTTTCTTTCTTTCTTTCTTTCTTTCTTTCTTTCTTTCTTTCTTTCTTTCTTTCTTTCTTTCTTTCTTTCTTTCTTTCTTTCTTTCATTTTTTTTTTTTGAGACAGGGTCTCCCTATAGTCCCAGCTGTCCCAGAACTTACTCTGTAGACCAGGCTGGCCTTGAACTCACAGAGATCCACCTGCCTCTGCCTCCCCAGTGCTAGGATCAAAGGTGTGCATCACCATGCCCAGCTTAAAAACGGTTCTTAGCTACCATGTGGGTGCTGGGAATTGAACGCAGGTCCTCGGCAAGAGCAGTCGGTGCTCTTAACCACTGAGCCATCTCTCTAGCCTCTAATGATTACTTTTCTATCACAAATTGTGTTATTGTGTTTACCTATAAGTCCTTTTACAAAACCGAATTGGTGAGAAATGCTTACCTTCAAAATCATCCTTTAGAAAATCAGGATTTTTGGTACTTATTTTACAGGTTGGACCTGAGTAACCTGGATCACATATACATTTGGTTCCATTGATGCAGCTACCATGCCCATTACACATCTCTTCACATTGTGGACCAATATAGACATTATCAATGGCCCATGTGACTGGCTGAGAGCCTGCAGGGTAAAATCCCTGGTACCATCTGAAACGCACAGATCTGGAAAACAAATACGAGTCTATCAAAAGTTAATCGATTTAGCAGTACACCTTTAGAGTAAGCATCAGTCAGTAAACCATGGGTACATATTAGGTATCAACACAAGCAAGAAAAAAAATGAGATTTGCCATTTCAGTAACAACATTCCATTCTTCTTTGCTGTTAAGTTTACTGCGTCATATAAGACCTTCCACATTCTATTTGTATGAGAAAATTCTACCTAACCTGTCATACCAGCTTTCTTGGCCAGCATTTTTTATTTATTGTTTTTAAAATTTTATTTATTTTGTATGTGTATAAATGTCCTGTCTGCATGTAGGTGAATGCCGCAGATGTCAGAAGAGAGTGTCAGATTCCCCTGAAACTGGGATTCTCAGCTGCCATGTGGGTGCTGGGGATCGAACCCGGGTCCTCTGCAAGAGCAGTCAGTACTCTTAACCGCTAGGCCATCTCTCCAGCCCCCAACAAGCATTTCTTTAGCCTATTATTACTCTCTATAGCTAATCTCTTTCTAAAAACAAGAGGTAAAACCCACATGACTTAAATTAATCATGAACCATTCAAAGCGTATAGTTCAGTGACATTTACACACCAACAAAATTGTCTACCTTGATCTAATTCTAAGCTATTTTCATCATCTGAAAGGAGTCTCCATACCCACCACCAACCTACTTTCTCTCTGTGGATTTACCTATTCTGAACATGGCATAAAAAGGAAACCATGTAACATGTGGCCTTAGTATTTCTCCACATTGATTTAACATTAATATTTCCAAGGTCCATTCATTTTGTAGCAAGGATCAGACTTTCCTTCTTTTTAATGATCGAATATTATTCTGTGATGGGATTATATCAACTTTATTTATTCATTGGTTTCCGCCTTTTGGCTACTGAGAACATTGCACTTACAAACGCTTGGGTAGCACAAGTATTTGCTTAAATGTCTGTTTTCAATTCTTCTGAATGGAATGGAAGCAGAACTTACTGGGTTTTATGGTGTATGATGAATCTCAGCTTTTCTCTCTCATGTTTCCATAACTGTGGTGGGACTTCCATTATTATAGTACTGCAGGTAGTCACTTAAAAATATGCCCATTTCCTCTATTGGCAGTGAGTTTGTAGAAGTCAATTCCTATGTTCCTCTTTTATACTTTTTCTTTTTTGAAAAATATTTTATTTATTATTTTTATTTTATGTATATGAGTATTGCCTGCATGTGTGTAAGTGTACCTGTGTTGTGCAATGGCTACAAAGTCAGAAGAAGGCATTGGATTCTCCTGTAACTGGAGTTATGGATGGTTGTTAGCCACCATGTGGTGCTGGGAATAGAACCTGGGTCCTCTGCAAGAGCACCCAGTGCTCTTTACTGCTGAGCCATCTCTCCACCCCCCCCCCCCATTTTTATACCTTTTCATGGTATAGTGCCTCAAACACAGTAGTTACTCATTAATTTTTTAAGAAAACCAGATTTAGCTTGTTCTTATTTCATGTTTTTTTTAAATCAAAGATAAGAAAATACGACAGGTTTGTTGGCTCACACCTGTAATCTTGGCATTTGACAGGTAAAGATAGGAGCATTGTCATGAATCTGGCTATACATGAGTCTGGCAAGCTTGGACCCTGTCTCAAAACCACCACTACCACCACCACCAACAACAACAACAACCACAAAATTAGTAAATAAATTGTCTCATCATATTACTTATGATAAATTAGGTCCTAGAAATAATCTATATGTTTAGAAATCCAGAAATAGTTTAACATTTTTTTTACCATGTATAATTCAATCCTAAGAGACTCCCAAAATAACACAGTTTATTGCCACTCAGAACTTGAAGGCAAGACCCTATTACTGAAGTCAGGTCATATTTCAGACACAGGACTTGGAGAAATTGAGCCGGAACTGACCCAGAAGCTTCCTCCCTGAAGACTCGCTCTCATAGCATTAGAGGATAATATCCAAGCTAAAAAACCAATCAATGGTCCAACCTAGATGTAAGGCCTAATAACCACAACAATGACTAGCACAGATAATTATTCTATTGGTGCAGTAGTGGCACTTTTATCCTGGGGGCAATCAACAGCTATCTAATTGGACTTAAAGCCCACTTAATGGGAGGCAATTGATTTGTGGTATTATAAACAGTCAAAAACACATAACTGGAGAGGTCATAGGTCCTACAGAAAAACTTGACATCTGTCATATCCCTAGAAAAACATAATCTCTTACTGTATGATAAATATGTATCCTTATACTTACCAACAAGTATATCTCTCATTACTCATCAAAGAAACTTCTTTTTTTGCCACAGACAGAGACTATATGGTAAAATGCACAGAATAAGGGTCTATGAGGTACCCAACCCTAAGTGACATACCTACAATGCATCCTTTACATCTAAGGCTTAGGAAACATAGCAGAAGAGGGGGAAGAGAGAGCATTAATATATCTGTCAACTCTCAAGAGCCTTTAAATGTTCCTCATGCCACAGATGGTGATTAACACAGAAAGTCACAACTGGCCAAAATGTGGAGAATAAGAGACTGCAAAGTATGTTTCCCTGGACAGGATTCTTCCATTAAACCTCTGCTACCTGGGGCTCAGAAGAGGGAGCAGAACGACTGTAAGGGCCAGGGAGGGTGGATAACCACAGGGAGCAGAAGTTTTAGAGCGGCTGCAAATGTTCTCCTAAGGACTGACAGCAATGGTGACGGTATGGACAAGAACCATGCAAACTGCAACCAGACAAAAACCCAGCACAGAAGTGCTTAGTTGAGGAACTGCTGACAGCTATTCACTGCTAGGTGAGGGAGAGGTAGTCTTCTTTAAGGAAGTGACACTAGATAGGCTGACCAGGAACCAGTGGATGATTTCACACCGAGGGACATGTGGGGACACAAACTTGACTCCGTCAGTCTTAATGTGTATGACAGAGTGCATGAGATCTGGTGGGGGGCTATGGAAGGTTCAGATGGGGGAGGGTCTAAATATGATCAAGATATATTGTATGAAATGCATAAAAAATTTAAAATTCAGGTCAAAGAAGATGGATTTCTTTTAGACGGGAGAGTATAAAGATTGTGTGTGCACTTGTTTTTGCCCCACATGCATTTATCCAATTTCTAGTTTTCATATACTAAAATCTGAATAGTTTTTAATTGGAGAATCAGAAATTAGAAGTTAACTGCTTGGGTATGGGATGGGTTGTGAGAGAAAACTTTGCTAAGTTTCAGCAGTTTAGCAGAGAACAGAGCAGGCAGAGTCAAGTTCTCCCACATAATTTTAACCCCGACTTCATCATTTATATCAAGACTCCATGTATACCAAACCCCTCCAAATGCCAGTTTACACTCAACCTGGTTTTCCCTACTTGTCAAGTTTAGTCTTGACAAGAAGCACTTCTTGCCTTTTGAACTTCTGGGCTGCTGAGCTGAGGGAAATGGCTGGAGTTTTCCTTTGAACAAAAGCCTACAGGGATTTTTTTGAACTTCTTATTTATTCAAATGTTCTGAATACAAACGAACCACTTTAGTTGGCTATTTGTCATTCACCTGCCTTGGCACAGAAACTGTAAGCACTATGACAAATGGGCTGAACAGTCTGCTTTTACTGTGGTTCCCCTCAGCTGAACTTTTACTTTAAAAACTTTTTACTGCCATCCTCTTTGTGAACATCAGCACCTGTTCTCTGAAGCCAGTGGGGTTCAAAGGATCTGTTTTTTAAATGGAAACTTACAATTTCAAGCACATAACATTGTCTCCATTAAATACGGCTTTTGGCTCACTCGTTATGAAACTGCATAGAGCAAAAACAATTAGGACATTCTAAGGAAAAAATGACTGGGTTGAAAGGAAATGAAGATGATGTGAATAAAATTAGATGGAAGTTCAATACTTATGTTTTGAATGTAAACTGACAGTGTGTGGAGATAAAACATGGCCACTCAGCACCTGAAAAGAGTGTGTAGTGTGTCCAGTGTGTGTTAAGTCACAGGACAGGGTAATTTAAGCATGAATGTATCTATTTCTATCTATCTGTATCTCTATACATGTTAGAAGCTAGCATTTGTGCCATTATTATGTCCCACGTTGAATACAAACTAAGGAATCGTTCACTGAGTTGGAGAAAATTTCATTTTGCCTTCCAGCAATGCATGCCCATGTGGATTTTAAGAACTGGGTTGACTCTTCCTGAAACAAGGACAACACAACACAATGAAGACAGATTCTTCCCTTCATAGAAATAGCTGAGAATGGTTTGAAAGGAAGGTTTATAGCACTCTGAGTGTGGCTGTGTCTCCTTAACCCATTTAATTCTTTTTCTTAAATTCTTTTGAAATTTATTTTATTTTTATTTATTTATTATTTTTTTATGTGCATGAGTGTACTGTCTGCATGTAGGTTGGTGCACCTGTGTCGTGCAATGCAGCGGAGGTCAGAAGAGGGCGTCAGATTCCCCTGGAACTGGAGTCAAAGATGGTTATTAGCCACCATGTGGGTGCTGGAAATTGAACCCGGTCCTCTGCAAGAGCAGTCAGTGCTTTTAACCGCTGGGCCATCTCTCCAGCCCCAATTTAATTCCTTTTCATAGAAATAAAATGACCTGGAGTACAAGCCAGCCTCAGTTCTGTATCCTATAAAGGGATCATTTTAAGTGGATAATGAGATCTATTTCTATTGCTCATATTTTCCATGACACACTGCTGTGCCTTACATGTGACCCCAGCACAGTGGACAACTGGGTCTGGGTGGCACTGTACCTTCATCTTGTTGATGTGGACAGCCCACTCTGCCTCTCGCTAGCAGATCTCTGTGACTTACTTCATGTCCTTCAGAGAGGATAATTTGAATTTGTCTCCAGTAGTAAGACTACCACTGTGGCCACAATCTACTTTAGGATTCTCTCCTAGCTGGGAAGTGTGAGGAAATGAGAAGTGCATGGAAGGGAAGAGGGTACTTCTCAGCATCAGCATGATGAAGTCAGGGACTTACTTAAGTGTCTGTTGTACTCTGCTTGGATGGTTATAATAAAATACCATGAACTAGTGGCTTATCAACAGTGGAATTTGTTTCTTTCCACTCAGGAAGCCAAAGTCACAGAGCTGGCATAGTTTCTGGTAATGGTTTGATTTACAGCTCATATGGGGTAGCCTCTAGCTACAGCTGTAAAAGAGGCAAGGCTTCTGGGGCATTTCTCATAAGGGCCATAATCCCATTCTTAGAGGCTCTAATCTCATGATATGATCACTTTCCTTAGGTTATCACTTCCTAATACTGTGACCTCATGGGTTAGGATTTCACCATTTGAAATTTGGGGTGACATATTCAGACCATATCAGTGCCTTAGTGGAGTGGCTGGAACCCCAGGCCTTTGCCCTGACCACTCTGCCCAGGCACAGGCTCTGAAAAGTGCTTCTGCAATGGTACTTGGACTTCTCACCACAGTTGAGGATTAAGATTTCCTTTTCAGGAGATTTGTAATCTAGAGTCTCAGAAAATGAGAGCTGTGATCTGTCTGATGTTACTGCCAGCATAGTCAAAATGAGGACCATAAAGTCCCCAGTATCTTTCAATCAATTCTTCTGTTTTAAAATAAAAAATGTAATATGTCTTAGAACATATGACCTTTAAAATAACTGATTTTTTTTTCCTTAGTCTTTCTCAATATTTTCCATGGGGAAGTTGACTGTTTTGAGCAGAAGTTCACTGTTTCAGTCAGTTCTTTGATGCAGTATTTTCTGTTGTTGTTGTTGTTGTTGTTGTTTCCAAAATGCATTATGCCCAACTGCTTTGTACAAAAGCTCAGGGGGCCCTACACAAGAAATACTTACAACTGGGTAATTGGCACTAGCATCCACAGATGAGTGATACCATGCATCGTTTGTTTTTCTGGGACTGTGTTACTTCACTCAGCATGATGTCCTCTAGCTCCAGCCATTTTCCTGCAAAGCTCGTGATGTCGTCTTTCTTTACTGCTGCATAGAATTCCATTGTGTAGATGTACCACATTTTCTCTATCCACTCGTCAGTTGAGGGGCATTTAGGTTGGTTCCAGCTCCTTGCTATTGTGAAGAGAGCTGCAATAAACATGGCCGTGCATGTATCTCTGTGGTGGCGTAAGTCTTGAGGGTACATGCCCAGGAGTGGTATGGCTGGGTCGGGTGGCAAGTTCATTCCAAGTCTTCCAAGGGTTCTCCACACTGCTTTCCATAGTGGCTGTATGAGTTTACATTCCCACCAGCAGTGGATGAGTGTTCCCCTTTCCCCACAACCTCTCCAGCACTTGGTATCATTTGTTTTCTTGATCCTAGCCAGTCTTATTGGAGTAAGATGATATCTTAAAGTGGTTTTCATTTGCATTTCCTTAATGATTAGTGATGTTGAGCAGTTCTTGAGGTGTTTATCAGACATCTCTAATCCCTCGTTGTGAAAGCTCTGTTCAGTTCTTTGCTCCATCCTATTGATCGGGTCGTTTGTTTTCTTTTGGTCTTTGTTTTTTGAGTAGTTATATATTCCGGAAATCACAATGCTTTGTCAGAGTATCTGCAGTGAAGGTTTCCTCCCATTCTGTGGGATTTCTCTTCAACTTCCTGATTGTTTCTTTTGATTTGCTACAAGAGCTTTGAGTTTGATGAGGTCCCATTTGTCAATTGCTTTTCCTCTCTCTCGACCTTAATTCTTGTGCAGCTGCTTGTCTGATTTAGGAAGTCTTTCCTAGGCCTATGTCTTTAGGTTGCTGCCAAACTTTTTCTTCTATCCACTTCAGAGATTTTGTCCCCGGTTTAACGTTTGAGCGTTCCTTTAATCCTTCATCTGGGGTTGACTTTTTACAGGGTGAGAGGTAGGGGTTTAATTTTCTTCTTCTATAGGTGTGATCCCAGTGTGTTTGTTGTTTGGTTGTGTGGTGGTGGTTTTTTGGGTTTTGTGGGGGGGGGTGTGGGTGGCTGGTGGTGGGGTGTGTGGTGTTTTTGGGGGTGTTCCTTTTTCCTTCTGGTTTTGTGGTCGCAGCTGTTTTGGGGGCGTTTTTGGTCGTTGTGTGTGCGTTTGGTGGAGTGTGTGTGGTGTTGTGGTGTGGGGTTTTTTTGTGTGGTGTTGGGGGTTTGTAGTTGGGCCGGTGGTTGTGTGCGCTGGTTTTCTAGGGGTTGTGGGGTTTTTGGTGGTTCCTCTTTGGTATTTCCCCTCCGGTCCTGTTTTCGGGGTGTTCTGGTTGTGGTTTGTTGGGGTTTGTTGCGGCTTTGGTTTGGGTTCTTTTTTTTCTTTTTTTGGGTGGGGTTGTGTTGTGTCGGTGTGGGGTGCGGGGGGGGTTGGGTGTTGTGTTGGGGGTTTTGGGTGGGGTGTGGGGTTTTTTCGTGGTGGCTGGGGGTCCTTTTGGGGGGGGTTTTTGTTTGGTTTGTTTGTGTGGTTGTTTGTTTGTTTTTGCTTTGTCTTTGTGGTGTGCTTGCTGTTTGTTGTTTGTTGGCCGTCTTGGTCGCTGGTGGTTTTGCGCTGGTTGGGGTGGTTGTTTGTTTGTGGTGGGGTGGTTTTTTTGTTTTGTTGGGGTGTTGGTTTGTTGTTTGTTTCTTGCCTGTTGTTTTGTGTTGGTTTTTGGTGTTGGTTTGTTGCTGTTGTGGTTTGGCTTTTTTTGTTTTTTTGTTTTTTTTTTTTTTTTTTTTTTTTTTTTTTTTTTTTTTTTTTTTTTTTTTTTTTTTTTTTTTTTTTTTTTTTGTTTGGTCTGTTTTTTTGTTTTTTTTTGGCCCTGTGTTTAGGTGCTTCGGTTTTTTTTGTCCTGGGCGTTTTCCGCTTCGTGGGGTCGGGTGTGGGGGGGTGTGGGTTTTTTTTTTTTTGTGTTTTCTTTGGCTGGGGGTTCCTTGTTGTTTCTTGTGTTTGGTGTCGTTTTTGTTGCTCGTTTTGGGTTTGTTGGTGTGGGTTGTGGTTTTTTTTTTGTTGTTGTTTGGTTGTTTTTGTTTGTTGTTCTCCCTTATTGGTTGTGTGTTTTGTGTGCTTGTTTTGGTTTTTGTTGGTTGTGTTTCTTTTTTGGTTGTTTTGTTCGTGGTTCTTTGTGTTGGATTTGGTTGCTTTTTGTGTGGGTTTGTTCTGTTCTTTTGGTTTTGGTTCTCGCCCTGTTGGGTTTATCCCTTTTGTTGCTGGTGCGGGTGTTCTGGTTGCTGCGGTGTTTGGCTTTGTGGGTTTTGTGATTGGTGGTTTTTTGTGTGGTTGGGGTCTTTTTGTTCGTTGTGCGTTGTTTGTTTTCGTGTTTGGTTTGTGTTTTTCGTCTCAGTCTGCTGGGCTTTTCTGTCGTTGTTTTTCGTATTGTGTTTGGTGGGTCGTTTGTTTTGTGTGTTTGCCTGAAGTTTTGGTGTGTTTGGGGTTGTCTTTTCTGTGGGTCTGTTGTGTGGGTTGGTGGCGGGGTGTTTGTGGGTTCTTCCCGTGGTGGGTTGTGTTCTTTCTCTCCTCTTGCCAAATCACCCTTGTTCTGAAGTGCTGTCTTTTCTCCATTGTGGTTTTTGGCCCCCTTGTCATTGTTAAATCTTGTGATTGTATGCTGAAATTGTATGTGCTCAAGATTGGATCTTCTGTTTTGTTCCATTGAGTCTAAAAAGTCCATGTTTGTGCCAGTCTACCCAGCTTTCACTAACTATAGCCTCCTGTAGTCATAAAAAAAATAAAAACTCGGTATCGCGAGATCCCCCTGTTGTTGTCTCTTTTGCACTCAGGATTGATTTAGACTATCGGTGTTCTTTGTTTCTCCAAATGCATTTAAGAACTTTTGTTCCAATGCCTTGGAAGAAACTCTTGGGGATTTTTTGATTGGATTGCATTAAATCTATACAAGAGTTTTGGTACAAATGGACATTTTTACCATGTATAACTTTTCCCAATCACATGAGCATGGAAGGCTTTTTCCATTTTCTAGGTCTTCTTCAATTTCTTTCTTTAGGCGTTTATAAATTTTTGTGTGTAGAGGTCTTTGGTATTCTTGTTAGGTTTGTTCCTAGGATTCTTATTGTTTTTGCAGGGCTATTGTGAGTGGGATGTCTCTTTGAATTCTTTTCTTCCTCAAGTTGCTCTGTTGTTGGTTTGTAAGAAAGGCCACTTGATTTTCTAAGGTTACTTACTTTTATATCCTGCCACTCTTTGCTGAAGCTCTTAGCTTTTAATCAGTTTCTAGGAGTTTTCATGTTTGAGTTTTTGCATCCCTTAAGAAACAATCATATCATCAGCAAATAGGATAGTTGACTTCCTACTTTTTCCAATTACGTTTATTCCTTTAATATCCTTTTCTGGCCTCTATTGCTCTAGGCAAGTGGGTTTTCAACGCACTATGTTGAAGAGGAGTGGTGATAGGGGCAAGCCTTGCTCGAGTATCCTACCTTTTAAAGGGAATGTTTCCCCGTTTTACATTTCCCCATTTGCGGATTGATATTGGTGTGGTTTTCCTATAATGGCTTTGATTACCATGAGGAATATGATCCCCTCCAATCCCAATTCCTCTAGGGACTTTAAGAATGAATGGATGGGATTTTGTCAAAGGCTTTTCCGCATCAATTGAAGATGATGGATGTGGCTTTGTCTTGATTTCCATTTAATGTGTTTGATGATCGTTATTGATTTCGTATGCTTGAACCATCCCTGCAATCTCTGGTATGAACCAACTTTGGTCATGATGGATGATCTCTTATGTGGGTCTGTATAGCGATTTGCCGTTTATCCTGTTTAGAATTTCCTGGATTATCTGTGTTCATAGGGAGATGGGTCTATATATTCTCCTTTTTAGTTGGATCTTTGCCTGGTTTGTTGTACATAGATGGTGTCATGGCTTTCATATAGAAGGAATTTGGGTAGGAAATTTCCCTCTGATTGTATACTTCTAAACAGGTTCAGCATCAATAATGGTTGTAGGTTTTTTTGAAATGTTTTTATAGAATTCTGCTGTGAAACCAAGCTCTGGGCCCTGGGCTTTTTTTAGTTGGAGAGCTGTTACTACATCCTCTATTTATTATATGTTATGGGTCTGTTTTTTAAGCTGCCGTGCTCTTCTTTGGCCCAAGTTTGTGATTTCCCAGGATTTCAGATATGTATCCATTTCTTAGTTTTCAAATCAATGTTTTTCAATTCCCTTGGTCTCCATGAATATAGGTTCTTGTAATAATCCCATATAATTTTCTTGGATCCTTTTCCTTGTCCGTTGTGATATTTTCCCTTTTCATCACAAGATTGTTTTGATTGTGAGTTGTTCCTTCTTTCATTTTTGTTAACATGGGCTAGAGGGTCTTGTCTATCTTGTATTATTTTTCCAATAGTTTATTACTCATTTATTTTTGGCTTCATTTGATTTTTTTGATTGTTTTCTTTGTTTCTTTTTCACTTGATTTTTGCTCTGATTTTGTTATTTCTTCCTGTCTGTTGCGTTTAGGGTTCATCTGTTGTTGCCTCCAAAGTGCTTTTAGCTGTACTTGTTTAGACAGCTTCAATTGTGCTCTTTCTGTTTTTTCTAAGTAGGCACACAGGGCTATAAATTCCCTCTTAGGACTGCTTTTAAGTTCTATCCCATAGGTTGTTGTTGTTTGTTTATGTGTCATTCGTCTCATTCAGTTCCAGGAAGCTTTTTAGTTCTTTCTTTATCTCTTCATTTGACCCATTGTATTATTCAAAGTGTGTTGTTTAGGTCTCCTGTGTTCTTGAGGCAGGAGAGCTGTCTTGGTGTGATGTTGAGTTCATTGCACTGTGGTTCTGACCAGGACTGCATGCAAATTATTTCCATCTTTGTATTGTAGAGGTTTCTTCTGTGTCCCACGGATGTGGTCAATTTTGGAGAATCTTCCGTGGGGCTGCTGACGTAGAAAGTGTCTTCTCTTGGTATTTAGATGGAATGTTCGGTCTAGAGTTAGAGGTCTTCTTTCTGTATGAGGTATTGTGTGTGCCGCATTATTGTTCAGTTTCAGATGTCTCTCTGTTTATTTTTTTTTCCACTTGACCTATCCAAGGGACCCAGTTGGGTATTAAAGTCTCCCACTATGAGTGTAATGGGGTTAATCTTTGCCTTGAAGTCCTGGACTGCATTGGTTTACTTTATCATTAGTTGGTCTCCTTTTGTTGCACCAGAATTTGGGGCATTCTCATTGTTCATAATTGTGATGAAATCTTCTTGGGGATGGTTCCTTTGATAAAACTGTAATGGCCTTCTTTGTTTCTTCTGATGTGCTTTTTATCTGTGCTCTATTTCTACTCAGCGCTATAAAATCGCCACCACTGGCTTTCTTTTTGGTTCCATTTCCTTGGTATATTTTTTTCCAATCCCTTCGCTTTTTACTTTTTGGTGGTGTCTTGCCCTTGTCCTTGAAGGTAAGATGTGTTTCTTTGTAGACAGCATATCGACTTTGATCTGTTCTGTTTCCTAATCCCGTCTCCCAGTCTTTGCTTTGATTGGGGACATTTAGTTCCCCATTAATATTTAATGGTTATGACTGATAGGTTTGTGTTGCTTCCTTTTGCCATATTATCCATCTGCGGTTTTGATTTTGGTTCGTCACTTCATGCCAGCTTCTGCTTTTATTGATTTTTTTCTTGTTCCTTCTAGGTCTGTGGGGTTGGTTGTCTTTCTTCTGTTATTTGTAATTGCTTCAAGCCATTTTCTAAGTGTTGGTTTTTCGCGCCATCGTAGTCTTTACATAGTTGTTTATTCGTCATGGGACAGACTTCTGCCCTATCCTTTGCCTTACACCTCTGATTGACCAATTTTTGCTGGGTATCTCTCTATAGTAAAAACTGGGGCTGGCATACCATTGTCCATTAACCACTGGGTTGCTTTTCTCCAGGTTATCTCTTGCCGTTCAGGTTTTGCCATGAGAAGCCGTGTTGTTATTTTGATGAGTTTTCCTTTTTATGTGGCTTGTTGTTTTTCTTTTGTCGCTTTAAGAATTTTTTTCTTTTGTCGGCAGGTTTTCTCCGTCTAGCATTTTAACTATGATTTGTGGGTGCCGTACGAATTCCCTTTCTGATCTTGTTCTGTTGGAGCTCTGTTTGCTCCTCCTTGTATGGTATTGGTTTGTCTTTTTGTTCTGGGCGACCCGTTTTCTCATCTATCCCTCTTCTGTTGAGAATCTGATCATCTACTATTCTCTTGGGATTTCTTCTCCCTTCCTCTATTCCTATGATGCGGATATTTGGTCCCTTTGCATATCTTTATATAGTGTCCACACATCTCTTGGTTGTGTTCTGTTTTGTGTCTTTTTACATTTTTCATAATCTTCCCTTGGAGATTTTGTTGTCATGTGTGTATCCTCCAGGTCTAAATATTCTTTGTTCTGCTTCTACCATTTCTGCTTTCTGAGGCTTTTTTCATTCATTTTTCCATCTTGAATGGTACTGAGTGTTGATTTTTTTTTCCTTTCCTCTCTCTTGTGATTTTTTAGTGTTTCTATTTCTTTTTGGAGTTCTCGATCTATTTTTGTAGCTCTTTTGTTTGCTGGGTGGTTTCTTTATCTTTTTACGCTTATGCGGATCTTTTTCAGTTGTTTCTCCTTTGTCTTCCGGAGTTGTATTACTCCTCTCTTCTCGGTCTGTCTTTCTTTTTTCCCTTTTGTCTGCTTGCATCTTCGTGTTCTTTATTGATCTTTTTGTGTTTCTGTCGTTCCTCTTACTTAGTATGTGTACCACAGTGTGTGTCCGTCTTCTTTCTGATGTATGTTGTGTTACCTGGGGACTCTCCACGGAGGGACCTCCCACTGCTTCTTAGGGCTTTGTGTATGTCTCCCCTTTTCTCCGTTCTTCCCTCTCCCCCTCTGCCCCCTCCGGTTAACTGGTAAAACGCCTCTATTCCGGAGTGCGGATCTTATCCTCGCACCCCCTTTCACGTGTAGTCTCTCATTCGTGATACTCGGCATCCTGGGCTCCCTTCCCTTTCCCTTGCTTCCTGCGTATTCTCATGTGAGTCCTAAATGCCTCTTTACTGTGTTGAAGGGTGCTTTGCGTCTCTTCAGATGCCTTCGTATCTGGTGTGGGGGGGTGCTCTTCAGCCCGCCGCTGGGCTCAGGAGATTCAAATTTCAAGAGTCACACAAGCCTGCCTTTAATACTGGCTGGGAGGATAACTCCGCCCCCACAGCCACTAGATCTATCAAGCCAAAGACCACACCCTTATACCCAGCTGGGATGATAACTCCAACCTCACACCGCACAGAGGCCAATCAAACCAAAGACAGCAGGACCAAGGATCAACAGTCAGCTCGCCAGAAGCCCAGTTCCTACCTGTCTCCCCTCTTCCTGCCGCTGGGTCAGGAGATCTCAAATCTCAAGAGTCACACAAAAGTGCCTTTAATACCGGCTGGGAGGATAACTCCCGCCCCCACAGCCACTAGATACAATCAAGCCAAATACTGACCAACACCTAATCCCAGCTGGGAGTGATAACTCATCAACCTTCAAACCCAGATGGCCCAACTCAACCAAAGATCCATAGCGGACCAAAGGTTATCAAAACAATAGACTGCTCGCATAACATCCAGTCTCCATACCTGTCTCCCCCTCTTCCTGCAGCGCCCCTGGGCTGGTCATCGAGATCTCTAATCAATCTAAACTTGTATTTTAAAAAAGAAACATTTTCCCCTAAATTAGTGATTGCAGCTGCCATCGCCCCCACAGACATCTCTGCTAACCAATGGGAGCTCTGTCTGCGTTATGCTCAGTGAAAATATCATTAGCCTTTCCATTTCCTGTGATCTCATCTCTCCTCTCGCACACTCTTTGATACACCTCAAAAAATCTTTAGGGCATTTTGCTTATGAATATTTGCCTGTAAAAAAATGTTGGATTTTCTGTAAAAATAATGACCTCATGTAACAGCAAGCAACATAGTGAGCAATAGGAAATACTTAAGCCCTTAGCAATCAAATTCTAAAGATCATTCTAGTGAGATGTTGAGGGCCCTCTGAATGTATTATGTCTAAGGTGTTGGAAGAGCCTTGAAAATCTTCAGCCGGGCTGTGTTGCGAGCCACTTTAATACCAGCAATCTGGGATGTGTATGAGGTCGGCCAGGTGGATTGTGGAAGTTCGATTTGGACCCAACCCCAGGCCAGCTCTGTGTGACGACGTTGAGTGCCCCCAAGACAGTGGGGGGCGCTCAGCGTCCGAGAATCCCGTTTTTTTGGTTCTCCCGGGCGCGAAAAGCCATTAAAAAAAAAATAAAAATAATTAAAGCAGACTAAAAGCGACGTGGCACGTGCGCCGCAACAGGTACCTCCCAATAGGTACGAGGGTGGGCGGTTATTGCACTCGAGACTTGTTTTACTGTTGTAGACTGCGTTTCCCCAGCAGGATTTTATATGGTATTGTTCCATCTGTGAAGATCATGAATTACCGGGTGATGATTATTTTTCTAATTGACTTTCTGTTCTTTTTTTGCTTTTGTGTGTTTCGTCGGAGGAGGGCTGGGTCGAGGAGGAGTCCGCTCTATTTTTATCACGCCGACCCAGCCCACTTCTTTCCTCCGTTACGTTACTCTTCTCGTTTCTATTTAACCACTTATGGCCCCCGGCGGAGCGTAGGTAGGCGGTGGCGGAGGCGCGGCGGCAGGCGGCGGGGCTCCGAGTGGACGTTAATGGCTTTTCATACATGATTAGCCTGCCGCTACGCGCGCACCAGTTACTTTATTTTCTTTTTCCCGATAGCTTACTTTTTCTTTTTTCCCCCATCTTTTGTCCCCTCGCCTATCTTCTTCTTTTTCCTCCTCCTCCTCCTCCTCCTCCTCCTCCTTTCTAGCTATTTTGGGTGATTTCATTTGATCTTTTTTTTTCATGCTCTAAAAGAATGAACTCTGTATTCTAAAAGAAAAGGCAAATTCAGAGGCAGGGTGCTTTGTTGACTTCCTCCTTTGTTTTCTTGAATTATTATGTTTTGAAACCATACTCTCCTTTTCACTTCTATTGGAACTGAAGTCCTTTATCTCCAAATAGCTTTCAGTAGAGGAGTCAAATGCTGAGAGGTATAGAAAGGCTTGGTGCGGGGTGTGTGTGCGTGTGTGTGTGTGTGTGTGTGTGTGTGTGTGTGTGTGTGTGTTCATGACTATCTTTTTCTTTTTTTTCTCCCCCTACCCCACAGACCCCGATGGAGCTGGTCACCCACAGGACAGATTCCTGAGGCAGCTCCCAATCCTCAGGCTGAGCCATGACTATTTTTTTTATGAGATGCTAAAAGTTTGTGGTGGGCTTCTAGATTCCAAAGGTGTTCTCCCTCCAGGAGAACCGTGGGATGTGTTTGAGTGCATTGCATTTTAACTGCATTTATACTGTGAAGCAGGAGCCCATGGGAGGCAGGCCCAAACTTTTGGCAAACATATTTCTCTTGCTTCCTATTTAATTTGTTAAAAGAAAAAAACGGGGAAGTGAATCCCAAGCTATGCAATCCACAGCACTCTCTTCAATCTACCTTCTAAACAAGTATTTATATGACCTCTCTGTCCTGCTTTTAAATATCTATTGATTCCTGTCAAGTGAGAGCTTAAAGAAATGCAGGGTGGAACTTTCATGATGACTGTGGGACAGACCGAGTGAGACGCGCGAGCATTGCCAAGTGGCAGACCCTCACCCGCAAAGGTGCAGCTTCCCGAAGTGCACCACCTCCCTCCTCCAGCCCTGGGTGGTCCCTGCGTAGTAGGTGCTGCTGGGGTGGTGCTCGGTGGAGCATAAGGCACTGACGTGGCTGCTGCTGTGGTAGCAGAGGGGGAGCAGAAGGTGCCAGGTGGCTCCTAAGTCCCTTGAAAATTCCAGTCTGACCGGATCAGCAGAGGAGCTATCAGTGGAGCATCCAACATTGATCTTGGGATGAAAGAAAAAAATGGTACAGATTACTTCAGAGTAACAAGGCCTGAAATGACTCACCGCTCACTCCATTGTTTCTCAGAGTTCAGTTTCCTGGGAACTGTCTTACTGAAATATTTAACTCTGTAAGATTCTGTTTTGCCTGAGTCACATCAACATATATTACACTTAAAGTACATTTTCTTTCATAATGAGCCCTCAAAAGACCTCATAAAACAAATTTCCCTCATTTTATAAGAAACCAAGAAGTGGGTAAGGTAAAGGTTGAGATAATTCTGTGTTTTACCTTTGGCCTATTTTTATAGCCAAGTAAGAAAATTGTAATGAAAACACTTCCCCTGATCCGGTTAGCTTTCTTTCCAGTCCACTAAGTGGGAAAACTTCTATTTTTTTTAAATTTTATTTATTTTTTATGTGCATGAATGTACTGTCTGCATGTAGGTTTGTGCACCCGTGTCATGCAATGCCGTGGAGGTCAGAAGAGGGTGTTGGATTCCCCTGGAACTGGAGCTAAAAATGGTTCTCAGCCGCCATGTGGGTGCTGGGGATCGAACCCAGGTCCTCTGCAAGAGCAGTCGGTGCTCTTAACCACTAGGCCATCTCTCCAGTCCCCCTTTTTTATGACACCTTATAAATAATTTCAAAAGTTTTAAACTTGGAGAATGTTTAACACATATTCAATATCAAAATAAAACAGAATATAATTATTGTTATTTTTCCTTGGTGCAAGGAAAGATTTTTAAAAATTATATGTATTTCAGGTGGAAGGATGCTCTTCTGAAATAGTGTACATGGCAAAATGACTATTACAATTAAGAAAACCAATCTGTTGGCTTGTACCACAGAGGAGCCCCTGTACAGATGTGTGTGGTACGTGCTAAGAGAACTGAAAAGCTCCCGTTGCAGAAAGTTCCAGTATGTCACACACTATTCTAAACGCTAATCTTCATCCTGGACACTAGAGCTGTGGGTTTCTTCATCCTATTTAACTATAAGTTTGTATTTTTTTAATGGTTGAAAATAATCATTTTTATATATCAAAGAAGATAGTTTCAAAATTATGTCTCCCAAACAAACAGGTGCTCTATTTTAGAAGCCAGAAAAACTACTTTGAACCAATGCAGCTCAGTTTCTTTTATAAAAGGTTTTAGGGCTGGAGAGATAGCCTAGTGGTTAAGAGCGCCGACTGCTCTTGCAGAGAACCCGGGTTTGATCCCCAGCACCCACATGGCGGCTGAGAACTGTCTTTAACTCCAGTTCCAGGGGAACCCAACACCCGCTTCTGACCTCCGTGGCATTGCACGACATGGGTGCACAAACCTGCATGCAGACAGTACACTCATACACATAAAAAAAATTTTTTTTAAAGATAAAAAAGTTTATTGAATTTTTGTGCATTTCCTACAATATGTCTTGATCATATTTAGACCCCTCCCTTATCTGCACTCTTGATAACCCCAGCTGCCACCGGATTTTATGCATGTATGTTAAAGCCTTTCTTGCTTGCTTCCCATAACGTCCTTCCTGTTTCTATGCAAAGAAGATCGTTTTAACAATTACGGAGATGACTTCTTTCTCTTTTCCATGTTTTCAAGTGGATCAAACTAAAACTGAAATGCACAACATTCTTTCTGTGAAAAATTTCATTCTTCCAACTGAAATATGATGCAGTTATAGTAACTGATATTGATATTATGCAGTGTGTGTGTGTGTGTGTGTGTGTGTGTGTGTGTCTGTGTATGAGAGAGAGGGAGGAGGGGGAGGGAGAGAAACAATTATTCCTTTTACCTTCTGATGACTAAACTATTGGTTTTGATCAACTTTTCAACTATAGGCACTCATTTCTATTTCAATTCTTCTTATAAAAGATTTCTTAAAAGAGAGAAAGGTACTATATTTTATTAGAGTTTAGTGCATAAAATTAGAAAATAAAACAATGTTTTTAAAATAAGCATCAGAATAATTTTACTACCTAATTATCATTTTATCTTTAAATTCTGAATTACAAGACATAACTCTAACTCAGGGGATATAGATGGGTAGTCTGAAACAAACACTGACAGTTGTGTTAGTGCACTTTGAACCAAGTTTTCTAACTGGTTGGTACAGACTTTAGTTATAAAATACTGGCACAATAAACTCTGATTCTGTTGAGTTTTTCTTTTTTTGAGTTTTGGATACATAAATGTTTTTATGTGAATTATTCATTTATTTTCCTGACAGATATAAGGAATGCATTATTATTAATAAACTACACAAAGAAAACATAGTTGAAATTCTAATAGTAGCATGATATTGTTTTGTGTTTAAAGTACAAACCAGCATATACAAAAATGGGAAATCATAATGTATGAAATTACCTGAAAATTCCCCCTTGCCAAGTCTTTGTTCAAGATAACACTTAAACCATTTCTAAATTTATTTATTTATTTGTTTGCTTTTTACTTTATGTGTATGAGTGGTTGCCTGCATATAAGGAGGTGCATCATGTGCATGCAGTACCCAGGGAGGCCAGAGGAGGGCATCAGAGCACCATGTGGGTGCTGGGACTCGATCTGGGTCCTCTGCAAAAGCAGCCAGGGTTGTTAACCACTGAACCACCTCTCCAGCCCCTAAGTATTTCTCATAAAACAACATCAAGTACCTCAAACTGTACGATGGTGTTCTCATTCACATTTAGGTCCCGGGTGGTAATGGAATGCTCACCAACTTCATTGGAAACAAACACCATAGCTGAATCTTCCTCACTGGTTATCAAGAAAATGAGAAAGAAACTGTTTAGGTAAAAATTCCTCATGATTTATATAGAGCAGCAGATTTCCTTTCAGCCTCTCAAACACTTACGGAGCTCCCTTGGAGGAATAGGGGCAGTAAAGACCGATGTTGCCACCTGGGTAGAAAAACCAATTGTCTTCTCTGGGTCCAAAGTCGAAGGTGTCCAGAAGCATCACAGCGTTGTTTAAATTATTCCCATCAATAATGAAGTCATCAACAATCCAGATTTCTTCTTTTTTACCTGGGGCATTTTGGGATAAAGCAAGTTTTTTCAAAGATGAAAATCAGAAGGACATTTTTGCTCATTAGAAGAAAGTAAATGACAGAAGGAACTCAGAAGCAGGAGCTTCGACATATGCTTTCTAGACAAAACCCACATATCACATAGCAGCATATTCATAGTGATCAAAGTGTGAAGAAAATAAGCTTTCAGCCATATTAAATGACACAGCACAGAATGGCCTCACTAATTTCAGAAAGCTGTGATGAACAGCTTGTGGATGCATGCTGTCCTTCCAGTCACAGGAGTGCTGTGGACAATTCAACAGCAAGAGTAGAGCTTAGCTGTGATTAGATCCCTAAGAACGGCAGGCAGTGGGCTTACAAACAAGACATAGCTCCTACTTTATTCAAGGAACAACTCATGGCTTTTCAGAGTCAATTGTGTATACTCTGTGATGTATCATACTACATTTCTCCTATGTTTTCTTAAAAATATATGGAGATACATAGAAAACTAGTGAAATAACTTCAGACACTCAGAGGCTTTGACTCACTGACTCAGGTCAAGTATTTAAGGACAATGTTATATCATAGACGAGAAGGCCAAGACCTTGGCTGCTTTTGCAAAGCACTGGTTGAACTGGACTTAAAGAAAGCTGATAAAACCATCCTGCGATGGTTAGTTTCAACTGGCAACTTGATGAGATCTAGACTCATCTGAGAGACAAGCGCCCTAGTGGGACACTGTCTTGCTTAGGTTAACTGATGTGGGAAGATCTGTCCAGTGTGGGAGATACCACCGTGGGTGGGGATTCCGGACGGTATAAAGAGGAGAAAGTGAGCTGAGCACTAACAGGCACCATTCTGTTCTCTGCATTGTGGCTGTGGGTGCAAGGAGACCAGCTGCCTCGAGCTTCTGCTGCTTTGGATTCCCCAATGTGATGGCCTCTAACCTCAAAGCGTGAGCCAAAAATGAACTTTCCCTTAAGTTGCTTTGGTCAGGGTATTTTAGCACACCAACCGAAAAGTGACTAAGACACATGCTAGACAGGAACGCCCAGCTTCCTCTGGGTTGCACCTTCACTGGTTCTCACTTTTACAAAGTATATGAAAATACATAAAATATAATATACAAAGCCGTATCTAAAAATATGAGCTATAGAAAAATCTAATGAAATCATCTACCTCTATCTCTTTCTATTCCTATTATGGTTCTAATTCTGGTAGCTTTTTTTCATTTTCTTGTTTTGAAAATGGTTGGTGATGATAATGAAAAATATCTTGTAAGCATTCCAGATACAACATGAAGATGACAATCTTTTGGATTTGAAGTTGAATATATTACTTATTTTTAAAGTTTTGCTTGGTGCGTGTGTATGTATTGTCATATATATTTCATCTAGTTTCATACATATTTTGTATATTTCACACATGAATTTATTTAAGCAAGCATATATCATAATTTCATTTATCTTATACATATTGAAATTTTTTACTTATTAGTCATAAAGGAAATACACAGGTTAAATTTAGAGCTAGAAGGACATTATTCATATCCATTTCTGTGTTGGTTCTGTTTAATGGAATTTCACTGTGCTTATTTAGGCAGTTAAATGCTTGATTTGGTAAAAATTGGTCATTCATAATAAAGCAATAATAAAAGTTGGAAATTTTTGAGAGTACTTCCTATAATCATACAATGCTGTTAATGTCTATATTCATTTAACCTAGTTCTGAAGCAAGTGCATATGAGAAAAATATTTCAGAAGGCACTATGGCATTCTATGATGGTATTCTGTTTCATTAGTGAAATGCCACACTCAGAAAAACTATGCATTCCTAAATGAATCCAACAAAAATGTAGTCATAACTGGTGACTGCTGATGGTAGTGCTGTATTATTATTATTATTATTATTATTATTATTATTATTATTGGTGTTTTTGAGACAAGGTCTCCCTGTAACCCCAGCTGGCCTGAAATTCACTATGTAGGCCAGGCAGGACTTGAACTAACTGAGCTCCACCTGTCTCTGCCTCCCGAGTGCTGGGACTAAAGGTGTGCACCACTATGCCTGGTGGATTATTATTATTTTTTAAAACCACCTTAGCTTTGTGATAGAATTCAGCTATATTTATATCACTAAGAGAACTTAAGGCTGGACATGGTGGCTCACACCTATAATGCCAGCAACTGGGAGACTGAGGCAGGAGGATCTTGAATTTAGAAGTGGCCTGAACTATATAATAAGTTTCAGGCCAGCTTTGGGCGTAGAGTAAGATCTTGTGTCAGCCTGAACCAAACCAAAACAAAGATTCATGAGTCAAGTATGATGAAGTGACAGCTATATAGAGTTAATCTTCACCAAGAATGGTCAAAAGTGAAGCACATCTTAGATACAATAACACATGCTACTATGAATTCTGATCACGGAGGAACATGCGCATATTTACCATTATTATAAGGCTGCCAGAGTCTGAATCTTGTAGCATTGGTTTGGGCATTGTATGGCAAGGGAACATTAATGAAAAGTATATTGGTCGTTTGAGGGAAGTAAAACTCATCCATCAGGTGCCAGATGATTCCTCCATTGAAAGAGAATTGTAACAGAATAGAGTGAGACCTCTCTGGGGTACCTAAGGAGAAGACAGCACAAGCATAAAGAACACTGGTGAGCACAGGGACACAGTCTGCTCTTGGCTTGTTCTTTCGACATCAGCAGGAGCCAATTTATATTGACATAGAAGCTTTATATTCTAAATGCTTCAGCAGCAACTGCAAGTGACATAAGCAGTGCATTTCATATGAAAACATTTCAAAACACACTGAACCTTGGATTTACAGTTTTTCTCTGTGAAACACACACATATACACATACACACATACACATACACACATGCACATACATGCACACACACATACACACATATACACATACACACATACACACACATACACATACACACATATACATACACACATACACATGCATACACACATACATACATACATACACACATCTTTCTATATTTAGGAGACACTAAATCAAAGCACTTTTATTCTCCCGGAATCACTGTTTTGTAAAGGGTTAAACATTTAAATCAAGGGATATAAATAAAATACTTGAAAAAAATTAAAAATTACTTGAAAATGGGTTATTTCCTCGGTGACATTATTTTTTTAAAGAAAATCATCCAGTTAAATATGAAGTCACAATGACTAAGAAGTTTTTTTGGAGAGAGTTTACATCTATAAAATAAAATCCAAATTAAAAAAAGAAATAGTATTGCAACAACTACATTGATATAATCTTCAAACTAAAAATATCTAATTATATCTTAAATATAAATTAGGAATTCTA
Source organism: Rhizomys pruinosus (assembly GCA_009823505.1). Lineage (NCBI taxonomy): Eukaryota > Metazoa > Chordata > Mammalia > Rodentia > Spalacidae > Rhizomys > Rhizomys pruinosus. The sequence goes on along the minus strand of VZQC01010551.1, from coordinate 643,620 downwards.
TGTCCACTATAATTTTTAAATATTGCTTACTGACAAAACTGTACTACCACGCTTCAATAATAATGTGAAATTTGTCACTGTTCCTATTAAAAATATAAAACATTCATAAATTAATAATTTTAAAATTCTTTTAGCTAGAAAGTAGTGGTGTACAGACTCAGGGATATGATGGTAAGTTTAATTATTATAGAACTAGCATGCTAACTACAGCTATGTGAAATAGTTTAAAATCAGCAGTTACCTTACCCTTATAGTAAGAGGAACTCACATCAATAAAAACCATTTGTGACATCTATGTTCACAAATTTATGTTTGCTTTTCCCTATAATGAAATTTATCTTCCCTTAACTGGGCTTGTTCTTCACGAAGGAGGAATTGTGCACAAGATAATTTTCTTGAAGGAAAACAATAAATGTGTGTCAATGGAAATAGCTTACCTTTTGCTATAAATCTGAGTGAAAACTGGACATACATTGTGTTGGTGCAGTCTAGATCTCTTGAAATAAGCATTCTTAGTCCTTCCTGAAAACAATAAAAGAGGAAGCGAACTTACTTCATTTGCAGAATTACTTTGTTCTATTTATACACGGAACTTGCATTAATTAGATAAGTGATAGTTACGCAGTCACATATGACACTCATGTATGACACAGAGCAATGTTTTGTGCAATTCGAAAGGAGCAGCAGAGGGATCCTCATCTCCCCCTCTCAACAGCCTTCACTTCCTGTGCCTAAGCAACACAATTCCACAGCCTCATCTTTAATTCATATTTCTTGTGACTTTTATTAAAAGTGGTGCAAAAGTGATAGCATTATGAGCCTTTAAAAAATAATGTCCTTTTATCACAGCATGTTGTGAAAGAGGTAGGGAGAAGGCACTGCGCTGAGCACTCCTGCCGGAGCACAAGAACTAATAGCTAAGTTTGTCAGGATTCTGAGAAGTCTTAGGAACTCACTGTCGCTTCACCTGCTCCACCAGTCCCAGGAGGTTCTCATTCAGGCTGACACAACACCCCAGTTGGCCAAGTTAAATAAGGCAGAACTAAGGTGGGTCCCCATGCCTAGACTGTAACCATTCATGCAGAGAAGCCACAGAATGAGGAAAGTGATCACATTAGATTTAGCAATTTTTTCTGCTAATTAACTATTTCTGGTTGCCTGGAGTTGGCATCTCAAAAGGTTGTTTTATTCATAGTATAGAGGGAGGTGGTGCCAGCATTAAGATACATTTCACTATGCAAAGATTCCAAGGCCCAAACTGGCTTTTTTAGTTCCTCAGCCGAGCTTGCTGAGCGAAATGAGTTTTCAGTGGTCTATGGTTGTGACCCTATCAACCATTTCCTACCTATCCATTAACAAATACCAAATGTCATATTAGCTAGGAAGAGCAATTTTTTCCTCTACAGACCACTGTTCTGAACAGCTGAAATAGCAAGCACATACTCAGTGCCTATAACATGTTATGTCTAAAAACAGACTCTTAACTGACTTAAAGTATTCCAGAGAGAAAGAAAGTCTCATGATGCAAATAAGGTAACAAACTCAGAGGGAGACAGTAACGTACTTGAAATTACACAGTTGATAAAGATTTGAAACCAGATAGATCATATTCTGAAATTTATCCATTGTCCTATGTAAGACATTAGTGTTTGGTCTCCTAATGCATCTTTTGATTCGGATAGAAAGAAGAAATCAGATGATCTTGAATTTAGAATCTACGAGGTATTTGGTATTATCATGAAAAAAATGCAACCTCATTCGGTCCCACCTCTTCACACACCATGATTTCAAACTTTTGAGGTTAAAGGTAGCAACGAAAAGCCTTATATTTGTGCTTTTTTAAAAACATTTTATTTATTGTTCTTGTGTATGAGTGTATCGCCTGCCTGTATGTAAATGTATCTGTGTTGTGCAATGCCTGTGGAGGTCAGAAGAGGGTGTCAGATGCCCTGGAACTGGAGTTATAGACAGTTGTTAGCCACAATCTGGTTGCTGGGAACTGAACCCGAGTCCACTGCAGGAGCAGCCAGTGCTCTTAACCACTGAGCCATCTTTCTAGTCCCATACTCTCCTTTATGCCTAGTAACTCACTGCCTTGTCAAGCCCACAATGCTTAATCCATGCCTATTCCCCATGTCTTTGTGTCTTTCCTTTCTCCCTTCAGGACTGGTATACATCAAGGTGTGGATTCTTTTATAGCTCAGGGTCGCATGGATGGACACACAGGTTGAGATTATCCATTCCACAGCTTAGAATGAAACAGTTCAGAAACTCAGCTAATGAATATCCCTTGCTCATACCAAGATAAAGGAATGTGATTATTCTTCCCCCTTGCTTGTAGAATGTAAGTATGAAACTGTTCCCATGGCCAACACAAGCCACTAGGAGAGAATCCACTTTCCACTGCGTTTCCTAGGAGGAATCTTGATAGTAGACATGATCTGTGATCTTAAAGGATCCCTCTTGCATAGTGGCGATATTTGGTTCTGGTTTAGCACCTGATACCGACATTATGTCATGAAACTGTCAAGCACTGTTGACACACAGATTCTGATGCACACAGATCTCTTCCTTTTTCTCCTCCCACTAGTTTCTGGGATACAAATATGAAGAATTCTTGTGTATCTAATGAACTATTTTAATAGCCCATAGTACTCCTGAATCTGTAGAAACATCATTTTCCCTTTTCGTTAAAGAATGCCTTTGTGGGTCAAACTGCAACCTACTGCATGGCACACGCTAAGCCCTCTATGCCTGGCACAGCTGATGGCTAACATGTGTAAGACAGAATGCATGAGTGCACTTGCATTTGGGTGGTTAAAGGAGAATATAAAACCTATGTGCCTTTCTCACTTATAAGACCTAAGACCCAGGTTAACTCTATTGCTTGAAAATGTATCAGGCAAAGACCTGTGAATCATGGAAAGTTCCAGCGTTCCTGTTTGGTTCTGTCAGCTGCGTAAAACAGAACAGGAGACAGCTGGAGGTGATGAACGCTGATGCTTTCAACAAGGCCACGAGTCTCCACTGAGAATGTGCTCCCTCGAGACATGTAAATCTCTCAGGCCCCTAAGTATTTTTCTTTTCTCATCCAAAAATTGAGAAGAATTTGGACTCAAACAAGGATGATAACTGACATCCATTAACTTTAATTGAAAAAGTTCCAGGATGTCTAATTTTAAGAGTGTTAGGTGACACTCATTAAGTCGTATAGAAACCCATGCAGATTTTTGTCAACAACTTCATTTGCACACCTAGATTAGTCAATTTTTCCATGCTGAGTGGGACGGGACATGGCATGCATTCACACATGGGGAGGTGCCGGCTGAGCAGTTTCACTCAACTGCTTAAGACTTCTCTAACCAGACATCTAAGCTGAAATATAAAATACATTAATGTTCGAGAACGCTAGGTGCCATGACTCAAATGCCTGGTTTCCTTAAAGTCACTACCCAGTGGTCTACTGGAGGAAAGAAGTGAAAAAAAGAGAAATAAAGCAAAAGGTTTTTGTAACATCACTAAAAAGTAGCGCAAAAAACAGAACCTAAATTCTAAAAATTACATGTACGTATATTTTAATGTAAGGAAGATCTGATTTCCAAGGCAGAGGAAAAATGGTATGTCCAAATAATCAACAGAAACAATTGTGCTAAATGGAAGTTTGGAATTGTACTAAACACAGTATGGGCTGGAAGACAGCGACTGTGTAAAAACTAATGCAGCACCTGGAGAGATGCAGAAAAGCATTCATGCAGAGTGAGGGCCCCAGCAGCGAGGACCAGGACAGTGAGGACCAGGACAGTGAGGACCAGGACAGCGAGGACCAGGACAGCGAGGGTCAGGACAGTGAGGACCAGGACAGTGAGGACCAGGACAACGAGGACCAGGACAGCGAGGGGCAGGACAGCGAGGGGCAGGACAGCGAGGACCAGGACAGCGAGGACCAGGACAGCGAGGACCAGGACAGCGAGGACCAGGAAAGCGACGACCAGGACAGCGAGGACCAGGACAGCGAGGACCAGGGCAGCGAGGACCAGGGCAGCGAGGACCAGGGCAGCGAGGACCAGGGCAGCGAGGACCAGGACAGCGAGGGGCAGGACAGCGAGGACCAGGGCAGCGAGGACCAGGACAGCGAGGACCAGGACAGCGAGGACCAGGACAGCGAGGACCAGAGCAGCGAGGACCAGGACAGCAAGGACCAGGACAGCTAGGACCAGGACAGCGAGGACCAGGGCAGCGAGGACCAGGACAGCGAGGACCAGGGCAGCGAGGACCAGGGCAGCGAGAACCAGGGCAGCGAGGACCAGGGCAGCGAGGACCCGGACAGCGAGGACCAGGACAGAGAGGGGCAGGACAGTGAGGGGCAGGACAGCGAGGACCAGGACAGCGAGGGGCAGGACAGCAAGGACCAGGAAAGCGAGGACGAGAGCAGCGAGGACCAGGACAGCGAGGACCAGGACAGCGAGGACCAGAGCAGCGAGGACCAGGACAGCGAGGACCAGGACAGCGAGGACCAGGACAGCGAGGACCAGGACAGCGAGGACCAGGACAGTGAGGACCAGGACAGTGAGGGGCAGGGAAGTGAGGGGCAGAGTGAGGAACATGCAGTGAGATACAGAGAATGACTGAGGAGCACAGACAAGTAGAATCACAGCTGACCCCTTTGAAAATGAGAGACGTCCCAGATTTGATAGTTTCGCCATTCAGATTCCCCCTCTCTGCACCATATACTTCAGGCCAAAGGTCAGGGTGTAGGTTCCCATTGAAATCATCTTTCAGTATGGAGGGGAGAGGAACAACGGGAACGCAGTAGGGTCCACCGAAGGCCCTGTCACACCTGGCAGGAAAACGAGAGCAGAAAAGACATCATCTGTCACGACTTCAACAAGCCAGTTTTCCTGTGGTATTGCAAAGAAAGAAACTGGCAGTTTTATTAACTTACACGCAGCGTCCACCATCACAAATCCCACGTCCTGAGCACATCCAAGGGCACCCCGAGGCCAGCACAACATTATCAATAGCCCAGGAATCTGCTCCCACAGTGTAGTTGGCCTGAATCCATCTGAACCGTGTCCTGGGAGAACTAACCAAAGAAAACACACCATTGCTTTGTTAAGCAATTTCGAAAAGCACAGGATATTTATTTTATTGTCCCTTTCTCTGTGAAACATCCTTAAGAGTTCACTTCACTCTTCTTTGAGATACTTTATCTTTATACTAAGCAGTAATTGCTCTTTCTTCTTTACCCATAAACAGGAGAGCTGAAATCACACTACCCAAACAGTCCCCCCCTTCATTCATGTGAAAGTCAACCTCTGTGCCATGGAAAAATGATCTTGAACTCTTGATATGTTGCTGGAATTCATGATGAATTTTTGCTTTCAGGCTTTAAGTGTTACTTAGCACTGGGAGAGCAATCAAAGTGATAAGGAAGGAAAATTGGGAACTTGAAGTTCTGGTCGTGAGGACCCAGTTCCACTGATCCGGAAGGATTGTCTGCGAGTGTACCAAGTCCTATCACACTTCTGTTTTCTGCATTGGTTCTTGACATGCTTCCTCTAAAGCCAAGGAATAGAATGAGGAAAATCGGGGCTCTTCTTTCTACAACACTTGGAATATACTGTATATTCCAAATCCTATAGCATTTTATCTGCTGCTTGGAATATACTGGGCTTGACTGTATCATAGCTTCAACGGCCAACTTGACACACCTGAGAGATGGAACAACACTTGGTGAACTTTCTCATCAGTCGGCTTATGGGCACGTCTGTGGGGCGTTTTTCTTGATTGCTAATTGATGTGGAGGGCTCAGCCCACTGTGCACTGTGAGCCCATCCCTGAGTAGGTGGGCCTCAGCCATGTAGGAAAGGAAGCTGAATGAGGCAAAGGAAGCCAGCCAGGGAGCAGGGTTCCTCTGCTGGATTCTGCCTCACTCTGGCCTCGGGTTCCTGCTTTGGCTTAGGTCCAAAACCTGTAGGCTAAAATAATAAGCCCATCCCTTCTCAAGGAACCCAACTAAAAAGCACTCTCCTATGTGACAGCTTCCCATTGCCTGATGTGAATAATTACCAATCTAGTTTAGATTATGGGTAGAGACTTATTTTTGCAACAATTTTAAAACTAAATCTGATAGGCAGGCTTCCTATTGCCAAAGAATAGAAAAGTTCAGCCTTGTAAAAAAGTTTTGGAATTCTCTAGTTACATCTGAAAACAGCAACCTAAGACACCTTGTGCTTTTCCTCTTTCTAGTACACCCCTTGCATAATTACCATGAAAAATAATCACACCCCAAGTGGAATCACAATTATGTTCAAATTAGGTGACAGAAACTTAACATGTGGCCAAATGACAATTCTCACTTGGTGGAGAGTGGAAGGTAGACAGTGATCCGCTTCCAATTCTGGAATCTTTCCGAGGTGTAAATTGAACTTTCTGTGTAGTGAAGACAGCCGATGGTTGGAGGGACACATTCTTCAGTGACAAGATGCCACTCCTTGCCGTTGTTCAGAGAATACTGGAGCTGTACACTGTGGGTGTTGCCGAAGGGCTTGCTGCAGCCCGTGCTCATTTCAAACTGTAAGAAGGTCGACGCTGACACATGAAAATCCCAGGTCTCAGCATAACGAGGTTTTCCTACCAAAGACAACAACAACAACAGCTTAAAGGAGGCATCTAATCAAGCTCTCTTCTTTTATAATGTTTATGCTTGCAATCTACATGTATGGTAGCAAACACAAATCATTTCTATCTTTAGGGCCTCATATTTGCCTGGGCTTTTCTTTTCACATTTACTGTATTCAGAAGGTTTCCACAGACTCAGAAACATGGAAGGATGCTAGTTTGAAGACCCTTACTGTTTTAAGAAGGACAAATATAATCTCAACTCCATAGTTCTGCAAACTGTGAAGGTAGGAATGTCCTCTCACAGACACTTTCTGAATTAAGACCTTACTCAATATCATGCCTGTGAAAGATGATTCCAATAAACGCAGGTCACTAAATTCTTGCAAAGGACAATATACCCGGTCCCCAAGTATCTCTCAGCAAAGGAAGTTAGGCATACAGCTTTATATTAGAGAATTCCTTTTGAATTTTAGTTAATTTAGTCCTATAGTTAATCAAATATCTTCCCTTTATGAGGCAGTAATATATACCTATGTTTTCAGAGAATATCAGAGCAGTATCCATAGAGAGACAGTCAATATCCACTTGGCCTCCTTGGATTCGATACCAATTGGCTTGCAAGTCTATAGAGCCATCAAATTTATCTTGAAATCCAGTTTGAGAGCTGTCATTCATTCCTATAAGGACATCATCCAAAGCCCACTGGGCCGAATGTTTCCCTGCAACCAGATGAACAACAGTAGTTGGAGAAGGTTCATTACACAGCAATGTGAATAGCTCTCTGACCAGGATTTTAAATCAGATTGCCTGGAAATTGACATTGAATTAACACACATAAACAGTAAAAGGTGGATATTCACGTTGTATGAATAGCAAAGCCACGGGAAAAGCTGGAGAGAGCAGTGACTCACCGTGCTGCGGCTGCCACCAGCGGAAAGCTGTCGCAGGTGTCTTTGCCTCCCCTGGCAGGTCAATGGAAATGATCTGTGGCTCCAGAAAGGACATGAAATCCAGCTCCCGAAGCAAATGCCAGAATACTCCATTGTCATTGGAATACTGAACAACAAGCCCTGGTTTACAAGACATAATAAATTCAATGACTAGAACAGCTTCCTTGGGGGCAAGGAACATAAGTCTTTAAAGAGCCAATCAGCAGCCACTTCAAATTGTGTCCCAGAGAACAAGGTCTCATCCATCTAACTTCTAAATCATGAGTTAGTAGACCCAAAACCTCATGCATTTCCTGTCAGTTTCTAGTGCACTGACTCCCAGTAAAGGGAGACAACAAATATTTGAACTCTTTTAAAGACCACTCAACTTTGTATGAGTGATGAGTGGGCCGGTTAGGGAAACAAAAATCTTCTCCAGATCATGTGCATGAATTTTAGATTCTATCCTGAACATTACAAAGTCTCATTATACACTCAGAAGAAATATCTTAATCTCTCTGACACAAAATCAAGTTGCCCTCTTTGCTGCCGAAGTAAGCTCTGCGCAGTCTAAACACCAGCTAAGCAGAGAAAACGGCACTTCCCAGTCTTCCAGACCTTGGTCAGTGAACCCGGAAGGAAGCCAAATTATTAAATAGCAAAACAGCAAGACTCACTGGTCTCCAGTGTCAGTTCTTGCTTTTCTCTATATCATTCTTTTCCCTGAACTTATCCCATCTGTCCACCCCTGTCAGTAGGCGGCGAGACCTAGGGAGTTCCACATTACAGCACACGAGCCTCATGTGCTGCGCCTGCTCCTTCTCCCAGCAGAAGGAGAATATTGAATGCAAAGGAGAAAACTTCTATGAATAATATTGTGGGAATGAGTTTACACACACATGTACATACACACATAAATACACGTGAATGCATGAGTAGAAACCAGGAAGAGTCATACAAAAATATTTGCTGCATACACACATGTATGTGTGTATTTGAGGGAGGAAGCAGAGGGTATCTACTAAATGGCCTTTTCCACAATTTTGTTCCCAAAATTATACTTCATATTCATAATTATGGATGGGGATACCAAATTACTTTTTAAAGATATTTTATTTAAAATAAGCATGTATTTTAAATATATTCATTATACTTTTATTTTATGTGTATTGGCTGCATGTGTATAAGTGCACCCATGTCATACAATGCAGAGATCAGGCCCGGAGAGGTCAGAAGAGGGTCAGATTCTTTGGAACTGGAGTTACAGACAGTTGTTAGCTGCTATGTGGGTGCTGGGAATTGATCCCAGGTCCTTTCTAAGCACAGCCTGTGCCCTTAACCACTGAACCATCTCTCCAGCCCCCCAAATTACTTTTTAAGTATTTGTGACAACTGTGCTTGGAGCTGGACGGATGGATCAGCAGTTAAGGGCCTTTGTTGCTCTCCCAGAGGACTTGAGTTCAGTTCCTAGCATCTGTATCTGGTGGCTCACAACCACTTATAACTCCAGCTCCAAGGGCTCTGACGCCCTCTTGTGTCCTCCATGTGCACTTGCACTCATGTGTACATATCTGCACACAAACACACAGACACACATGCGAACATCTAAAAATAACATAGATCCTTAAAATTATGCTCAGGTATTAAAGTTATACCTATTATTATGTTTTAACTCTTGGAAAATTAGGAATCATTTATGGTGCATACATAAAGCTTAAAAATCCCTATTGTTGACTGATTATAACTTCTCAGTCCACTGCTATGCTAGATAACAAAGGGTTTATTAAAATAAAGTTTGAAGAAATATGAAAAAATATGGATTCAAGAGAAAGCTGCTTAATGCAAATTAATAGCACATGAAATTATGAGTGCTCCACATGACAGGTGATGGTGGGAATCACGATGACAAACCTGCCAAAACCTAGAAACCTTAAGCAAATGAATGAAGTCTAACACATTTACAGTGAAGGAATTCACCAAATTGAGAGAGTAAAAAATGTCCAAAGACCTCTTTGGGGGAGACAGTGTGTTGTGGGCAGGTGTAGGGTGGGGAGTTAAGAGCTTTGCTTATCTGCATGTCAGGAAAGGGGAGTCACATCAAACTTCATGAAGAAAACAGAATCCATGCTGTTTCCAGTCTTCATTTTAGTCAAGTTGAGGACAGTCTGGCAAAGGCACTACTAGTCTCTCACTTTTCATGTTTACTTGAATATGTCCTAGTACTTTTTAGTGTGATGTTGGATGGCTGAGAGTGCAGACACTCAAATCTCATTTTTTTTTTTTGCAGCTGTTAATTTGTATTAATTTAGACAAGAGAGGCAAGAAAGATGGGGGGAAGAGAAAGAGGAAGGAGAGGACAGTAGGTAGTTACCTGGGGGTGAGAGGAAGGAGAGGACAGTAGGTAGTTACCTGGGGGTGAGAGGAAGGAGAGGACAGTAGGTAGTTAGTTACCTGGGGGTGAGAGGAAGGAGAGGACAGTAGGTAGTTACCTGGGGGTGAGCGATTTCCAAGGTGGACTAAAGTACGAGAAATGACATATCATGAGGAGCATCTCTCTCTTTTTTTGGTCTTTCTTTGAGACAGGATCTCCCTATATAGCCCCAGCTAGCCTAGAACTTGCCATGTAGACCAGGCTGGCCTTGATCTCACAAAGATCCCCCTGCCTCTGCCTCTGCCTCCTGAGTCCTGGAATTAAAGATGTGTGCCACCACACCTAGCTTGAAGACAAAATCTTATTAATCCTTTCAAATAGTATTACTTAAATTATGGTCCAAGACCAGTACCTGCATCATTTTGAAACAGGCTCTATCCATGATGGTTTTAAAAGCATGTCCACAAATTCATTAATACTCCTCTTTGAAAGAAAGTGGAGCTTAAATCATTTCCCTCTAAGTTCAGAGAGACTTGATAACTTACTTCTAGTGAGCAGAATGTGGTAGGAGCCAATGTAACCTTAGAAACTAGGCCATCAGAGGCCTTACAGTCGGGTCTAGGGAGTTGCTTAGTGACAGAGTACTTGCTAAACAGTGTGTGAGTCTCTCTTAGCCGTACAAAAAGAAAAAAAAAAGGTTTGGAGGTTCTTTCTTGCCTTCTTGGATCTCTTGCTCTGGAGAAGCTGACTTATGTACAATCAAATATTTGAGCAGCGTATGGACTGGTCTGTGAGGGAAGAATCTGGCCAAGTCCAGAGAAGGACTGAAGCCTTTAGCCAACAGTTAAGTGAGCAGATCATCTCAGAACCGGAGCACCCAGTCCTGAGAGTCTGACCACTGCTCCTTGCCTGTCCTTTGTTTTGACTGCATCCTCCTGTGAAATTCTGACCCAGAGCCCTTCCGCTGAGCAGCTCCTCCTCCTGCCTTCTGGATGGGTGGAAATCATAACATAACATGTTTGCTGTTTTAAGCCCCTTGGTTTTATAATAATTTGCTATGTAGCCAACCATCCTAGTTCCACTAAATCAGAATTCGCATTTTAACAAAGGCAAATCCCCACAGATTTCCGGTGTACATTAAAATATGAGTTCAGGAGGTACAGCCTCCTTTTGGTGTCTGCTTGCTCACTTTGTCCTCACTAGCTTCTTCCAGAAGCTTCTGTCGTGTCTACCTATAGGCAGCAACAAGACCCACAGAGATGAGACCTCAATTCTGAAGCACGGTGCACGAGGGCCTCCCAGAGAAGGACTGGAGTGGAGGAATGTCAGGCATGGAAGCAGCAACATTCAGACTTTATGCCACTCGCCAAGTCTCATTAGCCGTGTCATCTAACACATTGTACATTTGAACAAACCAAGCCATTTCAGCTCATCTATGGAATGTTTAAAGCATGTAAGACATTTTTCTTTTTAAACTGCATTCTTCTAGTCTTACTGAAGACAGCCTAATTTTGACTTTAATTCCAAATATGTAAATTGATGCTTCAGCTTGAGTAAGTAAAGAATCTTTACTTTCATCATGCTGAGAGATTTGTTCAAGGATTTAGGCAGATTTACATGTTAACAGCCAGTCTTTAAGAAAAGGCTGAGAAGTGCCTGAGGGATATGAATTACAAGGCCAACAGTGAGTCTCAGAAAATGGTTCAGGACTAGCTGAGAACAAATTATTTGTTCCCACAAGAATGCTGAGGGCAATTTTCCCTATAGTGCAGACCACAGCATCTGTAAGTACAGAGCAGAGCCTCCTGTCTGTGGTAAGCATATACTTCTACATGGTCTTTTCAAGCTTATATACAGATAGAGGCACCTAACTAGAACTGTTACAAGAGTCATGCAGCAGGCAAAACTTGTTTAGATTTAATTCATCAGCTATCGCTTGCTTGGCTAGCTGGTTAGCCAGGCCAGCTAAATCACCACCTCGACAGCCCACTGGCTTCTGTCCTCCTCTTGCAACCTAAACTTTCCTTGATTATTTCTTTTCTTTATTGCCTACTGCCTGACTCTACTTGAGTCTAAGTTCCTTTAGGGCAGTCGTTGGTGCTACCCTGGTTTCTTCCCACCTGATAAATGGTTGGCTTGTGTTTCTTCTCTTTCTCTGCCACATTTCCAGATTCTGCCTAGCAGACCCCCAGTGCTGGAGTGAGGGTCTCAGATGGCCACGAAGAAAATGTAGCACAAGGAAGAAGACATTTTTTGTTTCGATCTTGTTTTAAGGGTTTATTTGTTACTACAACATAATTTAGTTCATTGTAACTGATGTATCTGTGCTGACACTGAATATGCAGTACCTGCAACAGTATCTGCCTTCAACAGACTTGATAAATACCTGTAGAAGAGATTAAGGAATGTAAAGTGGCCTGGGAACATTTCTAGACGGCTTTCTTAGATAATTAATTACTAAGTAATAAAATATTCATGGGAAACTATTAAAGCCTTTGGCTGGTGATGATATAAACTGGGAAATTCATGTTGGATGGAGCTCTTAGTATTTCTACTGAATAGTAGGTACTTTTTAGGCTCAGTCATAACCTGACATAATGAACTTAGATTGTAATGCTAGAAGACTCTGTGTTTTTTTTTTTTGTTGTTGTTGTTGTTTTTGTTTTTTTTTTTGTTTTTTTGTCTTTTCGAGACAGGTTCTCCCGTGTAGCCCCAGCTGTCCTGGAACTCACTCTGTAGACCAGGCTGGCCTTGAACTCACAAAGATCTGCCTGCCTCTGCCTCCCAAGTGCTAGGATTAAAGGTGTGAGCCACCATGCCCGGCTGACTCTGTTGTTTTTAAAATCAAAGTTTGGACCCATCAAAGAGGCTGGTGGATTTTATGCTAAGAACCAAGTCATATTCAGGGTCTCTGATGGAATCCCCTTATCTACAGAGCTGTTGGAGGCCACATATATTTTAAGGGAGTTGCATTTCTTTCAGAACTAGGTCATTTGAGGCAGAAATGGTAAGGCCTAGTGGGAATGGAGTTCAGAGTAAAGGGAAGGAGCATAGCATGCTGTCAAAGGCATATCATACGGTCTGGAGCTGATGTGAATGGTTCATCTCCTTGCTTAGCCTGCATGGCTGTGGCACTAACTTTACTGGACCTCTCTGTGCCTCGCTTTTTACCAGCTGTTAGATAGGTCTAATCATGATGCTATGGAAAACGCTGTGGAGAAGGAAGCATCAACGAGAGTTAGGAAGAAGCAGAGTTCACTAAAAACTTCCTTTGATTTTGCCTAGACTTGGAGCACTCATGGTGCTATTCAGACTTAAGGATCTGAAGGAGAAACTGCCGGGATCGTGGATGCAGGCAGCGATCCCTTCTATGCAGCAGAAGGAAGATAGGGCTGATTCAGGGTAATTAAAATATTAGTTTGCAAAATCCAGACCAAACTTTGGGAGGGGTACGGGACAATTATCCAATAGTAATGATACTGTCTGTAGGATCACAGAAGCTTACCCTCATTCCTTGCTCTTGGTTTGATGCATGTAATGCCTGAAGTTTTGCTTCCAATTTGTATATAAAACTGAACGAGTCTGGGGAAAAATAAACAAGCACACGAACTTTAGTTTTCTTACAAACAAGTGAGTTCAGAAGAGCCATAACCATTTATCTTTTATATAAAATGGAAAAATTCCATAATTCTCAAGTACCACTTTTTAAAATCAGAGGGACAAATGACAGACAGAAACTATATAGATCATAGTAAGTTAATTCTGTAAAAAAGTTTTAAAAGGTTAATTGATATTAACATCAAATTTATTCGGTACAATGATATAAAGAAAACAATTTAATCCCACTTCATTGTAACGACTGATATAATTTAATGATAATTTATAAACATACAGACAATATCATCTTGCAAACTCAAGATGAGAACAAACTGGCCATGCAGACATTGAATACTCTATAAGGTCGAAGAATTGGCTATCACTGATTTAGACTGAGCAGGCTAAATTTTTCACAACTTATTTTCACTCAGTGTGAGCTCAATGATGCCTCTGTCCATCGTATCCAGAGAGACCCTACTGGACAGGCATTGAGAAGATGCTGAAGGAAAGTGAAAAAGACTTAAAGCACAAAAAATACATATATATATATATATATATATATATATATATGGAAGGCAAGTCCATACATTAGTGATGGCCATGCCTAATTTTTCCATTTTCTTCCTCTTCTTACATTAATTGATATAAAAATTTTTCTGTGTGCTACTGTTTTATTCAAGAGTTCTTGGTTTTGCCAGTAGGTATAAGGGCGGGAATTTAAATTTTCTAGGGCAGTTTTCAGTAAGTAACCACAGATAAACTTAGATGTATAAAGGATGAACCATTTTCAGCAAATTTAAAGTTAAAAATGTATTTGTTTCATCATTTTACAATAAGGAGTATCAAAGTCTTTGTGTGATAACATAGAATTTCAGAAAACCAAGGTGAATATACATTAGCTACAAAGGCCTTAGCCTAAGTGTATGTTGCTTGATGAATGGTGATGTGATTTTTGTATTAACCATATATAGTATTATATAGGTCAAGTTAAGCTTCAGTTTTACATATCATAATCTATAGAAAGAAGTATTATATAATAAGCTGCTAACAACATAACAGAATGTTTTAAGTTAGACCACAGAATAGTCTACTTTCATGGAGAAAGGTAGCAATCAACAACTTGCCTGATGTTCCTGGTGTCCAGAGGGACAGTCCTAGCTTCTCTTTTTCCAAGGCCATTGAAGTAGAGGGACTTGCCATCATTAAGTATTCCACAGCCAGTTCCGACCTGACCACCTGTTATCTTGTACCACAGAGGGCTGAGCTTTCCCTCAAACCTATCAAACATCTCACTGTAATTAGGGATGTTTGACACACAGCTTCCTTGTGCAGCTTAAGAGAAAAGAAATATGTAGAAGAGAAATGTTATTGTAACCACTAAAGGTTAAAAGACACAGTTCATACAAGGGTCAGGAAGAATTTGTACCTTGCAACTGTCTGCCTAAACACAGTCATTATTACTACTATAAAAATGTCGAGTGTGGTGGCGCACACCTTTAATCCTAGCACTTGGGAGGCAGAGGCAGGCAGATCTTTGTGAGTTCAAGGCCAGTCTGGTCTACAATGCGAGTTCCAGGACAGCTGGGGCTACAGGGAGACCCTGTCTTGAAAAGACCAAAAAAAAAAAAAAAATGTCATGAGGCTGGAGAGATGGCTCAGCCATTAAGAGTACTGACTACTCTTGCAAAGGAACTGCGTTTAATTCCCAGCATCCATATGGCAGCTAACAACCATCTCCAACTAGAGCTCCAGAGGAACCTTATGTCCTTTTCTGACCTCCATGGGGATTGTACAACATGGGTGCACTTAAATACATGCAGGCAATTCACTCATGTACATAAAATAAAAATAGTAAATAAAATTATAAAAACATTTTCATGCACGATGGTGCAGGTCTGAAATCCCAGCACTTGGTAGACAGAAGCAGAAGGATCAGAAGTTCAAGGCCATCCTTGGCTGCACAGTGAGTTCAAAGTTAGTTGGAGCTACACAAAAGCCTCTCTCAAGAACAAGCAACAAACAGAGGCTGCCGTTTCTGCCTTTCAATTTTTAAAAAAAGGTATTTTTTATTAGGTCATATGTGTGTAGGTGTGGGTGTGTGTGTAGTTGTGGGTGTGTGCATATTAGTGCAGGTATTCCTTGAGGCTGGAGGTATCAGATTCTCCTGGAGCTGAGTTACAGGCAGTTGTGAGCCAGCTGATGTGGGTGCTGAGAATCCATCTCAGATCCTCTGCATGCAGAGTATGCACTCTGGGCCATCTCTGCAGCCCTTCATTTTTTTTTTTTAAATGAAGAGAGATATTGAGTGCCCTGAGTTTCCTTAATTGTTACTACATAGAGGATTCGTTTAAACTGAGAAGATTTTGTCCACAGTGAAACTGTTCATTTACCATCCTTCTATTGAGAGGTCCACAGGGGGAGTCAATCTAGAATTACAAAATACTGTCCTTGAAACTCCAAGTGACAGTCAGTCCTCTCCACAGAAGGCCGCTAACAGCAAGCTAGTCTGTCTTTGGTTGTTTGCCAGATAAAGGCCTGAGCGTGACAGGCTGGGAAGGAGCCTTTTGAAGCTGCTGTCAGGAAAACTTTAGAAAAAGATTTTGTTTAAGATATTTTCTCCAGTTTCACCCTTTCATCTTAGCTCTCTTCTTTTTTTGCTATGGCAACACTCAAAGGTGAATGTGGTTAGAAAGTACTTCTCTTGTAAAGTGCTCTTTTCACAATCTTGGATTTAATAGTTTATGTTGCATTTTTACTTTTAATGTATAAAGTTACATTTCTTACATGTTTTTAAAAAGCATTTTCAATAGTTCAGGGAGAACTTGTGCTCAAGTGATTAATAGCTTGGTTTGGATTTTTAAAATTTATTTAATGTTTTAATTTTATGTGTGTGAGTAGTTTTGCCTACATGTGTGTAAGTGCCCCCATGTTGTACAATGCTCTCAGAGGTCAAAACAGGGTGTTGGATCCTCTGGAGCTGGAGTTAAGGACAGTTGTTAGTCGCCATGTGGCTGCTGGAAATTGAACCCACATTCCTCTGCAAGAGCACCCAGCACTCTTAACCACTAAGCCATCCCTCCAGTCCCTTGATTTGGACTTTAGAGTGACTGCTTGCCTATAGAGCCATCTCTAACAACTGGGAGGTACATGACCCAAAAAGAGTCACTAAAAAAAATCTCCCTGCCTCAGTTTCCTCAAATGTCAACAGAGTCTACAGTACTACAGCACAGAGTTATCATTAGGATCAAATGAGATAAAAAAGTATTTGCTATAATGTCTGGCATGAAGTAGGGCCTCAAGCAATGTTCATTATGATGCTGTTAATAACCATCTTCTTCAGGGTGTGAAACAAGCATTTTCATATTTTCTTCAGGCAGTTTCAAACTATTGATGATCTGAGCAGCAAGTGCCTGGATGGTAAATCTCTATGATTCTTAGATACAAAGAATGATAAACCCCAAATCTATTTCTTTGTAGGAATAAACATTTGCAAGCAAACCATCAGAGACATGAATTGGGTCTTACCAGTATACCCCAGGTCACAGAAACACACGCCTGAGATGCAGTCTCCATGGCCACTGCAGTAGCTGGGACAAGGCTCAGATATGTACACACCATCTAAACCAAACGGAGGCACATTCTTCTGAGAGCTGCTCTCCTGGATCCACCGGAATCTGGTCTTGCTGTTGGGAAAAGACATCTCTTCTTATACCCACATGCCACACTAAACGAAGGCATGCAGACAGGTTCAGAAAACTCAGAGATCTGGGATTTACTGGGATGTCATGCCTGTTTGCACATTAACCTGTGTAAGGTGTCTGTCTCAGATCTTTCTAAAAACTTCTTGATTTATTCTTTGGCATAAATGTTTTAACAACAGGAGGGGATCAGGCACAGAGAGTTAGTGACTTTTTATTTTTTATTTATTTATTTTTTTATTATTTATTTTTGTATGTGTATAAATGTACTGTCTGCATGTAGATCTGTGCACCCATGTCATGCAATGCCGTGGAGGTCAGAAGAGGGTCTCAGATTCCCCTGGAACTGGAGTTCTCCTGGAATTGGAGTTATAGACAGTTCTCAGCCGCCATGTGGGTGCTGGGGATTGAACCCGGGTCCTCTGCAAGAGCAGTCAATGCTCTTAACTGCTAGGCCATCTCTCCAGCCCTGTGTTTGGCTTTTTTAAGGTCTGTGGGGCTTTTAAGGTTGCACTGTCCTATGTTATGATATTAATGTTAACATATCTTGAGGACAAGAGGTTTGATAGTGATGTGTTTTGTGTGTCAAGTTGACAAAAGGTTAATTGTGCTAGACAGCTTTAGTGTCAACTTGATACACCTGGGTTGAGGGAGCCTCAATTGGGGAATTTCCTCCATGTGGCCATGTCTGTGGAGTATTGTCTTGATTTCTGAGTGATGTGGGAGGGCCCAGGCCACTATGGGTGGTGCCACCCCTGGTCAGGTTTTGTATTGTATAAGAAAGCAGGTTGAGGGGCTGGAGAGATGGCTCAGTGGTTAAGAGCGCCAACTGCTTTTTCAGAGGACCTGGGTTTGATTCCCAGCACCCATATGGTGGCTAAGAACCATCTTTAAGCCAGGTGTGGTGGCGCATGCCTTTAATCCCAGCACTCGGGAGGCAGAGGCAGGCGGATCTCTGTGAGTTCAAGCCAGCCTGGTTTACAGAGTAATTTCTAGGCCAGCTGGGGCTATAGGGAGACCCCGTCTCAAAAACAAAAAAAAAAAAAAAAAAAAAGAAAGCAGGCTGAGCATGGGCCAGGGGAGCAAGCCAGTAAGCAGTGTTCCTCCATGGCTTGTGCTTCAGCTTCTGCCTCCAGGTTCCTATGGTGGGCTCCCTCAGTGATGAACTGTGATCCAGGAGATGTGAGCCAAATAAAACCCTTTCTTCCCAATTTGTCAGTGTTTTGTCACTGCAATGGAGAAGCAAACCAGAACTATGCACGAGATTCATGGAAACTCAGACAAAAACACAGCACAGAACTGGGGAAAGGGGAAGCAGGCCTCAACCTTAGCTGAAGAACCCATTGGCAGGCAATTACTATTGGGTGAGAGAAAGAGATCTTCTTTAAGGAAGAGACTCTAGATAGGCTTACTAGACCCCAGTGGATGAACTTGCACTGCAGGATGTCTAGGTACATAACTTGACTCCATAGGCCTTAACACATATGACAGAATGAATGAAATCTGGTGTGGGGGATTGGGAGTTGCAGATGATGGAGGCAGGGATAAAGATGATTAAGATGTATGGTATGAAATGCATAAAATTCAACTAAAATATACACTGAGATATCTTGAGTAAAAGCTTAAAATATGAGGATAAGAACTGCTATATGACATATACAAAGGTTCAATAATATTTTTTTAAATGTGAGGAAGACAGATTCTACCTTGAACCATATCTGAAAGATTATCTGCGAAGGAAATGAGAAATGAAAGAAGAAATCATGTAGTTAAAATCTGCTGATGTACCTGTCTTCAAAGTATTTTTATGAAGTTGTTAAACCTGAAACATGATAATTATTTTACCCACAGAGATATTACTTTAAATAAATGCTGTTGTAAAAATAATCCTAATGATAATGAAGAACTAATCAGAGAGACTATTCAAAGGAGGAAGGAAACAAGCCAAAGTTCAGCTGAAAAGAATGCCTAGGTTCTACATTTTTAATATGCAGGATATATAGCATTTGCAGTGAGTTATTTATAGATTTCATGTGTCTGGATAAGGACGCTTCTGAGAGTCTGCAGAGACATATATACGGATACATATTTACCACTGCTACTGTGTGTCCTCTGTAGGCATGTACCTGAGGGGTGGGGGTGGGGTTTCATGTGAGCACAAACTATTCCTTTGAGAAAATCATCTTAGAATTATATCTGAAGGAGCAATGTTGCCAGGAGGCAACGTAGCTCTAAATTTTAACACTTGGATTTCTCAGCCTTTGACTACTGCATTTGGAGCTTTCTGAGCTTCAAAGAACAACAGCACTCATTTACTTGTGGTAAAGTAGAAACATATTTACTACTTTTTAACAGAGGGTTCTTCACAAATTTCATCAATCATGGAATCTAAATTAAGGAGGAGGCTAGATTCTAATGGACATTTCTTTCCAAAATCTGAAGTCCAACAAAATATTCAGATACTGGGAACCTCAAAATATTGACCAACCATTTGTAATTTTTCATATGTGGTTTTAGCACTGGGTTACATTCTATCCATTATTAGATGAACTGTACTTTACAGATTCAGTGGTCTTACTGGGCTTTGGGAGACCACATCAGACTTGTGTTCCTTGATGGTGCTCTCTGCTGTCATAATGATGTCTTCCAACACCCTGATGTAGCAGTGCAGGAAAGATGTACCACTTGAGGTTCTCCAGCTAAATTTATGTATTTGGAAGGCTTGTGTTGGGGCCATGGTTTCAGAAGTCATGAAAGGAGGGAGGGATGCAGGTGAAGGACATGGCACTGCATTGCCACAGCCAGCTTCATGTGGGAAGCTCGCAAGACGAAAAGGCTATCACAGATGGCACACACAGACAGGCCCTTTCAGAGAAGATGGTGCCTCAGAGTGGGGCCTACCGGGGAGTCAAGAGTGCAGAACAAGGACTGGGGAATGAATTCACTCCCAGCGGGAACGCCAAGACAAGGGAACTTTCTTGTCCCAGACACCGCTCTTGGAGGAAGGAGGCCGAGTAACAAGCCTCCCGGTTGCTTCCAAGCTTCCTACAGGCTGGATGACTGACTGAAACATGCTTCCCATTTTTCCTTGTCCTCCCTCTCCACCCTTTGCTAAACTACAAAACAAACTGACGAAGTAGTTACTATGTAAGTTGACTTGTATCCACAGATTGAAATAGCTTAGTAGCTATGTTTTGAAATATCTGGTATTTAAAGAATATGCTTTAAGGTTTATCAGACTAACTCAGAAGCTCTAACTTTGATCAGCATCATTTTTATTACCACTACCAGTCAGGATGAGACAGGTATGCCACAGCAACAAACAACTCCCAGTCATAACTGATTCCAACAGTAGTTTATTCTTGCTTAGTTTATGTATCCAGTGTAGACTGGCAAGGGATCTGCTTATTGTAGGGGGCCGAGACCAGTGAATGCTTCAGTTCACTGAATGCTTTCATGAAGCACAGAGCATGGCAAAATGCAAGAAATCTTTGAAAGCCAAGGGCTTCGTGTCCATTCACATTTCATTAGGCTATGTCAAATCTTAATGAATGCAGGCATAAGCCAACCATATCCCAGGAAAGAAAGAAGCTGGGAATGTTGCTGAATGATCCCAGTGAGTACCCTGGCTATATATCATATCATCACAAAGCAATGTGAACCCAGCTTCTCATGTCATTTCAATTCAGAAGCCAAATGCTTTGCCTGAGTCACACTTAACGCTCTGCTCCAGAACTTAAAATGTCTACTTGAAGAATGTTTCTTTATCAAAATTAAAGAATAAGCAATAATAATCTTTCTTTTACTTATTGTACTGGATACCAAAATACTATAATTTATGTGAGTGAGTGTGTGTGTGTGTGTGTGTGTGTGTTTAAGTCACTATATGTCTTTTCATTCTTTATTTTACTCCTATATTTCTTAGCTGATGGGAAGCTGAGCATTAAATTCGTTCCCTTTTTAATGAAACATATTCACCTCAAATTCTTAGTTGATTCACCTCATTCCTCCATGAATGGGTTTTTAATTTTTCTTGCTATTATTTGGTGTAGTCAGCTATTTAAAGTGACTATTTACAGGGCTGGACAGGTGGCTCAGCAGTTAAGAGCACCGGCAGTTCTACTGCAGAAGACCCGGATTCAAATCCTAACACCCACATGGCTGCTAACAGCTGTCTGTAACTCCAGTTCCATGGGGTTCCAACGCCCTCTTCTGTCCTCCACAGGCATTGCCCGACACAGGTGCACTTGCATACATGCATGCAATACACGCATACACATAAAAATAAAGCAAAAAACTTAAAGTGACTATTTGTATTGTAAGGTACCCCAACTTTTCTATTCTGTGTAAGGCAGTCTAAAATACCTAATAATCTACTGTGACATGATGTCATATAGCTCTATTAACCGATGTCTTTCATCCATTGTATACTCGGTGCCCAGAACTGCACTTGGCATTTGCCAGTGATGAATATCTGCTGAATGGATTAATGGGTGACTGAGTGAATCTGGCTCACGAGTGCGTGTACCTGTCCACTTAAGCTATTTTGGAAATTTTGTTTTCCTTTGAGTCACTACTAAGATAAGAACAGCTAGATTATAGGAATTCTTCTGATGTACTGAGATGTTTAAAATAGATATGAGAGCTGGGTGTGGTGGCACACTCCTTTAATTCCAGCACTCTGGAGAAAGAGGCAGGTAGATCTCTGTGAATTCAAGGCCACCCTGGTTTACATAGTGAGTTCCAGGCTAGCTGGGGCTGCAGGGAGACCCTGTCTCAAAAAGACAAAAAACAGATATGAGACAAATTAATGTTCCTGATTAATGGAAGCTATGTACACAATGAGAATGATCAATTTACCTGGATGCAAGAGACCTTGGAATAGCGATGGTGATTCTTGTCCATTCTTCAAAATTCCCAGTATGATACACGGTGGGTTCACTCAGTTCTCGGGAGTTCCCCTCACATCCTTTACCTGTAGAAGCTGGAAAACAGCCTTCCTTCACCAGAAACCAGGACATGCCGGCATCATGTGAGTACTGGAGAAGGACCGGGGCTGTGTTGCTGAACTGACTGGCGCAGCCTATGTTTAGCTGTTGGGCAGAGGGACAGAATTAGAAAAGGTTTTGATTCAAGGACACTATTCAACACATTAGGGGTACAGCAGTCAGGGCCCCTGCTGTTGAGTCTGCATGACCTTCACAGTCGTATAAAGGGAAGAGCTCAATCCTAACCAAGACCCTCCCAAAGGGGACAAAGAGAACTGAGCAGAAGATGAAGTATCTTCTGCTTTTAGAACATGAAGATTACCTGAGGGGAGGGCTGGGCTCCGCTTTATTTACTTAGCTAAAGTTCACTTAAAAAAGTAAGTGTCAACTAAGAGCAATGTTTCTGTCATAGCATCAGTTAAGTAACATAATCCAGAAACAAATCTATTACTGTTCTGTATACTTCATCTGATTGTCACCATAAGATGACCATTATGTAAAAACTGTAAAAAATGCAACCACAGTCTCCTTGCTGTAGTACGGAGGCTTTTCTTTTTATGCTCTGTATACGAGGGTCTATATTTTGGTTATATAGTTGAAATGATCACACTTGAAGAACCTTCCTCCCAGTTACTACTTTCTACTGTTTTATTACATGCAGCTTTGCAAAGGATGGACCATTTTTCCTTCAGGTGATTTTGTGTCACCAGATAAATCACCTAGGAATGGTGTTACTGAGTCAAAATTGTAGAAACACTTCAATCTTTAAGTTCTGTGCATTCTTTTCAGAAAATGAATGATTTTTACCATGGCACTAGGTGGTGGTATTATAGTTTTAGACAATCTCATTATAAATTAATGTATGAATGAATTTTAATGCTATTTACTTTATATTTTTGGTAACTGTAACTGTCAGACTTTCTATCCCATTTATCTAGTGAATGCTGTCAGGAACCATGCAGGGACCTCTCACAGCATCCAGAGCTGATTTCCGCCAGAGCACCCCTGTGACAGTACTCTGTTTACTCTTCTGTTTACTCTCCTGGCTCATTCTTTTGTTTCTGAGCTGCTTGAGGGCTAGGGACATATTTTCATTTCTATATTTCTAATACCTAGTGTTTGCCACAAGGCAAGAAGTTACCAAAAATGCACAACACTGCATTTCTATATGAATGATACTATGTTTAGTTTATTATATTATTATATAAGTATATTAACTATCTATTTATGTATAGTCCATGTTTTCTAGCTGCTATGAACTAAAAAGCATAAAATAATAGGTGTCTGCTTGTGATGTGTGAATTAAGATTTTCCTGAGCCCTGTTGCCGTCTTAAGTACCAGAAATATTGACTATATACCTGAAATATTGTATGTGTTTTTCCTTAGTTTTTTGAACTTTAGAATATCACCATGCGGAACTTGATGTCCACACCACCATGATTTTGTGACTGTTAAATAGAGGAGGTATCAGATGAAAAACACTGTAGTATTCTACAAATATATTTGCTATTAATGTGATTATGTTACTAACACATGAGTGTAGATTCATGTACTGTTAATGATGCTTTGTTTCAGTTTAACATCAAAGTCTAAATAAAGAAGGATAACGTTTACTAACCATCTTGTTTGTGACTAACTGCCTTACTTACAGACCTATGGGAATTATACTGAAAAGTTGCCTACAAACATCTGACCTCTTTAATAATTCCATTTGTAAATTATTTAGCATCTGGATCCTGCCGCTATGTAAGAACCATGTAGTTGTGCTAGCTCATTAAAACTGCATTACTTTGGATTCCACAATTCACCAATGGGATTTTATTATAAACAGTGAAATTTTGATTAGATTTCTGTGACAAGAGCTTGTTAAGGTAAACACTTGCTATACATGTGGCTATGTTATCACAGTGTGAAAAGCAATGTGCTTTTTTAGGAGAACAATGGTAAACAGTAAAAATTTACTGAATTAGGGAAGGAAATTGAAAATGCTACAAAAAAGCATACGGTACAGGCTGGAGTTAGAGCTCAGTGGGAGAACACAGTTAAGTTTGTGCAAGGCCCTGGGTTTGATCCCCAAACTCACACAAACATACAAAATATTTCCTAAGTCTAAAACCACTAGTAAGCTGAATAGAATTTACCTAACATGATTCCGAGGCATGGGATTCACTAAGTCATTCTCAGAACTAGTCACAGTCAGTTTTATTTTCAATTATGGAAGAGTTCTATGAGCCACTAAAGAAATACAATGATGTGGCTGGAGAGATGGCTCAGCAGTTAAGAACACTTGCTGTTCTTCCTGAGGACCTTGTTCAATTCCCAGCACCTATATGGTGGCTGTCTAACAATAATCTATAATGAGTTCCAGGGGATCTGACACCTTCTTCCAGTCCCTGCATGCACTGCACCCATGTGGTACACATACATACATGCAGAGGTCAGAAGAGGACATCAGATTTTCCTGGAACCGGAGTTATAGGCAGTTGTTAGCCATCATGTGGGTTCTGGGAATTGAACCCACTCCTCTGAAAGAGAAGTCAGTGCTCTTAACTGCTGAGCCATCTCTCCATCCTCATAAAATATTTTTAAAAAAGAAATACAATGACATAACCACAGCTTCTGGGACTCCTCAAACACTAGCCAACTGTTTTCCTGGTGAGTAGATCTCGGAAATGTTGCCGTTCTAAGACTGGAGCTTTTATTCAAATATGTCTCTTCTTTAACAGAATATGAAAAACCTGAGTTCTTTGGGAGATTTGATGATAAAAGCGGGGATACTTTTTGCTCCCTTACCTGTTCTGGGAAGACCTCTGTGCACACATACCTTGAACTGGAGCACATATCCAGGTTTCAGGGTCAGATCTCGGGTCACTGCAAATCGGTCTCCATCTGATTTTCCAAACACCATGGCTGAAGGCGTGGCAGCACAGAAGGTCTCATTTTTAGCCATCCCTTCATTTGCCAACATCAACCACACACTCATTTGATTCATAGGGTAATCAAAAGCTGGCTTCTCATAAAAGTTCTAGTAGGGACAATACAAACAAAACAGAGAGACAGTTTGATACCTTTGAAAACAAGAAAGGAATTTTCAGTTCATGACACACTGGGCCATGAACCATCACATTTCTAGGAAAATACAAAGAACCTATAAACTAACCTTTAAAAATGCACTAACAAGCAAAAATATTTTGCCACTGTATATGTAATTGTTTTTTTCTGGATCCTTGGCCAGAGTTCATAATCTTTCTGACATTTGATTAATCTGTGAACTAGAAAGCCCAGAGAAGTAACAAAAATTAAGTCTAAACACTTAAATTTATGTTATTCAATTCACTGTCAGACACGAGTTGTTAAGGAGGACAACAGTTCTTTTTTTTTTGGTCTTTTTGAGACAGGGTCTCCCTGTAGCCCCAGCTGTCCTGGAACTCACTCTGTAGACCAGGCTGGCCTCAAACTCACAAAGATCCGCCTGCCTCTGCCTCCCAAGTGCTAGGATTAAAGGCGTGCGCCACCACGCCTGGCTGGACAACAGTTATTTATCTCAACCACCGTCACTGCTCTGTATCTCAGAGTTCCATCGTATGAGCAGTACCTGGGGTAGAGTTGGGTTGACCACTGGGATAACCTGCTTCTGCTTCTCTGACAGAATGATGACGTCATCGACTGCCCACTGGTCATAGTCCTCCCCCGAGAACACAGGCTGCCACCAGCGGAATCTGGTGCAAGGGGTCTTAGCAGCGGCTGGGAGCTCCAGATAGACAAACCTGCAGAAAAAAAAACAAACCTTTCTGGTTGGAGAAGGAAAAGCTGTGCCATCCCTAAAAGCTAGTACACTACTAAGGGTAGAAATAAGAGGGCGGTTAGGTTTGCTCCCTTGATAGTTTTAAAGTTTCCGAGTATGGACAGACAACACAGCAGCTTACATTGTAAGAGAGCTCAGTTCTTATCATGTCCCTTTCATTTGGAATTGCATCTTTTGGAGTAGAGGAAGTTATTTCAACCCAGTTTGATTCACTGGCTTTGTAAGATAATGGATATAACTTTTAAAAGTGATGTCTTGGGCTGGAGAGATGCCTCAGCAGGTAAAGGCATCTGCCTTCAAGCTTGATGACCTGATTTTAATTTCCAGGATGTACAAGGTGGAAGGAGATAACCCAGTCCTGAAAACTGTCCTCTGACTTCCACATGGCCACCAATAATAAATAAATAAATAAATAAATAAATAAATAAATAAATAAACCTAGCTGAATTATGAAGAACAAAAGGAATATTTAGAAAAACCCATTCCTTTTTGTACTATTACATTGAAATATGTAAAAGTTTTAAAGTAATTCTTACTCTTATGACAAAATATGGGTATGAATTAAAAATTATACACAAATCTGCCCTAATCTGTATGGCGTTGGACTCTACTAATACTTTGTTATGTATGATCAGCCAAAAATTGTCATATAACTAAGGCTTATACGTTATGGTACCTTACATTTTGAAACTTGATAAACAATTCCCATGTCAGTAAAGTGATTTAAGATCATTCTAACGTTTATATAATTTTCATCCCATAGACATCCTATTAATTAGTTCACTTTTTAAATTCTACAAACATTTCTGCAATAAAACCCTTATACACAAAGCTTTTTTTAAAATCTTGGCTTCTTGGAGGTTTGGACAAGATTTTAGTTAATTCAGCCAGGTGTGGTGGCGCACACTTTTAATCCTAGCACTTGGGAGGCAGAGGCAGGCAGATCTTTGTGAGTTCAAGGCCAGCCTGGTCTACAGAGCAAGTTCCAGGACAGCTGGGGCTACAGGGAGACCCTGTCTCGAAAAGACCAAAAAAAAAAAAAAAAAAGATTTTAGTTAATTCAAATAATTCCATACATTCTATCAGACCACATGCAGTAAAGCTTAAAACTAACAACAAAGAAGCTCTAGTAACTACATGAACTCATGGAGATTAAACAACACACTTGTGAATGATGAATGGGTCAAAGAAGAAATTAAGAAAGAAATAAAAGTATTCCTGAGACCAAATGAAAAATGAGAAACACAAGAAAACCTCTGGGACACTTTAAAAATGGCCCTAAGAGGGAAATTTATAGCTTTAAAAAATACATTAAAAAATCAGAAAGCACAACTAAATGACTTAACATTGCCACTTAAGACTCTGGAAAGGCAAGAACAAATGAAATACAAACCTAGCATATGAGAAGAAATAACAAAAATCAGTACAGAAATTAATAAGTAGAAACAAAGAAAAGAAAACAAAACAATCAATGAATCTAAGAGCTGGTTCTTTGAAAAGATAAACCAGATACACAGACACTTATCCCAGTTAATTAAAAGCAAGCAAGAGCAAATCCAAATCAACAAGATCAGAGATGAAAGGGTAAATATCACAAAAGACACAAAAATATTCAGAACATTGTAAGGGAATAATTTAAAAATCTATACTGTATTAAATTTGAAAACCTAAAAGAAAAAGACAAATATCTAAATTTATGGAACTCACCAAAGCTAAACCAAGCAGAGGTCAACAGCCTAATCAGATCCAAAACATATAAGGAAACTGAAATAGTAACACAAAGCCTCCTGACTATAAAAAGCCCAGTCCTAGATGGGTTCACAGTAGAATTCTACCAGACATTTAAAGAAAATATGCAACCAGTGCTACTTACATTATTCTAAAAGATAGAAACAGAGGAAGAACTCACACATTTTTTCTATGAATCTAGCATCACTCTAATACTAAAACCAGGTTAAACCACAACCAAAAAAGAAAACCATAGGCCAATATCCTTAATGATAATAGATGCAGGATTTCTTAACAAAATATTTGCACACAACATACAGATCAAAAAGATCATCCATTGTGATTAAGTCTGCTTTATTACAGAGATGCAGGGATGGTTCAATATTTTTAAGTCCATAAATGTAATAAATCACATGGTCATCTTAATAGATGAGAGAGAGAGAGAGAGAGAGAGAGAGAGAGAGAGAGAGAGAATAGTAATAGTAGGAGATAGGTGTTACCCGGGGGAAAATGGGTAAATGGGGCATTTAATTGGGATGGGAAGAAGGAGCATTATACAAGGAACCACTGGAGTAAAGAGGACAAAGGAGCTCACCAGAGGGGGGAACCATGGGAGAGATACATGACTAAGGGTGAAATAGGGGGAAATGGGGTACTTTACTGGAAGTAGTGAGGAGGTAGGGCCACATAGGGAGAGAGTGGGAGAGAGACAGAGAGACAGAGAAAGAGGAGAGATACTTTTTTTTTTTTTTTTTGTCTTTTTGAGACAGGGTCTCCCTGTATCCCTAACTGACCTGGAGCTCACTCTGTAGACCAGGCTGGCCTGCCTGCCTCTGCCTCCCAGTGTTAGGATTAAAGGCATGCACGAACACTCCCAGCAAGATAAATACTTCTTAACTGATATTAACAACCAGAGGAAAATGCATTCGTTCAAAAGCCTAATGAAAAATTACACATACACTATCTCTACATGAGTGCATGTGTATAGCTGAAGGCTGTATAACAAAAACCAGTGCAAGTCCCTTCAAGTTGTTGGCCAGGGCAGTCCAAGAGACTCCCCAAATTACATAGACTATTTTCACAGCCCTTGATTTTCTCCCAGAACTTGAAGGTAAGACCCTCTTGCTGAAGACAGGACGTACTTTGGACATAGGACTTGCAGCAATGGAGCTGGAACGGACCTGGAAGTCTCCTCCCTGAAGACGAGCTCTCATAGTCTTGGAGGACACCATGCAAGCTGCTGAGGGAGAACATCAATCTATGGTCCACCTCCAGCTTTAGGGCCTTAATAACCACAACACTGACCGACACAGCAAACAACATTGGTACAGTAGTGGCACGTTCATCTTGGGGGTAATCAACAGCTACCTAGCCGGAATTAAGGCCCACTCAATGGGAGAAACTCATGTGTGGTACTATAAACAGAGTCACAAATACACATGGCTGGAGCAGCTACAGAGCTCAGAGAAAACCTTAAGCCTGTTACATCCCTAGACACATATAATTTCTTACTATGTGCAAATATGTGTCTTTATATTTGCAGAGAAGTATGTTAGTCACCACTCATCAAAGAAGCTTCTTTTCAACAGACAGACACTGTTACAGAGTTCCACAACTGGTCACAGAGAATAAGTGTCTGTGAGATGCTCAACCCTGAGTGACACATCAACAATGGAACCTTTACACCTAAGGCCTAGTGGAACATGGAGTAGAAAGAATACTAATGCATCTCTCAACTCTCACCAACCGAGAAGATTCCTCATGCAACAGAGGTCCACAAACACAAAAAGCCACAAATGGCCAAAGCATATAAGAGTCTATGGTGCGTGGATCCTTCACCCGCCCATTCATTGCTCAGGGACCACTGCAGAAGATGGGGCAAAAGGACTGTAAGATCCAGGGGGTGCGTGACTATATGGAAAGAGACTCTCACAGGCTTCTTGCTCTTATGAGCTTAGCAATAATGCCAGCATGCACAAGACCCATGGAAACTCAAGCAGACAAAAATCCAGCATAGAACTTGGGAAATGGGCAGGAGATCCCAATCTTGTCAAAGAGTTGCTCTTTAAGCAACTCTAGATAGACTCTAGATAGACTGACTAGATCCCAGTGGATGAACCTGCATTGAGTGACATCTAACTTGATCCAATAGGTCGTAACATAAAGGAAAGTGCATGAAATCTGAAAGGAGGCTGGGAGAGTTTGGATGGAGAGAGGCGATAAAAGATTAAGGTGTTTTTATGAAATACACAAGAGTTCAATAAAAATACAAAAGGCTTCTCAAAAAAAGCTGAAAATAAGAATTAAGTTTAAATAAACATATTATGCTGACTGCCTGGTACAGGTACGACTGTTCAACACAAATTATTGCCCCCAAATCTTCAACATTTGTTGCCTATGACATCTCCCTGCACATCTTCTCTATCTACCAAAATAAAGACTTGACAGTAGGAAATTTTAGAAAATCTGTGCTCTACAGACTCATCCACACACTGTCTGGGACCACCCCCGTGTATAGGCATGTGAAACATAGAACACAAATCCAACCGTTTAAATTTAACAGCTGAGCATATTTTGTGTGTGTGCGAAATGAGTGGAGCGCTGCCACAGCACGCCGTTCCTTTTGGTAACGGAAGTTAGGAACTTTCTTTTAGTCAAGTGTTTTTTCCAAATCTCTGAGAGCATTTTCTAAAGAGTTTGTGAGACAAGGCCTCACTCTGTAGCTTAGGCTAGCCTGGAACTCATGGATATCCTCCTGCCTTTGCTTTACAAGTGCTTGGAATACAAGCTTGTGCAACTCAGCTAAAAGTCTCTAAAATGTTAAACACCAACACAAGTAGATTCTGTTGAGTCACTTAAAGGAACTGAAAACTTTGGCTACTTGGCTTTCCTCTATGTTAAATATTTATAAGTTTGCCTGTTTTTACAACCGTCAACATTTTAGATACATTTCAATGACAATTTAATGTTTGCCACCTCTGGGAGCACCGAAAGGCCACAGGTGGGTGGTTACCTGGGTTTGCTGAAGTCTGAGAAGTACATCTCTGCCAGCAGGTGCCACTGGATACCTCCATTGTTGCTATACTGAAGGAGGATGCCCTCCTCTCTGCTGTCAGGCTTGTTGCATGCGGTGCTTTCTCCGCCTATCTGGATGTAGAACTGGACAAAGTCCACCCAAGAAGTGTCCAGATCCCAGCTCACCAACTGTCTTTTCCCCGCCTTTCCAAAGGACAGAAAAATTAGAGTCAATTGTTTGTGAGCTCTTTGGCAATTTACAGCTTAGCTTCAAATTCACACGTGCGCCTTAGCATTGGAAGCGGTTTGGCTTCAGTTGATACTGAAAACAAGTGCTGCCTTTCTGTGGTCTTTCTGGCTAAGGCTCCTGCTCCTGGCTGGATACACTGCTTATCTCCATCTCTGATACCTGGACTTAGTTGTCTAAGAGACTCCTGGAAATTTCCTACTACACCAAAGAGTACTTCAAAGTTTTAAAAAGCAAGGCATATTTTGGGGATAATTAAAAGAACAGAGTGTTACGAAAAGACCTAAGGCCAATAACGAGTCCATGGTAAAGCAGGGGGCATGAGAATAAAGACTTAAGTCAGTTCTGAGGCAGGGGCTCATTCCTTAAAACTCAATTTCAAATGTGTATTTGAGGAAATCTTATTGTTTGTGTTTTTTATTTTTCTTAATGTTCATTTGAAATATGAAAAGTGAGAGCCTCCACAGAGATCCCAATGTTTTCAAATCTCAGTATCACTGCAGGAAGAATAATTTTTGGTAAGAAAACCTAAAAAACTTAGCAGGTTAATCTCAATCTAGCAAACTTCTATGAAAAACTCAGCATGTGGAAACCAGCCAGAAGGATAAAGATCTAAGGTGAGGAGAATGATAAAAATCCAATTATCACAATTAGCTGGTTGGAATGGGGGTCTGTTGTGAAAGTCACAAACAGGCTTGTTTTTCCAGGAAGTGATAGTGTTTGTCGACAGAGATCTGGAAACTGTTTAGTAGGATTCTTGTAACTGGTGGAAAATATCACACAAATGCTTATTTTGGCACCAAAAGTGTTTTTTTCCTAGAGAATAGCACAGATCGCTTTCTTTTGTTCAGTGACCTGAAGTGTTGAACACTGTTCTGATGGAATTTAAAAAAAAAGAAAGGGAAATAGTGCATGACAAAGTTTTAGTTGGAATTTAGAGCATGATGTAACAGATGCTTTGTAGTTTTCCCGTTTCACTAAGACAGAAGCATGCAGGAAGGTATACCTGTGCACTTGTGTGTTGGAATTACAGGTTAAACATCTTTTCATTTCTTAAGTATGAAGTCTGTCTTCCAGCTGATTTGAAATATTCTGAGAAACATCTCAGACATCCTAGTATTTTCATACCTTAGGATCTGCTCAGGAAGTGTGGTTTTTAGAAGAAAATCTAAATTCTAGGTTAAACTGGCTTACAGTTTAAGGATTTGGGCAAAATAAACAAATCTTAACAAGTAACAACAAGCAATAGAGCTTAGACAATAAAACCTTCAAGATTTCTATGAATCTTCCCCTTTCATCTCCCAATAAAATGTTCTTAAATCAAATACCACTAGAAACAAAAAAATATTTGCTTGAAAATAACAATTTCTTTTAATTTTTTCTAATTTTAATTATTTAACTTCTTTCTTTAATAATTGCACCATGTAGAATATCATGTGTTATGAAAACCATGAAAGTAGATCATATTCTTGTGACAAGGACAATAATGACAGCTGCTGGCTACAGAATAAGCTCTTATTACTGTTAAATGATCACCAGCTAATTCTAGGCCTATTTAATCTCCTGACTCCATAACGACATGAATTTTGGAGGTGAACGCTTTATCTAGAGATCAGTTCAAGAATAGCAATAAAAAGCGCAATCACTTACATAAAGATCAGAGAGGAATTGTAAGAACAGAGTGATGAGTATAGTTTGCCCTAGCTCCTGCAAGTGTCATGGACACAGCAGCCTTTCAGTAGGACAGGGAAAGGTTTATGTGAACAGAGACAAGCTTGAAGCCAGTGGAGCGAGGGCAAAGGTAGGGAAACTGGCTCAGCCTTCACTGATGACAGCTTTCTGGCTGGAGCTGAGGACTCAGGTTTTGAAAATGAATACAAACTATGCAGGTAGAGTATCTCAAACACGTGGGAGGAGAAGGAATTTTATTTATTTATTTATTTATTTATTTATTTATTTATTTATTTATTTATTTATATGTCTTTCTGAGACAGAGTTTCCCTGCAGCTCCAGCTGGCTTGGAACTCGCTATGTAGGCTAGGCTGGCCTTCACACAGATCTGCCTGCCTATACTTCCTGAGTGCTGGGATTAAAGGCCTATACCACCACCCCAGGCAAGAGAAGGGTTTTTAGATACTTTAATTTAGGGTGGTATGCAAATAACCTAGAATCCTTACTTTGGGTTACTGTCCATTCTCCACTTCAAGGTCTGCATGTGGAGAATGTCCAACTGTGTCTCCCCCCCAACACCCCCCCCGCAAACTTGTGAGTATGTGAGCCTGTCAATGGCATTCAGAGTGATGTGTATACTCCTGAGACACTGAAGCACCAATCTCAAACCTTCCCTGCTTTTCCCTTTGCAGTGTAGTGAGGGTTCTACTCTTCTGGTGACAGTCAACCTGACAAAGGGACAGAAGTGTATTTTATTGCTATCTGAGTCACTAATATCCGTAAGGCAAATTCCATGTAAGTTTTCCTTTTTCTGATTGCGTGGACCCAGTCTTCTATTTTGGTTTAAAATTATTTCTCCCATTTAGAATTCTAAACAGACATGAGTGCTGCAAGAGAAAAAACTTTTTTAAAAAGGCTCTGAGATATTTTGACAAAAGTCCAGAGGAGAAAGCTGAATTGGGAGATGAAGGGGAAATTTTACTTTTGAAATGATGATTTTTAAGTTAGTGGCAAGGCATATATGTAGCAAAATTTAATGATACCGATGTAAAATTATCATAATGAAATGTAATTATGATAACTAACACTGAGCTCATTCTATGAGCCTGATCCGATTCCTTTTCCTTAACTTCCTCACTACTCTCAACATTTGACTTTGTGGACAAGAATATTTAGAGACAGGTAAGCGAGAACTGCAAAGTGAACAGCACATGTCTCTCTCTGCATATACATACACATTTGCCAGTGAAAGATTTATAATTGTATCTTAAAATTTGATGCTGGCAGGAAGCACAACCTTCCCATTCTGCAATTCCATGTGTATCCACTGGATATTGATCCTATATTGATTATTATTTCTAATAAAGGTAATTAGATTACTTTCAGTGTCCAGGGCTAGGGAGTGTTAGGTAGATGCATCCTGATTTTCTAGCATTCTCCGTCTCCTTCAGTTGCTGATTCTTTTG
The DNA here is from genome assembly GCA_009823505.1 of Rhizomys pruinosus. Classification (NCBI taxonomy): domain Eukaryota; kingdom Metazoa; phylum Chordata; class Mammalia; order Rodentia; family Spalacidae; genus Rhizomys; species Rhizomys pruinosus. The sequence continues at coordinate 609,480 of VZQC01010551.1, read as the reverse complement.
TTTCACACCTGCATCAAAACAAAACCTGAACCTATTTTTGCACTTGCATGAAGTAATTTGTCTTGGATTTCTGCCCAAACTGATTCTGCAACATATCAGCCTCATGGTATATCAACTTGTTATGGAATGTAAAGCAAGACATTTCCAATTAACCCAAAATCAGAGGCTGTGATCCTCGCTACAAAGAAATGTATTAAACAACTCATATCCTAAGGACAGCTGCCCATAATTAGGATTGGATATGTCACTCAGGGTGGAGACTGGGCCTGCTCTTCATATTTTCTCCTTATATAAGAGATTAATTGGACCAGATAGGAAAAGAATGGTCTGTCTGGACTATAGCAAGGGAGGAGAAGGAAGTGGCTCCTCATCTCACCCTCAGCCCAGCAACATGGATGTGGGGGTTCAAAGAGGATTCATTTCTGTGATTCTGCCTGGCATCTGGTCCCTAGATGATCCTGCCAATCTTCATGCAACCAGGGGAGTGAAATATTGCAAGAATAAATTTAATCCCGTGTTCTACACATTAGTGGAATCTACCAATAGTCACCAAGCTAAGGCAGAATAACACCTGAGATGTGGCCTCGCCAGGGATGGTGGCTCAGTCCCCTAGAACAGGTGGCATGACCCTCATGTCTACAATCTTCTTCTTTCCTTCAATCACATTCCTGAGATTAATGGAATGACAAATTCAGTAAACATGTACAGTTGTGCTGACTAGCAGAGACTCTTCTACATAGCTGAGACACACTAACTCGGTCTACACAAGAATGCTGAGGCAGAGATGGAGAGATGGTTCGGCAGTTTAGAGCACTGGCAGCTCTTGCAGGGATTTGGTTCCCAGTACCCATGTGGTAGATAGCAACCATCACAGTTGTGATGTAAGTACAATTCCAGGGGCTCTTATGCCCTCTTCTGGCCTTTGTAGGCACTGCATGCTAATGGTGCATATACATGCAGGCAAAACACTCATTCACGTAAAACAGAGAAGAACCTTAATGAGATGGAGCCTCTTATTATCCCCACTTTTCAGCTGAGGAAGCTAAGTCAAAAGGGGATTAGGTCATGTGCTCAAAGTGCTAGGAGCTGATAGAATCATACTGAATCATGCAGCCTGGCTGTAGACTTGCTGCCCCTAATCTCCAAGCCCCTCCCATATCCACTCCTGTTCACCCCCCATTCCAGGCTAGCCCACCCACACACCCTCCAAAGTCTGAGTAAGGAGAAACAGCTTGCTCCAGTCAACAAGCCTCAAGACATAAGTCCACCTGGCACTGGAAGGAAGAAAAACAGTGGGTTTTAAATCGACTGCTGGAGGTTTAGGGGGCTGGGATGTCCGCTGCTGGTAGAGAGCTTGCCTACCATGTCAGAGCCCTTGGGTGCAGTCTCTAGCCCTGTAATAAAAACAATGTAACAGTAGTAGAATTTAAACTGGCTTAACCTAGACTTGTAGTAACCAAAACCAATAATAAAACTACAAGTTTCTTAAGATGTCATGAAAGGACAGGCATGTGACAAAACCAAATCAAGGAATGTGGAGAACAATACAATGATTTCCTATCTGCTCCCATGGAGTTCAGAATGCTCTGTGAGCCAGTCTCATGTTACACCAGCCTCTGTTCTGATGGCTCATCCAGCTCTTGGGCATACCTTACTGAAGTACAGAGACGATCCAGAAGAGATGACCCCACAGCCTTGTTCTGGCTTTACAATTTCTCCTCCAATAACTTCTTGCCAGTCAGATTCCCAACCATTTGGATTCTCAAAATCAGACATAATTGTGGAAGGAAGTACGGCTTCTGGGTGGCATTCAGTGCCTCGATATCCCTGGTCACACCTGTGAGAGAGCAGGGTACAGAAACCACATCATCTGTAATGCAACGGCTGTCCTACTTATGACACCCCATGTGTCACTTTCCTTTAGGGCTTATCCTTCACAGTAGGTTTTTCTATGTCTTTAATGTGTTACATGACATGCTACTATCTTCAGTTTTTCACACTCCCCCAAAGGGGTAGAATCTTTGGTGTATGCATATTTTGTTAAAAATTTGGAATTCAAGCATCAAGAAGTACCAAAGAATGTGAAACATGCTTATGTATGGGAACAAGAGATAGTGGGATTTTCCCCAGAGAGTTAAGAAAGCTGCACCTTTGTGTGTGTGTGTGTGTGTGTGTGTGTGTGTGTGTGTATGTGTGTGTGTGTGTGTGTGCAATCTGTGTGTGTTTTCAACTAACATGTAACTCTGGCAATGTTTTATAGTTCTTTTTTATTAAACTATGTCTACTTTGAGGTTTTTTTTTTTTTTTGTGTGTGTGTGTGTGTGTGTGTGTGTGTGTGTGTGTGTGTGTTTTCGAGACAGGGTCTCCCTGTAGCCCCAGATGTCCTAGAACTCATTCTGTAGACCAGGCTGGCCTTGAACTCACAAAGATCCGCCTGCCTCTGCCTCTGCTTCCTGGGTGCTAGGATTAAAGGCATGCGCCACCACGCCTGGCTACTTTGAGTTTTTAAGCTTACAAGTATTTTCTGTCTTATCCTTATTAATGATAATCAGCTTCTCCCCACTTGCACGATCTTGAGCTTCTAGTGAAGTGGTGTAGCAAGAATGCAGAAATGTCTATCTACTGTGCTCTTATATTGTGAATGCCTAGACAGGTTCTAGAACTAACCTTCTATTTTCAGACTAAGGATTTTTGGTATATGATGGTGGGCATGTATACATATTTTAGAGTAACATAAAGTTAAAATGGAAAAATGTGAATCAAGAAATGTGATATGGAAATAACACACAGTTTGTTTTCGGAGGACACAATTTTGGTATAGGTGTGATGTATCACATTGGTGTAACTTAGCCTTTCTGGGTGTTTAATGACCATACTTACTGCCCATACCAATTTGGCCGAGGGACCTAAGGGATAACTTTGTTCCTTGCCCTCAGAAGTCAACTAAGTCTCAGGGGACTATGTATGGGAACATCTCTTGAAATGTACTGCAAATGTGGGTCACTAGACTTCCTGTTCAGGGAGGTCTTGGAGATCCACTAATGGGATTTCAGCCAGTGTCCAGTCTATAATGAGGAAAGTCTGCTCATGCTTCAAAGAGGGAAGCCTGGTCTAGCAAGACCTGATTTTGTCCTCGAGTGGATGGAACTGGTAAATGAAAAGCCAAAAGGAACCAGGGGCTCCGCCCCTAAAACACCCCAAGTGACCCCTGAGGACCAGATCCTCAACTGACCTTAAGAAAACAAAAACCTTGGTTAATCTGGGCTAACTGTGTGGCCTTAAGCATCTGAAAGGAAAGTATAACCAGAAATAAATAATCAGCAAGGCCTGAGAAATTGTATTTCAGGTATAAAACTTGAGATCTTAGTTAATAGACAAAAAAAAGAGAGAGAGAAAGCACTGCTGTTTCGCCTGTCTTCAATTCTTACTGGCAAGTGCATCTACTCTGTGGCTGCCACTGCTTTTGCTATTCTTCAAAGACATGAGACACAGCTTTTTAACCCTCCAACATGGACTGAAGACTCATGTCTCTCTAAGAATCCTCCAAACCTTCAATGCCAGTTGGGGACTACTGAAATATCCAGCTTGTGGACTGAGCAGCTACTGGGATTTCAGCATCGTCAGAGTATAGACTGCCATTATTGGATTACTCGGGCTGAATCACGGAGGCCAGTACAGGAATATCAAGACAGGAAGTGATGCTTACTGGACCTCACATGGGAGGGAATGACCCCAGTTAGAGCACAAGGGCAAGATTGATAGTTGTTTGGGCTTGCCAAGGAGGAAGGAACCTTTGAACATTTCCTTAAGGAAAACATGACATCTTCTAGCAAAAAAAAAAAAAAATAAATAAATAAAGAAAATCCTCCAACTCAGGTGATATGTATATGTATGTATACATACATATATATATATATATATATATATATATATGCAATACAAGTTGGAGAGAACAACAACACAAGAATGGGGGGAAAAGAGAGGTTCTCCCCAAAACAATAAGCGTCTGCTTTGAAAACAACAAACTCTGGAAGGACTTAGCGGAAGATATAGGATATGTGTGGCAGAGTGCAGGAACTTGGGTGGGGTAGGGGGGCATGTAAAGGAAGGTGACTCTAGATTCAATTGGGAAATGATGCATGATGTATGGAAATAGTTTAATAAAAATAATAAATTAGGGGCTGGAGAGATGGCCTAGCGGTTAAGAGCGCCGACCGCTCTTACAGAGGACCCGGGTTCGATCCCCAGCACCCACATGGCGGCTGAGAACCGTCTGAAACTCCAATTCCAGGAGAACTCCAGCTCCAGGGGAATCCAAGACCCTCTTCTGACCTCCGCGGCGTTGCACGACACGGGTGCACAGACCTGCATGCAGACAGTACATTGATACACATACAGAAAAAAAAAAATAATAATAAATTAAAAAAAAGAATGCAGCAATGTCTGACTATTGCTTTAAAATGTTTGGGAGAGGCCGGGGGAGGTGGTGCATGCCTTTAATCCCAGCACTCAGGAGGCAGAGGCAGAGGCAGGCAGATCCCTGTGAGTTCAAGGCCAGCCTGGTCTACAGAACAAGTTCCAGTCCAGCTGGGGCTACAGGAAGACCCTGTCTCAAAAAGACCAAAAAAAAAAAAAAAAAAAAAATGTTTGGGAGAAGGAATGGGAAACAAAAGCAAGAATTTTTTTTGAACAAAACTGCAGTTAAATATAGGAGGCCTTGCTTTGCATTTAAATTTCGAGGTTTAGAAGTTATAGCTTTACAGGAATGGTTTATTTTACATCTAAAGTAAGGACAGAAGGGGCTCACTTGCTTTTGTCTGTCTCATTACATATGGGTCTTTGCACTGACTCACATGTAGCAGCTGAGGTGAGTCCACAGACAGAAGCCTCGAAAGGCAGGGAGTAGATCATATTCCCAGGAGCACATACCTGCACATGCCGTGGTCACATGAGCCATGTCCATTGCACATGTTGGGGCACTGCTGCCCAATGTAGATGTTGTCTAAAGCCCACTCATCCTGGGCTGTGTAATAGCTCTGACTCCAACGGAAACGGGTGGCACTGGACCTATAAACAAAGCAGCAATAAAAACAGTGTCTCTCTGGGTGTGGTGGCACACACCTCTAATCCTAACACTTGGGAGGCAGAAGCAGACAGATCTTTGTGAGTTCAAGGCCAGCCTGGTCTACCGAGTGAGTTCCAGGACAGTTGGGGCTACAGGAGACCCTGTCTCGAAAACAACTGACCAATGGTATTACAGACAAAAAACACCAGTGTTCAGTACATGCTAGATAACAAACCTTCCACAACTTCTTTTTTAAATTTCTTAATTTATTTTTATTTATTTATTTATTTATTTATTTATTGGCTTAATTTCCACTCAATTACTTTGCAATTCAACAATTCTATTGTAAAATAATATTTTAAAAGATCATATCTATATTTTAATATTAATTCAGTTGAGGGATTTTTAAAGGAAAATGGAATGCAAGATTTTTTGTTGTTGTTGTTACTCAGAAATTTGATTCTAGAAATAAAGTAAGAAAGAAAACTCAAAAGTAAAAGTTATCTTTTTGCCAGCATTTGGTACCGTTTGTTCTCTTGATCTTAGCCAGTAAGATGCCCAACCCTAAGTTCTACATCTGCAATGAATCCTCTATATCTAAGGCTCAAAGAACACAGTGGAGCAAGGAGTAGAGAGAATACTAATGCATCTCTTTTTTTTTTTTTTTTTTTTTTTTTGTCTTTTTGAGACAAGGTCTCCCTGGAGCCTCAGGCTGTCTTGGAACTCACTCTGTAGACCAGGCTGGCCTTGAACTCACAAAGATCCACCTGCCTCTGCCTCCCGAGTGCTAGGATTAAAGGCGTGCGCCACCACGCCGGCTACTAATGCATCTCTTAAGTCTCATTAGTGAAGCTCCTCATGCAAAGGGTACTGAACACAAAGGTCACAACTGGCTAGAGTCTGCAGAGCATGGGTCCTTGGACAGGACTCCAATATTAAAGTTCTCCCACCCGGTGCTCAGGGACCATTGTGGAAGACGGGGTGGAAGGACTGTAAGAGCCAGGGGAGGAGGTGCACGACCATAAGGAAAGAGAGTCTTACAGGCTCCTGGGACCTTGCTCATATGAACTGAAAGCAATGGTGATAGAATGCACAAGACCCATGTCAAGTCAATCAGATAAAACCAGCGTAGAACTGGGGAAACAGGCAGGCAGGAGGCCACAACTTTGGGGAGGAACTATTGGCAACTGATCACTGCTGGGTGAAGGAGAGTTGACCGTTTTTAAGGGAGTGACAGGCTGAACAGGGTTCAGGGGATGAACTCATACTGAAGGACATCTGGGTGCATAAACTTGACTCCGTAGGCCTTAACATATATGATATAATGCATGCCGTCCTGTGGGTGGGCTATGGGGGTGCAGTTAGGGAAGGGCATGTTAATATTAGGATGTATTGTATTAAATTCACAAAAAAGCAATACAATATATGAAAACTAAGAGATATCAATAGATAATCTGTTTAATAAAACAACATTCAAGATAAGAATGCAAAATATTTAACAGAATTATTTTTAGAATAAGCATATGTTATTATTGAAAGACTTTCAATTAACTGAGTATAAAACAAAAGAAGTATTCAGGGTCCAGTTTTGAGGGTGAGAAGACATACTGCTATATTCTATATTAAAAAGAAAAACATCTGGATGCTAAACTGTGCTTGTTTCTGAACCACTATCTTCTTTAAGTTTCATGGACTAGCTGATCTTAATAGATGTGAAAATTAAACATAAACACTTGGTGTCTTAATTCATTGAAACCAGATACAGAATCTATAGAATGTATTTTCAGGGTCCTGTTAAAAGATTTCCAATCACTCACTACATTAAAACACTAAGAAAAATTACAGCCCATTTTTTGACCTTTTAGAGATTTCTAATGAATTCTTTTTAGTCAAAGTGCTAAACAAATCAACAATAAAAAGGGATTTGCAGAATTCTTGTGGGTGCTTGTTCCACTGATTAAACTATTCTTTAGCACACTTTTTTTTTTTTTTTTGAGACAGGGTCTCCCTTTAGTCCCAGCTGTCCTGGAGCTCACTCTGTAGACCAGGCTGGCCTTGAACTCACAGAGATCCGCCTGCCTCTGCCTCCCAAGTGCTAGGATTAAAGGCGTGCGCCACCACACCCAGCTAGCACACTTTTTTTTTTAATTTTATTTATTTTTGTATGTGTATGAGTGTACTGTCTGCATGTAGGTTTGTGCACCCGTGTCGTGCAATGCCGCGGAGGTCAGAAGAGGGTGTCGGATTCCCCTGGAACTGGAGTTCTCCTGGAATTGGAGTTTCAGACGGTTCTCAGCCGCCATGTGGGTGCTGGGGATCGAGCCCGGGTCCTCTGTAAGAGCGGTCAGCGCTGTCAACCGCTAGGCCATCTCTCCAGCCCCGCTAGCACACTTTCTATGGATACACTTGACCTTATTGTCTGAATGATCCATTATAACCTTCTGCACTAATTACACATATTAAGCACTCCTTAAGTACAAAAATGTCTGTTAAAATACAGACTATGCTTTTATTATTTGTTTTGCCAAATTATCTGTTGTTAATATTTTCATTCCTACTTCCATGGTTTACTGAAGTACCTTTAGTAGACATGGGTTTACTTATGTATGGGTGTCTGTCATGGGATCTAATAGGTTTGTGTTTATAATATAACAGTCATATCAATCTTCATAGTGCCACAATAAAAGTGGTTTTTAGAAAAGTCTACTTTAAAAGTAATTTCATTATTCTAGAGTATAGAGCCCTACAGAATTGAACTAACTAAAAAGCATAGAAAGGAGTGCTGACTGTACCTTTTAAGACTAATTACAATCGGAGTCATGTCTAGAGTCCCAGGTGACTAGTTGGTGAGCTCTTATAGAGAGAAGGATAGTTCCTGTCTCAAAAGTTTACACATGAACAGAATAAAACAGCTACTAAAAAGAGTGTGCTAAACATGAGTCAATGAGTGATGAACAACGTAAGAAAGGTAGGCTGTTCGTTCCTTCCAAAGGTAACAGACTGATGACTGCACCAGAAGTCAGAGGATGAGAACCCCAGGACCCCAGTTCTGAAGCTTATCAGCTGTGTGACCTTCAGTGAGAAGCATCAGATTTCCTTACTTCCTAAGTAAAGGGTTTGGATAAACCGATTTTTAAGTCCCTTTAAGTTCACTAATGTGATTATTCAGTGCTACACTGACCAAGATACCAGTTTATTTTCTTCACAGTTATACATCTTTACGGTACCAACAAAAATATTAATGTGAAGGTTTGCTACTTTTAATATTAAAATGCGACAGAGGTCTTCAGAAACTTGTTCTAGATTTCCAGTTTAGACTCTGGTAGTCATATGCACATCCTAAATTCTTTTCCTAAGTAGGTTGATCCTTATATTCATAAACACTTGGAAAAAGTATGTCCTTATGATAAAAAGTTTAAGGTGGACTATTTCACTTAAATAACATCTGCAGTTTTGCATACTGGTGTCAATTACGAGAGAATGCAGGAGAAAGAGGTTGAATACTGGATTTTTTTTTTTTTTTTGAGACGAGGTCTTATGTAGCTCTGGCTGGGTTGGAACTACATATATAAACCAGGTTGGCCTTGAACTCATAAAGATTCGCCTGCCTCTGCCTACTGAGTGCTGGAGTTAAAGGTGTGAGCCACTATATCTGAGTTGGACTCATTCTTAGTGATAAAAATTTAATTGTGTGAGCCATCTCTAGCTGGTTACATTAAAAGACAAGGTGCAATCTCACTGATTTACTGTCATATCATTGCTAGATGATACTCTCAACACAATACTTGACTTGTCAAGTCACAGTCTGTCTCCCTCTCTTCATATATACACATATATTATATGCACAACACACATATATGTAATGATATGAGTAGGTCATGAAATAAGGTTGACTTCCATTTAAAAATCCAAACTTTATGGATTTCTAAAAGCAACAAGACTCAAGTCTTTGATTCTTTTCTCCCGTATGAACTCCAAGACAATAGTATTGACTCATGTCTCTGTACTCAGGTAACCGAGGAATCAAGGTAAATGAAGGCTGACTAAATTATATTTTCCACTTTTAGAGTTCCTGTAATTACATTTTCCCAATTATTCTGAATCTCATTCAGTCATTAGGTGTTGATTTGTTTATGAAGCCAGCGACTGACAGCTGTTTGGGTCTCATTAGGCCCCGTTCTTATGTAAATGTCCCTCATAAAAATGAAATTAATTTTCATTGGGTAACAAATGTTCAGTTCATATACAGTATAATTTCTCCGAACAGGTGTATATATTGGATATTTCTACTCCAAAGTTATGCTATCTAGTACCTTTTCCAAAGTTATCATGTGTGAAAATGCAAGGACCACACTTGCTTTAATGTATTCAATTTATATTTGCATATACGCTTGAATCAAACCAGTAGAACAATGATTTGGTCAAAGCAGTAATACTGCTTCAAACTAAATTGCACTCTTTCCCTTCAATGGAATGCTATTAGCAGAAGTTTGAAATAAAGAAAAAACATAGTAAGTAAAGTTATCAAGGATTCTGAGAAGACTAAATAAATTTAATCTTTTATAGCAGAGACTTTAAGCATTGCAGATTCAGAAACAATGACAATAACCAGTTTAACACTATTTTTCAAAATATAGAAATAATGTTCACATTAACTACTAGTCAGTAGGAATGCTAAAATAAGTACCCTCCTGGCTGTTTCTTCACTTTCTTTTTCATAGGATTTGAAGAAAAATCGAGAAAGCAGAATTAGATTACTTACTATATGTGCTTTAAGCCTTTAAAGCAAATGGTAACAAGAATACCATTTTATGTTTGAAAGTAACGTTTTTTTTTTTTTGTTTTTTTTTTTTTTTTTTTTTTTTTTTTTTTTTTTTTTTTTTTTTTTTTTTTTTTTTTTTTGTTTTTTTGGTCTATTCGAGACAGGGTCTTCCTGTAGCCCCAGCTGGCCTGGAACTTGCTCTGTAGACCAGGCGGCTGGCCTTGAACTCACAAAGATCCGCCTGCCTCTGCCTCCCAAGTGCTAGGATTAAAGGCATGCGCCACCACGCCCGGCTGAAAGTAACGTATTTTTTAAACATATTATTTACTTGGCGTAACAAAATAATACTCCGTGATGACGTTTTTATGCATATGCAGCATTGTACATTGCTCCTGTTCACTCCAACCACCCTCACCTTCCCTCTTTCTCTTCATGTTGTCCCCTTCCTGCCCCCAGATAGGCCCCCCTTTTTAAGTCTCTCTCTCTCTCTCTCTCTCTCTCTCTCTCTCTCTCTCTCACACACACACACACACACACACACACATGCATATTTATGATAACTTTTAGTAAACTATCTCTTTAATTCATTGAAGTGCTATGAATCGAATTTCTATTTCATTCTCCAACAGTCAATGAGGACATCTACTACAGGATAGCACTGTGCTGAATCCACAGAGTTTAAGGATCAATATATTTCCCTTCAAGTAGCTAACACTAATGAGGATTAACTTTTTCTGAATATAAAAAAAACCTTAAATTCAGTGATATTATATTTTAGACTAAGGAATAAAAGTACAACATATAAGTTGAGTGTAGGAAAACCTACAAGGTTTTTCTGATATACCAACAGTTTTGGGATATTACCTATACTATAATAAATAAGAATAATGGTTCAGGATGTTTCTAGGGCTGAACAAACATTTCTATAACACACTATCAATATTATCTTACTATTTTAAAATTGAATCACACATGCCAATGAATAAAAATAAAATAGTGATTTTAAATGATGAGAAAAAAAATACTTCATGGTGCAGTAATGAAGACAAAACCCCTCAGTAGCTTTGTGCTCAGAATGATCAGTATTTCAATTGTTTGATGTGTTGTTTTAGAGAAGCTTTCATTGATATATAATCTTGGAAGGTCACTGAAATTAAATAAAAATCTTGATTGTATTCCCAGAAGTAGACATAAAAGAACAGAATGTTGAATAAAGTAAGAACTTCTTATGTAAAGCATCAATAGAATATTTTGGAAATGGCTCACAGTTGGACATAAAAAAATCTGTAGAAATTAAATTTCAAGCATTTCATTCTACCTGACATAATAATGCATTCTAAAAAATAATCAAGGAGGAATTCAATGTAGTAATTCGATCTTCAATGAAGGGTATGAAATTAATTCTAGATTGTTATCTACCCAATTTCTTTTACGGAAAGCTCAACTTTTATATAAAATAATCTATGAAAGGTTTGTTTGGTAATGCTTTCTTCATAAAAGAGTCATTGAAGCATATGTTCGAGGAAAATACAATGCTTGTCTCATTTGGACTATTTCTTTTTTTTTTTATTAATTTTATTTATTTATTGTATGTGTATGAATGTACTGTCTGCATGCAAGTCTGTGCACCCGTGTCGTGCAACGCCGCGGAGGTCAGAAGAGGGTCTCGGATTCCCCTGGAACTGGAGTTCTCCTGGAACTGGAGTTTTAGACGGTTCTCGGCCGCCATGTGGGTGCTGGGGATCGAACCCGGGTCCTCTGTAAGAGCGGTCGGCGCTCTTAACCGCTAGGCCATCTCTCCAGCCCCTGGACTATTTCTTTTACACACACCAAAGAACCCTAGAATTCCAGGGCTGCTAGGGACTTTTAAGATAATCTAATTAAAACATTCCATTCCATTCATAAGATTCTGCTTTGAAGAGGTTGTGAGTGGTAAAAATCATGTGGCTGCTTGATCATGGGCAGAGCTATACTGATAATTCAGACCCAGTGTCTAGCTCAGTGTTTTTCTTTGGTCAAGCTTCTTCCAACACTGGGCTTTAAATATCCATGGTACCAAAAATTTCAAACTCCCCCTCCCCCTAATATTACAGCATTTTGAATGATTGGTCTAAGATAAAATAATATCTGGAAAATACCGTGAATTTTTTCTTTCCTCTTCTCAAATGTTCTTTCTTCTCTGTTGACTGAGAAATGATTTTATTGTTACTAAAAAATGTGACTAGAAAAAGAGTGTATGTCAAGCTTTTGGTATAAAGAGTTAAGCTTTACAGCAAGCAGATAACTCTGGAATCCAAACTGTTTGGATTTTTTGATCCTTTGTATCATTCTCTTCTGTATATCAAACCTAAAAGTGTTGGTATGCTGAGTTCTCATGCAAAATGAAACGCTGGGGCAAGAGGGTCCAGAGGCAGCGAGGACAGGGGAGACCAACTCTCTTATCTCTCCTTAGTTCTGTTTTTCAAACAGCTCATTGTGAAGGAAAAATCTGGGCATTTGGGTAGAGGAGAACATAATCTTGCCATTTCATTTAATTTATCTTCACATTCAAATCATGCTAAAAGAGAATAAAGTCTGTATCAACAGCTGCATGTAAGATATCGCTGCTCACCAAGTTTTCTGGGGAAGAAGTACAATGACCCTTCTCCACTGTGTGAACTCGCTGGCATGGTAAACACTTGCTGATGTGAATTCTTGGCAACTTGGCATACTTGGAAGGCATTCCTGAAAGAGAGGCAAAAGTTGAAACTGGCTTCCATTTTGCCCTCGGGATGCGTTTTTCTCCAAAATCCAAGTGAGAAAGATCTGAGGGAGTGCTAACAGCAGTCATCTTTTTTTCCTTTTTCACACACACACACACACACACACACACACACACACACACACACACGGTCTCCCAGTAGTCACAGCTGGCCTGGAACTTACTATGTAGACCAGGCTGGCCCTGATCTCACAAGGATCTTCCTGCCTCTGCCTCCCAGGTGCTGGGATTAAAGGTGTGTGCCATCATGCCAGGCATTAACACAGTCATCTTAACTATAGGCACTAGGGAGGAAAATCATGACTTCCTTTTACAAGGCTCAAAGCATCTGGAAAATAACCATGAATGAGATTCCATAATAGAGTTGAGTGTTTTTCACTTTTCATCTGGACAAACAGAAATTGACTAGAATTCGTTTTGGTCTATTAGCATTAGCATTTGGCAAAACCATCCTATGTGTTATGGTATTTTCGCTTTTATCTCACTGTTCAATTGGTGTGTGGATGTAAATTTTATTACAAAAAAACTGGGTTTATATTTATTTTTTGGTTGCTTGGGTTTGTAGGCACCGCATTCCTTTATTTAGTTCACCTATGGTTGGGAGAGTTGTAAAGGAAAGAAGAGGAATGTTTATACAGGAAGAAGTATTGAAATGACATTCAATACTCCATCTGAGAGAATTCAGTCTTGAGCTTACATTACCATTTCTTTTTTTTTTTTTTAATTTCCAACTGCTGTTTGGTATTTGATAGCAGAGGAGAGTGGCCTCCTTGCGGTCTGTTGCTGAGTTGATGTCAGTTCTAGTTTATAATAAAATTTTCTTTTGATTTGCTTCTATATAAAAAGGAAGAAGTCAACAATCATGACCTTTAGAGAAAATATACGTACTTCTTGCACAAGGTGCCACGTGAGGCCATGGTTGGTTGAGTACTCCAGTTTCACCTGATTGTCCATGTGTGGAGTGTATTTCTGGTCACATCCCATCACCAGGCTGAACTGAATCATGTACGATGCTCCTATTTGCATTGACTGTGTTTCCACATAGCGCATGCTTGAGGCAAGTTTAGAATCTCCTGTAAAACTGAAAGAGACGGGTAGAAATCAGACACGTCTACGGGGAAATGTACTGGGGGAAAGTCAAGCTGCTCATTTTGCTTGGGATACCCAAGCAGTTTCACTTTACTTATTTAGAGCTTGCCCAGTTGTACAAAAGATTTCAGTCAGTCTAACAAAGAAGACTTAAAAAATGTTAGAGATGGCTCAGCGGTTAAGAGCGCCATCTGCAAAGGACCCGGGTTTGATTCCCAGCACCCACATGGCAGCTAAAAACCATCTTTAACTCCAGTTCCAGGGGAAATCTGATGCCCTCTTCTGACCTCTGCGGCATTGCATGGACTCGGGTGCACCAACCTACATGCAGATAGTACACTCATACACATAAAAAAACAAGAAATAGGGGCTGGAGAGATGGCCTAGCGGTTAAGAGCACTGACTGCTCTTGCAGAGGACCCGGGTTCGATCCCCAGCACCCACATGGCGGCTGAGAACCGTCTGTAACTCCAATTCCAGGAGAACTCCAGTTCCAGGGGAATCTGAGACCCTCTTCTGACCTCTGCGGCATTGCATGACACGGGTGCACAGACCTGCATGCAGACAGTACATTTATACACATACAATAATAAATAAAAATAAAAAATAAAAAAAACAATAAATAAAAAAATATGTTAGTACAGGTCACATCCAAACACGCTTCCAGGGCAGCAGCCCTCTTTTCTCTCTCTTCCTCTTCAGCCTTCCCCTCAAGGTTTTTTTTTTAATAAGATCTCAAAAATGCCTCTTTATCATCGAATTCTCCTTTTTTCCATTTCACTTTCTCTCTATATTTTCTTTTCCATTCTTTTTTCCTGTTCTTTTTTTTCTGATTTCAACTACTTTTAGTAAGTTATTAATATATTTGGGCTTTCCATCTTTTCCCGAAATCAATTTGGGATTCCTTTCTTCCTTTTTTGCCCTTATATTTCATCATAAATACTATCGTACTCATACACAGTGGAATCTTCTGCAAGAGCTTTCTGAATTTCCAGTTTAGTCTGTTTCATGCCCTGCTTCTTGGCAGCTTCCCTCTGAAGACTTTCACCGTCTCATTATCACCATCAGAATCATTCCCAAAGACTGATTTTTTAGTTTATTTTATTTGTTTATTTTTAAGGGATTCTACAATATAATAACACAGTTGTTTGCAGATAACATTGATGTTACTCAGTTTGCCATACAATTAGGTAATTGGTGCATTTTGCAAGTATCTATGTCCAAATTTTGAACAACCCAAGGTTCCAATAGTCCAGTTGGAGAAGCTTGTATGCATAGGCATGTTGATCAATTAGGAGTCCAGACTATATTCCTGTAGTCTCATGATTCACCCCTATCTCTCTGAAGCCCTTACAATCTACCACACCTCCTCTTCCGCAGTTTGTTCCCTGGGCTTTGGGAAAGGGGCACAACTGGGTGAGACGAAAACAGTCTACTTTCTTTGGAGTTGTCATTTTGGATTCTAGTCTGTTCAGGTTGTTTCCCTTCATGGGTTGACAGCTTTTCAGTGATACCTTTTTAGTCATACTAACAAAGCACAAGCAATTGGATGTACAGGCATTTAAGCAGTACTAATTATTATGTCAAGCTAAGCTGTGAGCATAGACACAGATGCTTGGATGGTATGCTAATCCACAAACTGTGGTTTCTCTATAAAGGGTGACAAGTTCTTATTGTGGCTTATGACATCTCCTAACCACTAGAGGACATAAGCTTGTGGCATCAACTGTGAGTTATTCCTCCAAGGAGAGAGCTAATAGCCAATTAGATTTGGGATATATATAGACACTTGGCTGCCACTGTTGCACAGTATCCCCAGGCTGTTGAGGTGTAGCTGATACTGACGGAGGAGTCTTGCTTGTCTCAAGGAGACCAATATTTTGCTGTATTGCTTTAGTGGCCTTTGGTAACGCTCTCTGGCATTTCAGAGGCCAGTTGTACACTAGCAAGTGACGTCTCATAACATTTTTTCATGCTCACACCAGGTCTTCAACAACAGGGACTTACTGCCTTTCTCCTTGCATATATCCCATTTATAGGCAAAAGGCCTTTATAATTTGGGGGGGCGGGTTTGAGTCTCGTAGCCAACATCTCCTAGGCTGATGTCAGAGCTTTCCTGTAGTAGACTGATGTTTTTTTGCAAAACACGGTGCAACTGCTGTGTTTTCTTTGGCAAAATAAGCCCATACTGCCTGCCCGGGACTGCCCTGTTGCTCTTGTCTCCAACAAAGATTATCTTGAGCCGGGCTTGGTGGTGCACGCCTTTAATCCTAGCACTTGGGAGGCAGAGGCAGGCGGATATTTGTGAGTTCAAGGCCAGCCTGGTCTACAGAGTGAGTTCCAGGACAGCTGGGACTACAGGGAGACCCTGTCTCGAAAAAACCAAAAAAAAAAAAAAAAAAAAAAGATTATCTTAAACCAACCTGATGGTACTGTCAACTAGAAAAAAAAAAAACCTTCTAGGTTTTCTAGATGATGTCTGGGCATGTCTGAGATCATGGATTGGATTAAAGTGGGAACACATTCTAGAAGTGGGCAGCATCATGCAATGGGTGGGGCTTCTGCCTCCTGAGTGCTAGGATTAAAGGCGTGTGCTGCCATGCACAGCTCAACAAAGATTTTCTTAAACCAACCTGATGATACTGTCAACTAGAGAGGAACTCTACCTTCTAGGTTTTCTAGATGATGTCTGGGCATGTCTGAGATCGTGGATTGGATTAAAGTGGGGGGGACATGCCCTAGAAGTGGGTAGTGCTATGCAATGGGTGGGGCTTTTGCCTCCTGAGTGCTAGGATTAAAGGCGTGTGCTGCCACGACCGGCTCAACAAAAATTATCTTTTAATCAAACGTGATAATCAAAGGTTTTCATTCTGTCATCTGTGTGTGAACTCAGCTTCCATATTTCTGTTTATTTTGCATTTTTTTTTTTCTGAGACAGGGTCTCCCTGTAGCCCCAGGTTGGCCTTGAACTTACAGACCTGCCTGGTTCTCCCTCCTGAGTGCTAAGATTAAAGGCGTGTGCTGCCACGCCCAGCTCAACAAAAGATTATCTTAAACCAACCTGATGATACTGTCAACTAGAAAGGAACTCTACCTTCTAGGTTTTCTAGATGATGTCTGGGCAAGTCTGAGACTGTGGATTGGATTAAAAGTGGGGGGAACACGCCCTAGAAGTGGGCAGTGCCATGCAATGGGTGGGGCTTCTGGACTGAATAAAAAGGAGAAGGCCGCCCAAGTAAGCTCATTAGGAGTCCCAGTCAACTACCGGCACCAGGCCCCGGTTGCAGAAGGAGAGGAAGGAGCGAAAGACGGGCGGCGAAATGGTGGAGGAGGTACAGAAGCATTCTATCCATACCCTTGTGTTCAGGTCATTGAAGAGGACCCATGATATGTTTGTAGCTGATAATGGAAAACCTGTGCCTTTGGATGAGGACAGTCACAAACAAAAAATGGCGATCAAACTTCGCAGTGAGTATGGTCCTGTGCTGCATATGCCTACTTCAAAAGAAAATCTTCAAGAGGAGGGCCCTCGGAACTCAGCAGACTCCTATGGTCACGGGCAGTACCCTGCCGACCAAGGCCAAGATGCTGAATATTTGGTGACAGGTACACATCCATATCCACCAGGACCTGGGGTTGCCTTGACCACCGATACGAAGATCCAGAGAATGTCCAGAGAATCAGCCGCACAGTCCTTAGCTGTGGCGTCGCCTCCCCAGGCCGGCGTGGATGCAAGTCCTACTGCACCCGCTGGAAATGGGTACAGACATCCGGGGGCTTCTGACCGCCCACAGCCTGCAGCAGTGAATTCTAGGATTATGGAGACTGGCAATACCAAGAACTCAGCACTGATGGCGAAAAAAGCCCCTATGATGCCCAAACCCCAGTGGCACCCACCGTGGAAACTCTACAGGGTTATCAGTGGCCATCTTGGCTGGGTTCGGTGTATTGCTGTGGAACCGGGGAACCAGTGGTTTGTGACTGGATCTGCTGATAGAACTATAAAGATCTGGGACTTGGCTAGTGGCAAATTAAAGCTGTCCTTGACTGGCCACATCAGCACAGTGCGGGGGGTGATCGTGAGCACCAGGAGCCCCTACTTGTTCTCTTGTGGAGAAGACAAACAAGTGAAATGCTGGGACCTTGAATATAACAAGGTTATCCGGCACTATCATGGCCACCTAAGTGCAGTGTACGGTATGGATTTGCACCCAACAATCGACGTCCTGGCAACGTGTAGTCGAGATTCCACTGCACGGATTTGGGATGTGAGAACTAAAGCCAGTGTACACACATTATCGGGGCATGCAAACGCAGTGGCTACAGTGAGATGTCAGGCTGCAGAGCCACAGATCATTACTGGAAGCTATGATACCACAATCCGACTGTGGGATCTGGTGGCTGGCAAGACAAGAGTGACACTGACAAACCATAAGAAGTCAGTCAGGGCCGTGGTTCTACATCCACGACTTTACACATTTGCATCTGGTTCCCCAGATAACATAAAGCAGTGGAAGTTCCCTGACGGAAGTTTCATTCAAAATCTTTCTGGTCATAATGCCATTATAAACACATTGACAGTAAATTCTGATGGAGTACTTGTATCTGGAGCTGATAATGGTACTATGCACCTTTGGGACTGGAGAACTGGCTACAATTTTCAGAGAGTTCATGAAGCTGTGCAACCTGGGTCTTTGGACAGTGAATCAGGGATATTCGCTTGTGCTTTTGATCAGTCGGAAAGTCGGTTATTGACGGCTGAAGCTGATAAAACCATTAAAGTCTACAGAGAAGATGAGACAGCCACAGAAGAGACTCATCCTGTCATCTGGAAACCACAACTTATCAAGAGAAAGAGATTTTAACATGGTGTCTTCTTGGAGGTTGCCTGGAAAACCAAGACAGCCGCCAGCAGCAGTAACTTCTGCATTGAAAACTTTAAGAGGCTGAGAAAAAGATGAAAAACATGTATGGCAGAATGCACGAGCTCTGGTGTGGGGGGAGGGGAAATGCATCTAGATTTGATTGGGAAATGTATGAAATGCAAAAAGCTTCAATAAAAAATTGGCTTTGAAAAAAATGTTAGTACCTGTGTGTAGTTTCAGCTGTATCTGAAATTGAGAACTCACATATTACTCTCATTAATTTTTGTGACTGGAATCTATCTCATTCTAAATTCCGAGACAATTTTATTAAAAATGATTAATATTACATGATTACTTATAATAGTAATTTACAGTCATCTAACGGCCAAGCTAGACAGAAAATGCGAAAGTATAAGTAAACTGGCACAGGCGCCTGGCAGAATACAATCTGTGTTTCAAATATTCATGAAGATGGTATCTCACATAAAATGTATACCATAACAAGCTTCAATAACACCCACAAAGTGATAAATGTAAAGGAAACTGACCAGAATTTTTGTGGTGACTGTGATAGTGAGAAATGTGAAAATTTACTAATTTTTTTGTTTTCCTTATTTTCCAATTTTTAATGTTCATGCATTTGATATTGAAAACATGAATGCATCTTTAATTTTTGTGCTTCTACTCAGTCAAATCCTCATGTTTTGTTGGGCCTCAGGGAAGTGCTTGTAACTGCATCTGCAAGTTGTTTGAAAATCAACAGACCTGTCATTACTTTTAGGAAAAACTCAAGGGATTTATAAATTATCCAAGATTAAAATATGAACAGCTCTGCAATGTGGTGACACGGGTCAGTGTAAGTCTTCCTTGGATCAGCAGCACCCAGGTTGTCTGTCACAGCACCTGTACGGTTTTGAAGCAGGCCCAGTATCACTCAGTGAGTGAGAGGGCAGAGTTAGTGCGGACAGAAGAACAGATGCAAAGCTCTGTGGAGTCTTTGATACATTTAATGTATTTGATTAATGATCTTTTGTGGAATCAGTAACATATGGAGTAACTAGTGACTTGCTCCTTGTAAAGATTAAGAAGGTGTTACTAATGAATGGAGGAGCTGGGGAGATTGTTTAGTCAGTAAAGTGCTTACCACACAAGCATGAGGACTCGAGTGTGATCGCTGGCACCCACATAAAAAGTTGAGTGTGTAGCCAAGGTGTGGTGGCCCATGCCTTTAATCCTAGCATTCGGGAGGCAGAGGCAGGTGGATCTTTGTGAGTTCAAGGCCAGCCTGGACTACAGAGTGAGTTCCAGGACAGTTGGAGCTACAGGGAGATCCTGTCTCAAAAAGACCAAAAAAAAAAAAAAAAAAAAAAAATGCTGAGTGTGATGGTATGTCTGGAAGGTAGGGACAGATCTTGGGCTCACCAGCCATTTGAGGCTTGCCACCTGGCTTAGCCTACTCAGTAATTCCCAGGTCTTAGTGAGAGAGACCCTGTCTCAAAAACCAAGGTGGACAGCACCTGAAGAATGACATCTGAGGCTGGCTGCTGCCTTTCTTCCACAGGCATGTGCACTCACACAGGTATGAGCATGTGTCCACCCCCAAAATGTATTAAATAAATAGAAAATTGTCCATATATATGGTCATAATGGACTTAGACTCAAGGTTACAAATATATAAGCTTTTCTCAACAAAATGAATAATCATGGATTAACAATTTTTAAACTGTGACTTTTCCCTGAATACTGAATAGGGAAACAAAACAGAAAAGCCTCAATACCCGCTTTAGTAGAATGTTTGGTAACAGGAAGAAAAAGTCCCATTCAACACTGCTGGCCCTGTAACTCAGCTAAGAAATAGTAAATGCCACAACTTGCTCATCATTAAGAATGGTCCTCATCATTTGTTGAGTCTAGGCCAAATCCTAAGACTAGGCTAAACACAATACCCACATTATCTTTCTTAGCTCCATCCTTACAGTAACTCTGTGTAGTAGGAATAATTACTTCTATTTAATGAATGAAGCAATGGCTAGTAAATGGTCAAACCTCAATGCGAAGTCAGTTGTGTCTGATGCCAAAGCACTGCAACTTGAAATAAGTATTGCTTTAGCTAGTTTATAAATAATTAATTTTCTTTTTTTTCTTTTTTTAATTTTTTAAAAATTTTATTTTTTATGTGTATGAGTGTACTGTCTGCATGTAGGTTTGTGCACCCGTGTTGTGCAATGCTGTGGAGATCAGAAGAGGGTTTCAGATTCCCCTGGAACTGGAGTTAAAGATGGTTCTTAGCCGCCATGTGGGTGCTGGGAATCGAACCCGGGTCCTCTGCAAGAGCAGTCGGCACTCTTAACCACTAGGCCATCTCTCCAGCCCATAATTAATTTTTAGTTATTATGCAAGATACTATGTTAAAAATATAAAACCATGACTTCTCTTAGACTATAAATGAAATCCCCAAAATATAGAACTTCTGATGAAAATTTTAAGCACACAGGCAAAATATGAGACAAAATATAAGAACCTGTAGTAGGCATAAATGTTTCCCAAGGTCTTGTTTTCCCTGTGAGAAGTGGTCTTTTTTTGCTTTAAGGGTTAAATCTATTTTCTGTAGTACCTTTTAAGGGGAAGGTAATTACAGAAAGATGACTAAGTTTTGTTTATATTGTTTTTCTTTCTTCTTTTTTTTTTTTTTTGGTATTTTTGAGACAGGGTCTCCCTTTAGTCCCAGCTGGCCTGGAACTCACTCTATAGACCAGGCTGGCCTTTTTCTTTAAAAGACAAAACATGTCTCCTGGGCATCCTGAGAGAAACCCCATGTGCATTGCCACCCAGGACCCAAAGTCTCCAGGTGAGACGGAGAAGCTAAACCTCACTTCTTCTGTGGACAGTCACATTTCCCCAGCCTACCATTTCGGAAAAAATTAAGGTTATTTTCACAATCAGCTTCAGTATCCTAATTCTGTGTAGAAACAGAGGGAAATTCTGTTTCACAAACGTTGCCTACAGCTCCCCTTTGCAGAGGCACAAAGGTACCTGTGAACTTGGCTAAGAGTGCAAGCACTCACACCTGACAGATGTGTGCTCTGACATACTGATGACAAAAAAGACACCAAGAACTAAACACGATAAAAAGTATATAAAGTAAGTTAGGTTGCTAGAATGAGTGTGCTTAAACAGTGACAACAAAATTCTCGATTAACACATCAACTGGTAGGTCAGGAGTCCTGAGTTCTTTGCTATTTCCTATTATGGGGAGATCCTTTTGGTCAACTGTGAGCCTCAGTCTCTTCTCTAAAGCCACGTTTCAGTGACGGATTGATCCATCGTTTCTAATACTGGGTTCTTACCAATTAGATTTAAGTGAAAGATGCTAGGCAATTTTATTCATTTGGCTTTCACTGTAAGTTTTTAAAAAGAGTCAGATGGAATTGGCTACTGTACCCCTTTGCCTGTTGCTCCAATGGGCTCCTTTCCTCTCTATCCTGGCAGCTCTCATTTGGTAGAAGACGTGGGGCCATCATGTGGACGGAGTCCTCTTTGCTGAGACTGCAGAGCACCTTCGCCTCTCATGGCCTTGTTAAGGTGTGCCCTCCCTGAGACCCCAGGCTTCCTATGGCCTTTTATTTATATTATGGCCGGTCTTTTCTTGTTTTTGTTCTAAAATAGAATTAAATGCCTTTCTGACACACCTGTCATACTTCACAGTATTAACTGGTATCTATCCTGATGCCTTAATTGAAAACAAAATAACAAAAAAAGTACAGATGTCTATGCTTTAAACTCTAGTCCATTCACAGCACAGGGTCGCTTGACTGTTTCTGATTTACCTAAGATTTGTGAAAAGCCAGGGATACTGGGTCTATTGTTTCTCTCCCGAACTTTCTTACTCAGCTGGGGTTTGGGAAGCAGAGAATTTCATGGTCCTTTAATTTACAGAGCTATTACTCTTTGCTGGTTGCTGAAGTCAAGATTTGTTTACTGTTTCTGTTACAAGCATTGAAATAAGGAATAGACCATGTCAGCACTTTGTGGAGAAATTCTGGGGATATAATACACAGGGAATCAGGACACTTAGTTTTATTTATGTATGTTGCCTTGCAAGGGTGTCTCAAAATAAAGGAACACATTTTTGAAACGTGTCTGTATCTACTTATAAGATTTAATGAGAGACCAGGGATATCTCTTTCTGCTAGCCAGGACTGCCTTTCTGTCCCTCTGCATTTTCACACCCAGGAAGACTAACAGGCAATCTATAAGGATGCTTTCAAACAGATAATACTGCAGAATAACTCGAGTTACTATAACGCAACACTTAGTTTGTGGTGTGGGTAATTTACCTCTCTCTGTCTTGCTTGTTTGTGTCCATGCTAAGGTTTTGTTCTGAAGACCAGGTTGGAAATCTTTCCCACCTCGAGGAGGGGAGGTGGGATGTCGCTCAGCTCTGCAGCCCCTTAAGATGCAGAACCACGCCTGCAGCTCACAGGAGCGCCCAGTGTTTGACACTATGGTTTTCCCACAGCTAGATTATCTCATTTAACCTTTGAGTCAAGATCATCAGAGCTCCTTGACTGTGTCATGAAGAAGGAAAACTGAGAGGTGGAGTTGTTGGCCTGCAGGTTGCGCAGATGCTAAAAAGCTAGCAGAAGTGTTATAGAAAGACTGGTATCCACTTTGAAGCCTTCACCACATGATGCCCGTGGAAGGCTCTCCAGGAATGAGGTTTCTGAATGGCAAGCAGGCAGGCTTTTACAAAACTATAGCTATTTAAATGCAATAAACCCAATAGAGGTAGGGTTCGGAGGTGATCTTCAATTAAAATCACTTTCTCTTTATTTCCAGAATGTCTTTTCCATCTCCAGGAAAAAGCCTTTTTTAATATGATATGCAGATATGGACAGCCAAAGTAAACAAGAATACTTGGGCCACCAAATTCTTTCAAAGCAAGTTCGTGTCAATCAGCAAAATCACCCAAGGATTGAGCTACTTTCTGACAAATGATCTCACCTTGTTGAGAATATTTTGTTTTGAAAATCAATATGGCCAAAAGCTCACTGTTATGCCATCAGTAAGTTGTCGTCATTATTTAGAGTTCTTAGAAACCTAACCAATATTCCGATTTTCCTCAAGAATTTTACAGAAAATTCAAAAGAGCTTTGCAGAGTTCTTTTGCAGAAACAATAGAGCCCCACAATGTTCTTTTTATTTTGATTCTAGTCAGAAGTTTTAGTGATCTGCAGGAGAGCAGAATGAATCCAATCCTCATGGATACCATCCTCTTTATTCCGTCCTTATAATCAGCAATAAATATTTACTAGATTTGAAGAAAGACCTGTTGGTATTATGGAATTACGGGTGGGGTTTTAACTCAGATTATTTCTCCAATATTATATTTCAAAGCAGAAGTAACCATATTATCCTAGGGTTGCAATTTCACTATGTAGAGATAGCAGCTGTTTATATTTTCACATATGTGTTTCCAGACATTTTCTCTTAGGCTTACACATACAAATACTTATGCACATATATTATTAATTATGATCGATGATGAGTCCCAGTCAATAAGAAATAATAATTATGAAACCATGGTAAATTTGGCCTTTCCTTTTTATTTTTGGCCTTTCCTTTTTAAAATGATCTTCTCATCCACCTGTGCCCCTTTTCTAAGCCTAGGGAACAATCTGCGGAAGAGGGGGCATGGTAGAATGTAAAGGCTGCGATTGGGGTGAACGGTGAAACTACAGCGATGTAGTCTGGACACTCATTTGATCAACTTGATTGAACAAACAACCTGTCACCCCCCACTGAATGGTGGGACTGTGGGGGTTTGGGCACAACAGTCTGTAGATTGGTTTTGCACGAAGGATGCTTATACTCATGGATTATCACTTATAGCTAAAAAATGAAAAAAAAAAAACCCTGAAAGATGCAGGACAGTTATGGCAGAATACATGATCTGGGATGGGGTGGGGGTGGGGGGGAAGGGAAAGGGAAATATGCCTGATCTGAATTGGAAAATGATGTACGAAATGCACAAACCATCAATAAAAATTAAATAAAAAAAAATAAAATGATCTTGTTACCATCTTTCTCTGTTAAACATATGACATGGCATTGCCATTTTCAGTGAATAAACCCAATCTCTAAGGAAGGAATTTAGGGGAATTGTGTCCATTCTTCACTGCTAGAAGCTACTTATTTAATATATAGACTTATACATCCTTGTGCACTTGCCTATTTAGTTCCCCAGGATAAGGTCCCCAAAGCAGAACTGTTTACTGAGGCAAACTCACACTGTAAAAGTTGACAGTGCCAGGCCACCTCTGAGGTGACTATATATAACAAGTCACATTTACCGAGAACATTGATAATGACTGGTGGTAATCGTGCTTACTTACTACTGTCAGCATTGAAACTTGACAGCAGTTTTCATTTTAGCAACTTTATGTCTGTAGTCTCTTCATCTGTGGTTTAGATTTCTAGGGATTTTAAAAATCTGTTTGCATTTTTGTGTGGGACAGAATAGTTTTTATGAACTTTGTCCCAATATAAAGTACAAGGAGTTTCCATTCTGCAGCTTCTACATTCCTGTGCTTACTCTCTCAGTGTGGAAATTTCTATGTTGTTCTTTAGGTCAGGGATAGAATCTTATGTTAAGATAGATAAACTCTTAGCCAGTAAGAAGCATAACCTGAGGTACTTAGCTGCCGTTTACTCAGCTTTTATAGAGAGGAACCTTTTTGAACAAAGCAGCATAAAATGGAACATCTAGCAGGTTTTTCTTCTGAAGAATCAGATAACATAGGTTACATAGAAGGGTTGGGGCTGGGTTCCCAGAGACAGACACTGTCAGTCAGTAAACAATTGCTATGATTAAATGAACACTTCTCATTCTAACTAGATTATGTGGACCTACGGGGGTAATCTGCCGGATGAGCAGGTAAGTGAGAGACATCCTTCTTTAATCGTTCAGAATTCCACTTGCATTCTAATCAGCTGTGTCTCCTGAGGCTCGAGGCCAACTCACTAAAACTCTAGATTCCAGCAGATCATCTCAAATTTATAAGTTACCAACACTTGGAGTAAAATGGTTTTGAAGACTTGGTCAAGTTCTAGTCCATGAGATCTTTTTGCACATCTAATAGCATAGTGTTCAGCAGCTGGAGTAAATTGTGGCAGAAAAAGATGACACTTTCCTGGGTGAGGGGTAGTGGGCACAAAGCACCCCCTTTATCCTCTAAGAGAGAGGAGAAGGCTGAGGGATGGGGTTGTTGGGTTGAGAGTGAGGTAGGAAAATAGCTTGTCATAATCCTTGTAGAATCTGCTGTTACCTGTCAGGTGTCAGATGTGCGAGTGTTTGTGTGTGTGTGTGTGGGTGTGTGTGTGTGTGTGTGTACAGAGAGTGGTCGGAGGCCATTTTCAGCTGCAGCTTTTCCCTGCTCTTTATGACATGAAGCTTTTGGTATTTCCAGCTCCTGCAACTTATGCTAGTGACTCCAACCCATCTGCAGCTGGTTTTTTCTTACATCCATATCATCTCCGAGTCAATTTCCATAGAACTTGCTGATCCACAGCTGAGCCTTCATGGCTAGGATGTGCCCTTTCTGCATACTCTCATTCCTTTCTGTTTCATGTTACTTCATTCAAAAGGAATGCACTGATGGTTTGAGTCTCAAGCCTGGCGACCCTGGTGGAAGTGTGTAGCATGGAGGTGAGGGAGAAAATATTAAGGATCACTGAAATTCCCTCTTTTCTAACAATGTACAGCCACATGCATTATCCAGAGAATACTCAAGAACAGCTGTTTGGAGATTTTAAGATATTGGTATCAATGGAAACTCCATCCCACATCACAGCAGGTCCATTAAAATGCATGTGTGTCTCACATTAAATGCTTTTAGCTGCAAAAAAAAAAAAAACTTCTGAAGGATTTTATAATTTTTACCTTCAAATTATTTTGGCTATTGAGTAATGCATTTAGTACATACTTGGCTGTAATTTCTTAGCATCCTCAGGAATTTGTCCCTAAAATTATTTCTAATATCATGAAATTTCATGAATATTTAAGTTTAACAATTAATGAAGTTGGCATAATGTTGTGTTTGTAGACATTTAATTAGAAATTATTAATTTCACTTTCGCAATGCTCTTGCCCTGTTTCAGAGATGGTATGCATTTTGCCAGCTCTTGGACTTTCTCCAGACCCTTAGGAAGCTTAGTGGCCTGGCACTGGGCCCAAACCAAATCACAGAGAGCTTCCTTCTGCAGAGGCGCAGCTAGTGCGAAGCTGCTGAGGGAGGGAAAAGCTCAGCCTGGTGGAACAGCAGTGAATGGAGTGAAAGGCAGCAGACTAGAGGCTACAGAGCTAAGCAGACAGATGACCTAGGTCCTGCCAAGGAGCTTTTGTAAACCACTGTCCACAGAAAATAATTGTCTCAGCTTACTGTTTCCATAAGCCAGACATAACCACAGATATAGTGCATTAAGTTAATTAACTACTGTTAATTTTGTAAGTGGTTAGTTTGTGAAATGGAAGTCTTCCTCAGCTTCTTAGTACAAAGGAACATGCTTAGGACACTCTAACTTTGGAGAAATGAATTATTTCAAAATCATCGTCCTTGATACCAACATGACCTGAGTCTTGGACACAGCCATTGTCTTGGTTCTTAGGCAGGTTCTGATCGTCCTTGTGTCCTCCAAAATAGATCAAGGACCCCTTTATCCACCGGCACCATCCCCTCCCAGGTTCCACGACAGTGCATCCAGATGATACTATGAGCTTCCTAGCTGAGCTCCCACTGCTTCGTCACCCTTCGACAGCCACTTTCCACATAGCAGCCACCATTATTGCTTGAAATCTGAGTAACATCAAGGCATATTTCCACTTCAGTTTGTTCACTGGATTCCTGTAACATGTACAGTATGACCCACAATCTCCACACTGCTCTGCAGGGCCGGAGCAGATCAAGATCCTTGCTTTTGCCTTTGTGACCCCTCTGCTTCCCTGCTCTTCTTCCACAGCTTCTCAACACGGTGTCTTGCACTGTTCGCGGTTCTAAAACCTCCCAGTAGGGCTTTCCTGACTCTCTTTCCAAATTGTCCCACTCTCCATTCCTGCCATCTAGAAGTTTATTTCCCTACGACTTCAGTATTATCACCACCTAGAATACTATTCCGGATATTACTTGTTTATTCTTGCTATTCTCCTCTAGAATGTAAGTTGTACAACTGTGCTGGATAGCTTCAGTTCTCAATTTAACATACATAGGAAGAGGGAACCTCAACTGAAGAATTTTCTTCAGCGGACTGGCCTATGGCCATGTTTGCAAGGCTCTCTTTCTTTCTTTCTTTCTTTCTTTCTTTCTTTCTTTCTTTCTTTCTTTCTTTCTTTCTTTCTTTCTTTCTTTCTTTCTTTCTTTCTTTCTTTCTTTCTCTCTCTCTCTCTGCCTCCCTCCCTCCCTCCCTCCCTCCCTCCCTCCCTTCCTTCTTTCGCCAGCATTCTATTTTATTACATTTTTAAAAATTTAGTATTTTTTATGTGTATGAGTGTACTTTCTGCATGTAGGTTGGTGCACCCATATCCTGCAATGCCGTGGAGGTCAGAAGAGGGTGACAGATTCCCCTGAAACTGGAGTTAAAGATGGTTCTTAGCTGCCATGTGGGTTCTGGGAACCGAACCTGGGTCCTCTGCAAGAGCAGTCAGTGCACTTAACCACTGAGCCATCTCTGCAGCCCCCGTAAGGCATTTTCTTAATTGCAATTGATGTTGGAGAGTCCAGCTCACTGAGGGGACGGGGTGCCATTCCTGGGCAGCGGGCCTGGGCTGTGTAGGAAGGGTAGCTGAGCAGGCTAGAGCAAGCGAACTGCAAAGCAGCATTCCTCTATGCTGTTTCAGTTCCTGTCCTGACTTCTCTTCATGTCAGATTGTGACCTGGGAGTTGTAAAATGAAACTAAGCCCTTTCCTCTCTAAGTTGGTTTTGGTTAGAGTGTTTTAACACAATAGAAAGCTACTATGACAACGAGCACAGAGCTTTTCTATCTGCCTTCATCCTCAATACTGACTGCTACATTTTCAGTATAAACAGTCTGTGATGAAATCAATAAACAGTTGAATGCAGAAAATTAGTCTACAATAAATGAAAAAGTATTATGTAATGAAATTCTTACGATGAAAAGCCTAATAAATAGGCCGCATTTTAGAAAATCACCTATAAATCTATTTAGGGTAAAATTCAATTATGTTTGTGATTTTTAGTGGCATTGAAAGTACAATGTACTGAGAATATTTTTCATAGTTGTTGAGAATAATAGGAAGTGACTTCGGATGCATCTACCTTGTCTGTCCACTAAGCTTCCTAGATCGATCGGGCACCACGGAGCAGGGATGGAGGGAGCTCTCAGGAGCTGCCTTGCTCGGCTTATTTTCCTTCAGCATCAGTTTTAGCAGATTTGATGCTCTTTTATTTTTATTTTATTTTTTTGAGACAAGATCTCCCTGTAGCCACAGCTGGCTTGGAACTTGCTATGTAGATCAGACTGGCCTGGATTTTACAGCGATCCACATGCTTCTGCTTTGTGAGTGCTGGGATTAAAGGTGTGGGCCACCGCGTCTGGCTGATACTCTTTATTTTTTAAAATATGTTATTTTTATGTTTTATGTGTATGAGTGTATTTCTTGCATGTGTGTAAGTACACCGATGTTGTGCAGTCTTTTTGAGAAAGGTTTCCCTATAGCTCTGGCTGTCCTGGAACTCGCTATGTAGACCAGTCTGGCCTTGAACTCACAAAGATCCACCTGCCTCTGCCTCCCAAGTGCTAGGATTAAAGGCGTGCACCACCACGCCTGGCCTAGAAAGGCATCTTTCAACCAACCACTCAGAAATAACTATCATGCCCTTTCCAGATCTGATACTATTTATTTCATTTATTTTTTTTCGTCTTTTCGAGACAGGGTCTCCCTGTAGCCCCGGCTGTCCTGGAACTCACTCTGTAGACCAAGCTGGCCTTGAACTCACAAAGATCCGCCTGCCTCTGCCTCCCAAGTGCTAGGATTAAAGGCGTGCGCAACCATGCCTGGCCACTTTCCCCTTTTTATCTTTTGTCATTTAATAGTTAACTTTAATTCCTCTATGTTGCTTTCATTTTCTATTTTCATTGCAAACTTTAGGAAATTTCTCTTTCTACTTGTAATTTAAAAAATAACAGTCATAATGGAGGACAAAGTGCATTTCCATCTTTAATGCCTATAAAAATAACCCAGGCTTCTCTTCCAATATTTTTTTAATCTACTGTTAAATCCTCTCATAATTAAACATTCTTCCTCAGCTACCATTAATTATTAGCAAAACTATAGCTTTTCTTATCTCAAATTTTACTTTAATTATTAACATATCTTTTCACTGCACATGAACTGTTTGAACTTACATTAAGACAATAAGTCTGGAATTTCCTAAAAACCTAGCCCTGAATCTTTTCTATGACAACATAGTTGGCGTTGTTAGAATATAATCACTGGTAATAGAGATGACTGATATTTTATGTGTGAAAATACTGATAAGTACAGCCACCAACCTTCCTTTTGAATAATTCTCTCTTTCCTGACCAAATCTAGTTTATGTAAGAAAAATCTTAATATGTCCATTTTGAACTCTTCAAATTTAATGGACATGCTCTGTCATATTATATAAGCAAAGTGATTTGAAATTTCAAGAAAGCTTCTCATAATGTGGATGTAAGTACAGCACTACAGGTATCAGTTTCCTTCCTTCTTTTTTAAAATATTTTTTATTATTTTTTATGTGTATGAGTGTACGGTCTGCATGTAGGTTGGTGTACCTGTGTCATGCAATGCCACGGAGGTCAGAAGAGGGCGTCAGATTCCCCTGGAACTGGAGTTAAAGATAGTTCTTAGCTGCCATGTGGGTGCTGAGAATCGAACCCGGGTCCTCTGCAACAGCAGTTGGCGCTCTTAACCGCTAGGCCACCTCTCCAGCCTTGTCAGTTTCCTTCTTTCTACCAGACAGTGAGGAGAATGCATGTGGCAGGAACACAGTAGGAACTTTCCATCCATGTGGCAGGAACACAGTAGGAACTTTCCATCCATGGTCTCACCTAATCTTCACCATCTTGTAAGTAGATATTATTGCTTTCACTTTATGGTTGCAAAGGTGAGTACAGAAAAGCGAATTAAATTCCCTTGCATTTCTGATGCTACTATTTTTTTTCCTTTGGTCTTTTTGAAAGAGGGTCTCTCTGTAGCCCCAGCTGGCCTCAAACTCGCTATGTAGACCAGGCTGGCCTCAAATTTAGAGCTCCTCCTGCCTCTGCCTTCCAAATGCTGGGATTAAAGGCCATTCCCAACTTGATGTTACAATTTTGATCTGGGGATATGTCTGGTAATAAAAAATGAGACCTTTATAAAAATATTATCTTCTAGAAAGCTCAAAAGAATGTGCACTTTGGTAATCTCAATCTACACTTAATTCCTAACTCATTAGAGGCTGCCACTGGAGTGGCGTCAGGTGACAGGGCAGTGGCTGGGGTCAGAGTAGGGGTTGGAGAGGTCATTAGGTTTTGGATGGGCTGAAAATTAAAGATAGGTGAATTTAGGGGTTGAAAAGCAGAGATGTCTGTTTTATATTGTTTTATGATAAGACTCAAGTTATTTCCTATTTTGATGAGTTGCTTCAGTACAGCCTTCTTAAATCAAAGCTCAATTAAAAATTACTTCCTCATTAGTTAAAATTGACCTGCTTTGATTTTTCAAACTCCTAAGGGGCAGTTCCAGGATCTGAACTCAAGTCTATAATTTCAAAGGCCCAGTTCCTACTATATCATAATTGCTAAAAACAATTGCCAATCCTAATATAACAACTGTTCACTCACAATTGTATGCATGCTAAATATAAAATTCTATATGTCAGCAGAGGCTTTTGTCCTCTTGTATCAAGCTAGTTCATGAAATAAGACAGAGGAATGCTAATATTCTTTGATATTATCACTATTAGTGTTAGTCAGGTGCAATCTTTGCTAAACCTCAATGAAGTTCACTGTAATCTAAAGATAAGCATAAGAAGTTTCAAAATTATTTTTAAAACTTTTTTGATTTCAGATACGATGAATGAAAGGAAAGCATTGCCGATAATTAAAAGCAGTTTATTTCCCCGATGAAAAGCGTACTCTAGAATGGCATGCTCTAAGTGATTTACAGCATATCGACTAGAGTTCTAATAAAAAAGCAATGGTCCAAGGCTTCCTTAGAGAATACTCATGGTAACAACAATCCATGCTCATGGAAAGTCATGAGTCAGAAAATGAGAACCAAATGAACTCAGCTGGGAAGAGCTGACAATCATTAATTTAACACCAGTCTCTAGGTACTGAGCATGTCTACACATCCCTTGAGAAAAACAAGGTCATCATAGGGCAGAGACCGGGCTTTCAAATACGTTTAAAGATTTTTTTTTTTACTGAATAACATAATATGCTTCCAAGGTATTATTACATGGAGACCTAATGGCTATGCTAAGGAGACAATACAGAAATTGTCATTAACATCTCTTGAATTTCAGTATTGCAGCAAGGGTTTCTGAAAAACATGGTCAAATAAGTTTAAATTCAATTTTAGGCAATACATTCCTCAGCACCAGAGAGAACACACTGTCATTAAAAAGAGTTTTATTCTAACTCACTGGCTAAGAAAATGGGAGCAGTTTGAGAGCTTCCATGTTGCTTTCTTTTAATGAGCAGTAGGCATTTGTCATGACCTTATTAAAACGGTTAATGTGTTTCTCTAGTCTCATTATCACCACCAGAGTATGCTCTCACTCTCATGTCTCATGACCAAGACAACTCCTGTTTGTTTCAGAGAAGATCAGAAAGTCAAATCTAATTGCTCACATGTGGCAGTTAATAAAACTCCTATGGCTGCCCAAGGTGCCCATGGGATTGAACAATTATTTGTATTTTCTTATGCTTTTCTAGAATTACTGTGATTGTATTTTCACAAAGTAAACGTATCTCCACCAATTAAAGGAGTGGTGGTTTAAGAATAGTCATCAGACTTGTGTGCAAGGATATTGTTCATAGGATTTTGATCAAAGCACAAAATTAAACTGCTGTTATCTTGCATTCAACCCAAGTGTTAAATTAAAATGCTCAGCAACTTTGGGGTTTATTTGAGCAGATGTTAACTATTTATGAAAATAAACATGATACAGGACTTGCATTCATGATACGACTCTTTGTTATATTAAAAGTGCTGGAAAAAAATTCCTACTAGACAATCTGTGAGATAGGGTGTACGGCACATGACCAATTTGAATAACTGTCAATTCAGACCAATTTAAAACTTCAGAAGCATGAAATTTTAATAAATCCCATTTTAGTATGTACCTTTTTATCTTCCTGTTTGCTTCACCTCTTTTTTTGAGGCTATAAGATTAAAAATGAGAACTATAAAAAAGCATTTGAAGCTATCAAATAGAAAATACGTGACACAACTTTTCCCAGTTTTTTGAACAAAAACTTCATTGTGTCTAGTCTGACATGCTTGTAGCAAAGTGACCAGCTGTACTTCCATTCCATTAGCTGTCATTTCAACGCTAGACTTTTAGCCTGCTGTGTGTAAGATGTGACTGCACATGCACCGTTCCCATCGAAGGTGATTTTCTGTGCAATGGTGTGTAACATTTACTTCTAATTATGATAAGGTCACTGATGGGTCATTTATGACCTGCTCTCAGGAGGCAAGAGCAGTGAAGAGCTTTCAGCATAACTTATCTGGAGGAATTAAACTGGTCTGATCATGACTCAATAGAAAATAAAAGTCTCTCAGGAATTGACTCTTCAATCATGTTTATAATTCTAAAGGAACTGAGAGGGGGCAATGGGCACAGTGGGTGAAGGTTTGGGGATCATTCAGACTTAAGCTGTAATCTGGGATCTCTGGGCATAGAAGACACTATGATGTCTCTGAACATATCTTGGCTGCCATTCTTGACCTGAGTGTGACTTCTAACCACCTGGATTCCAGCACCACTGGCCTCTCTTTTGGTCCTTGAAAATGTCAGTTCTTGTCTTGGGGTCTTTACAGCCTAGTTTCCAATAACTGGAACTTCCTTGTTTTTTTTTCCACTTTCCAGTCAGTGGGCTGAATCATGTCCCTCTTCTGAGTTTTCCAAAGGCAGTCTCTTCTTTTTTTGAGACAGGGTCTAGTGCATCCCAGGATGGTCCTGTAGAGCTGGGGATGAAATTCCCTGTATCGATTGAGGACAACCTGGAAATCCTGATCCTCAAGCCTTCATCTCCCAAGTACTGGGATTTCAGACAATGAGCCAGTGGGGATTCCTTGTCAAGAGGTCAGCTCCCTACCTCAGTTAGACCCTGCGGTATCATTCAGTGATGTTAATAAAGTACTAATTATACTTAAATTAATTTACTTACTATCTGTTAAATAATTAAATTTACAACTGACTATGGAAGAGAGGAACCTAAAAATAATGGCAATCTTTTTTTTTTTTTTTAATGTGTATGAATGTACTGTCTGCATGCAGGTTTGTGCACCCATGTTGTGCAATGCCGTGGAGGTCAGAAGAGGGCATTGGATTCCCCTGGAACTGAGTTAAAGATGTTTTTCAGCCACCATGTGGGTATTGGGGATCAAACCCGGGTCCTCTGCAAGAGCAGTCAGCACTCTTAACTGCTAGGCCATCTCTCCAGCCCCAATAATGGCAATCTTAATTAGTATATCCCTCAATATTAAAACTCCATTGACATTAACTAGATGAGTCAAAATTGCTTAAAAATGGATTAAGAGGAACATCTTAATTACTAAATCAAGGCTGACAGACTTCTTGAGTTTTACATAAGATGGCATGAAAACAGAGATACTCCTGAGAATTTTTAATAAACCAATCACTAGTGTCCTTCCACATCAAAGTATGATTCTTACAGTCCTCCATGAAGGGACAATATGGAGGTCGCTTTAATAATTAGTACTTTTTAAAGGGGTTTTAATTTCTAATTTGGGAAGTCAAAATTTTGTGATTAATGAATATAAAATTTTGTATTTATTTGAATCTGTGAGTATTTTGGTTTCAGTCCTCCCTTGGAAGATACTTTTTTTGCACTTTTTAAGTGGTTTACACTCAGTAAATATTTATCAAATATCGGCTAAGTACAAAATGGATTGAAAGACCATTTTCATGCTGTCTTCATTAATGTCAATTTTTTAATAATTTATTTCATCTATTTTACATATTCACAATCTTGGAAGCCATGGTAAGGTCAATTATTAACTATGATACTTACCAAAGCGTCCAATCATGACCACAGTATGGCTGAACATTTCCAAGGTAGAATCCCAGAGACTGAGTGACTTCCACAAGATTGGTGAAGTCAAGACTGATGCTGTTGAACAGGACAGAGGTCATGATGATCTCATCGACTGCCCACACGTCTTCTCCTTGGGAGGAGTGATATGGCTGCCACCATCTGAACTGGATTCCAAACTGTCTTGCATCATCTGGTAACTCCACAGAGATTATTCTAAAGAAAGAAGTCAAAATTCAGGTAGTTTTCTGTCTTAAATTATAAATATTTATAGTATAAACTAATTTCTTAAGCCAAGTAACTAGTTGAATAAGTTAAATTATTTTAGAACATCAAAGTTCAAGGTTGGATGTACTGAAAATCTAGTCAGGATAGATCTTTCCCCCTGAAGTACAGTACTAAAAATGGTTCTATTATTGTAAACATGATTTTGAGATGTCCAGTTTCCTGTACTCATCCAATAATGTCTTCTAAACATATCCGAAAATGT
Source organism: Rhizomys pruinosus (assembly GCA_009823505.1). Lineage (NCBI taxonomy): Eukaryota > Metazoa > Chordata > Mammalia > Rodentia > Spalacidae > Rhizomys > Rhizomys pruinosus. Next base: position 574,118 of record VZQC01010551.1, on the reverse strand, counting down.
GACTGTGCTTTCGTTCATCTGCTCTCACAAACACTAACTCAATAAAACAGAGTTGGCAAAGTGGCAAGATTCATCATAGTCAGGCGATGGGTCTTGGGTAGCTTGTTACACACATTAAAGTCTGTGGCTGGATGTGCAGCACTCCCTTGGTCCTGTGAGTTTAGCATCATGTGCATAGGTCACTTGCTGTGTCACTGCAGCATGACAACTAACCTGTATCTGACAAATGGTGAAGAAAATTAAGAATAATATCTAATTTCAAGGAGCAATTACTGTACACAGCAGCAGGAACCATACATTAATTGCCACTGCAATGACATCTGCTTGAAAGCTCCATAAATCACAGTACCATGCTGCTCACATCCGCGCACAAGGTGAGATGTGAAACAAATGGTAAAAGGATCATTTGTCTCCATTGATTCACAATTAAACTCCAGGAGTGCTGCTTGCAGTAAATGCACACTGGATGGACCGAGGATTGCTTTCTCTCAGTGAGTAAAGAAAGAAGATGTCACTCACTTTTTAGACCAAGTGACTAATTGAATAACTTAAATTATTTAAAAATTTCAATGTCCAAGGCTGTATTTCCTAAGAAATTACACAGTGTCTTTCTTACTGTGTAAAAAAATGCTAGAACTAGAGTTTAGAAATGTGATGCATCTACTGGAAGTTAGTATCTATTCTCCCTGTAAAATAACTTGCTATAAGTATATGCCACACAAGAACAGGAGCGCATTGACAGGGCAAAGTCACAAATGGTTGGGATTTTATGTAACACGAGGAACTTGGTCTTTTAAAATAATGGACAAGAAATGTGCAAGCCCAGAAATATAAAATTAAAAAGACTTCAAACATAAAATATAGCTAAATACATTTGTGGTTTTAAAATATTTTCTATGCTCTGCTAAACCTAATGGAATTGGTTAGAAAAACAAAGTTAAATTAAGCATTTTAGTAGTTTTTACTTAAAATTTTCCAAATACTTATTGAATGGATATGTATTTCTATGTGTAATGTGCATAATGAAGCTAAACAAAATAACTGAACTATATACAAACGGGTTCAACAATCAAAACATCTGGCATTGACTTAATTTAATTAGCACTATATTATTAGAAAATTATGATTTTCCTGTATAGTACTAATTTTAAAAGCAATTCATAGTCTCTCTGATGAACATATATATGATTCTGAAAATAGATTATTTTGTGCATATGCATAGAACAACAGCTAAAGTGATCAATATATTAATGACAGAGGTTAAGAGTCTTGGTCCGTGGTTAAGCTCTTGGGTCAAGGTTGCTGCTCTCTTGCTAGTGACTTATAACTTTGCAAACAAAGGGAAATATGCTTTATGAGCCTCAACATCTTTATAAAATTAGTATGAAAATATACCAAGGAAAGAGCCAGAGACTTTTTTTATCTGATTTTCATTCTTATTTAAGTATGTAAAGCAGAACGTGGCAGATAAAAGAACACAAATTTTGACCCACAATGTATTGCCAGAGAGATGTGACTTCAGAGGTACAGGGAAGTTAAGTGTCTTTTTGTAAGGTTTGTAAAGCTATTTTTTAAATTGATTTTCATGAATTTCATATACTACATCTTGGTCATATTTAGACCCCCTTCCCCTTCAGTACCCCTATACCTCCCTCCAGCTTTCACACATTTAGTCATGTATGTTAAGGCCTATGGAGCCAAGTTTGTATCCCCAAATTTCCCTTGGGGTAAGTTCATTCACTGGCCAATCTATCCACTGTCACCCCCTTAACGAAAGCCAATTCTTCCTCTCCTGGTAGTCATTGGCTGCCAGTAGTTTCTCAGCTAAGGTTGGGGCTTCTTCTCCATTCACCCCTTCTATGCTGCACTTTTGTCTGGTTTGAACTTGTGTAAGTCTTGTGCATGCTGTCACCATGTTCATATGAACTGTAAGTTCATATGAACAACTTCCCAGTTGCCTGAAAAAGTCTGTTTCCTTGTGGTCATCCACCACCCCTGGCTCTAACAGTCTTTTTTGTCCCCTCTTCTGCAATGGTTCCTGAGCCTTGTGTAGTAGGGGTTTGGAATAGGTGTCTTACAAAGACACACACACTCTGCAGTCTCTTATTTTAAGTATCTTTTTTCTTTTTGTCTTTTCGAGACAGGGTTTCTCTTTAGTTCTAAGTGGACTGGAACTCACTGTGTAGACGAGGCTGGCCTTGAACTCACGGAGATCCACCTGCCTCTGCCTCCTGAGTGCTAGGATTAAAGGCATGTACCACCACGCCTGGCACTTAAGTATCTTTTTAAAGGTTAAGTAGAAGCTAGACCTTCAACTCTACAATGCATCTGCCAGGGAGGATGGGAATTTCTACAGATTTCACATATCTTTGCATATAAAATGGCTCATTGGAATAACTATAAAGTTAGATTAGAATATTACTCAATGGGGATTGAGGGCCCAGCTAATATTCTGTTTCAATATTCCTTTTGTGGGTGGGTAATAACCTCATAAATATATATAATATTTATGTAGATGTATATATGTGCAGGTATGTGTGCATGTGTGTGGATGCCCTAAATTCACTCTGGGTATCTTCCTTGACTGATACTTTATTTGTTCAGGCAGAGATTCTCACTGAACTTGGAGCTCACCAACTTCTGCTAGTCTAGCTAGAGAGCTTGCTCTGGGGATCCCATATCTCTGCTGGGAGAGTGCTCAGATCCCAGGCAGGTGCCACCTGCTCAGATTTTATGTGGATTCTGGAGATGTGAACACTTATCCACTGAGCTATCTCCCCATCATTCATGGAATTAAAAAAATTGTACTTATAAATATTATGGAATTGGGTGACTTGAAACAAAGGAATCAAGTACAATAGTCAAGGCATAAAAACTGACCATGATTTGATTCTGTAATAAATTTAAAATACAAAACCCCATAGTTAAGAAAAAAAAAGCTCCAGCACTCAAGAGGTAGAGGCAGTGGATCTCTGTAAGTTCAAGGTCAGTCTGATCTACATAGCGAGCTCCAGGCCAGCTGGGACTAAAGGGGGACCCTGTCTCAGAAAGATGAAAAAGAAAAAAAGCTCAAATATTATTATAATATTTCAAATTAATAAAGTACCAAGTAGTTTACAAGATATTTCTTCAGATTGAATTAAGAGTTAGACATGTTACTAGATTTTAAATTGTTTAAATAAGCAGAGTTCCTTTATTTTTTAAATGAATTGTAGACAAAATTATCAGAAATTGTCCTTTAGTAATAATGATGAGCCAGCCAATATATCTAAGTCATGATGCACTCCTTATTTATAAACAACTTTTGTATAAAAGAACAATATGGAATTTGTAGCAATTACAGGGAGCAATTTACCCTGAAGAAAACAGAGCAAATGGCCAAAGGCAGCAAGATGTATTTCATTCTATGAAAGATTTTCATAGTTTGTACTAGTTATCATCTAAAATATATATTTAGCACACAGAATATATCAAATTTTATGTCTGCCATATCATGCATTAATATTCATAAAGGAGAGAGGGTGGAAAGAATCTTATGTATAGAAGCACAGACATAAAAAATGAAAGTGCTTTGTCAGCATTAACACATTCTTCTCTTAAAAAATTCTAGTCTGATCTTAATCTTTCAAGCTATGCACATACCTAATACTGAAAGGCCACCTTGATTCTATTTAGAAGAAAAATGTTGCTGTCAAATGGCAGGCAAGATTAAACACACCTTTGCAATAGCACATTAAATGTGTCATTATTTTTCATATCAATAAAGATTAATTAAATTTTATGATATAGATTGATTACTGAATTTTTCAGTTGTCCATCCTTTTCAGAAAAAAATGGGCATTAGGCCAAGTTAACATAGGATGATGGGATGATAATATTTACTTCATGATTTCATCATCATGCGTTTTGTTTCATTTATCTGTTAATGTTTACTGGGGAAAGTCTCTGAAACACTTCCTCAGACTCATGTGTCTCTAGTGAGTGTTAAAGTTGTTTTGGTCCTCCATTTTTACAATACAGTCACCTGTCAGAGCTGGTACATAATAAAATTTTTATAATGAAGAAAATTCAAGTCATAATAATGATTATCTCTTACGTGTTTCATGCTACTTCACTTAATGTAAAACAGAAGTTTTCTCCTAGCACTCAGGAGGTAGAGGCAGGTGGATCTTTGTGAATTTAAGGCCAGCCTGGTTTACAGAGTGAGTTCCAGGACAGCTGGGGGACAAGGAGACCCTGTCTCAAAAAGACCAAAAAAAAAAAAACAAAAAACACAGAAGTTTTCATCTTATTAAAAAATGGTTAAAAATGGGGGTAGACAAATTTGCAAAATATGTGACATACACCAGTCCTCTGCTACTGCTTGCACCCTGTCTTTTCCCTCAGTGCCAGTGAAAACCTTGGGGACTGAAACTCCCTCTTCTCATGTCCCAGGCAAAAAAAGGCCCTGCCTAGAAGGGAAGCAGTGTTGGTTCTTTCTATAAGACTCTGACTGGACAATAGCGCTCACCTCCTCTAACGGTACTTTAAATTGAAACCTTGATTTTCAGATTTCTCATCATTCGTGCCAATTGATCTTTCTAAAGGAATTTCATGGAAAAGCTCAGGTATTTTCCTATCACGGCAGAGTACCTTTGAAACATTTGTGGGTTCTACTCTGCCATCAGGGCAGAATACCTTTGAAACATTTGTGGGTTCTACTCTGCCATCAGGGCAGAATACCTTTGAAACATTTGTGGGTTCTATTCTGTCAGCACTGAAGGATAGTTCTCTTTCAAGTACAGCTTACCCTGACAATTATATCTACAAGCTATGAAATATACAAGCTGGAGGAAAACACAAGCTGTTGGAAGAAAAGATTATATATATAGCTTCATACACATTGTTGTCAGAGACTCAATATATTCTGGGAAACATTTCTTTATAATCACTACTTAATGCTATAGCATGAAAAACTTAAAACATATTGGTTATCAGATTTAATGAATAATTGTATAATCTAGTTTATTATGACAAAATATCAAAATATTGTTAACAGTATTCGTATATTAGTTCCATATAAAATTATCTCTAATATTTATAGTTAGAGATCTCTAATTGGTGTAGTTTAGGAAAATAGTATTTACTGTTTTTCTTTTCTAAGCATCAAAGTTGTTCCTTTAGATTTCAAAATACAGAAATCAGGGGTACAAAATAGATTAGAAGAATATGGTCTGTCAATTACTCATCACAATAGGAGCATATGTGGGTCTTACACCTGTTGCATCATGATTGACCCCAGGAAGGAAATATTTCACTATTTCTGCAAATGCTTTCCAACATACCTGGGCTCATGATAGTTGAGGTATGAATAGTGCTCCAGGAGTTTCCAAGTTATTCCATTGTCATAAGAATAATGCAATAAAACTCCCTCGCCAGGCTGGTCAGGGGCTCTGCACGTGCTCAGAACAGACTTGCTCCCCAGTCTCAGTGTGAACTGGAGAAATCTAGACATGAATTGTTCATAATTAGTGAGTGGATTAACATTTTTATCCTTAAAGTTAATTTTAGTTTTCAAAGAACTTTAAAAAAAATTTAAATAAGCCTCTCAGAAGCTGTAGGTTTACATTCTTTCTTTTATAAAATATAAGTAATTTTACCACAGGCTGTATGGATATGCATAGAATATAGGGTTGGTGTACATATGTTATATTAAAACATACCCATGAAATATAACTGTTTATACATATTTGTATACTATATACTTGTGTACATACACTTAAAATGCCAATCATTCCTTTACTGAATTATTTATTAGGCACTGGGGGAAGGGAATCTATGGAGTTGGTCTAATCACCTCCCACAAGCTGTCAAATAAACAAAACTACATGAATAATTGAATAGTCTTTGGCTTAAGAACACAGTTTTGATGCAAACTTCTCATATTTAAAAAAAAAACTGTCAGTCATTAGTAAGCCAAAGTCATTGGTGAGCCTTCTAATGTATTAAAACTAGAGCAAATTAGCTCTAAACTAAGCACCCTTCTACTCTACTTAAAGATTGGAAGACACATATCAGAAAAAAAAAAAAAGAAAGAAAAAGAAAAGAAAAATGAATACAAATGGAAAATAGATCCAACTCAACCTCAGTATCTGCTTTCTGAATTTTCTAACCACCTGCACTCACCTGGATTGTGAACTGTCCAGAAAGGATGTGATCAGCTGACGCCTTCCATCCTTGTTGAAAACCAGAGCCTTACCACTGGCTAAGACACCACAACCAAAGCTGACTTCAGCACCACGGATAGAGTAAAAGTTATGGTAAGAAGAAAGCCGGGAACTGCCAAAGCTTTCTGAAATAAACATGGGAAATGTCTGGGATGCCATCTCACAAGCTGGGCCAGAAAATCCTGGGTCACACCTGAAAGAAATGCACTGAAATTAATCTTAAGCTCTTGGTCCTTTTAGAGATTTCTGGGTTTACTTTAGGGAGGAGGAAGACTAGAGGCCAGGATTTGTGTGAATGGTAAATGATGCTTATTAGTTTGGGGGAACCTGAATCTGAAAGTCTGATAAAGGCTAATTGACTGTAAATATTCCAGAAGAATACACTCTCTGCACAGACCTGCTCTGAAATGCTATGATTAAAACAATAATTCAGCATTCAACTTTGACCTATGTCAACAGTTTATAGAAAATGCTTCTATTTGCATATATTGGAAACTTGAAATCTTTGTAAATATATATATATATATATATGATTTCATTCATAATTCTCATAAAATTTATGAGACAATAAACTATTTCTAATAAGATATATGGGATAAGTTTCCTCTAAGAACAAAGGTAGAAATAACATTATGATAGGAATTATTATAAATATTTGGAAACTTGCAATATATTTCTTTATCTCATACTTAGGCTGGCATTATGATGGGAAGTGTACACTTCTAACTAGACACATGTCTTTAGCAGAACTGTGTTGCCTCCTAGGGGGCTCCCAAATTAGTATTATTTTAAGGAAAAACAACTTACTTCTCCCAACCCCTGATTGCTCTGTGAGAACACACTATGGTTATGCTAGTTAGAAGCTCCTGCTGAATTTTATCAGCAAGGAAACATCATCATGGGTGAATTGATTGGTTATGAGATATTAGGTTTCTTTTTCTTTTTTTTTCTTTTTGGTCTTTTCGAGACAGGGTCTCCCTGTAGTCCCAGCTGTCCTGGAACTCACTCTGTAGACCAGGCTCGCCTTGAACTCACAAAGATCCGCCTGCCTCTGCCTCCCAAGTGCTAGGATTAAAGGCATGTGCCACCATGCCCAGCTATCCACATGGCTTCTCATGACCCTTCCTTTGGGTTAGCCCTCTCCTCTTTTCTCTGCTTTCTTCCATACTCTCGTGTCTGTCCTTGCTTCAGCCTTTCTGGCCCTAAGATTCTACCTTTCTATTTTTGTTTTACCTCTGACCTATTATCTCCCTTCCTTTAATATGCCTCCCAAAGCCCCTATCTGGTTTCAACTTGTTAAACATACAAAACAATAGATTTGAAGCTGGATCCACATATGAGACAAGATAGATGGTATTTGTCTTTCTGGGTAATCTCACTCAGGTGGATTTTTTTTTTCCAGTTCTGTCTATTTATCTGCAAATTCCAATAGTAGCATGACTGTTATGGCGTTACTAACCACTTTCTGATTGGATCTGAGGCCTTCTTCACAGGACAGAATTGCATGCCTGATGCTGTAATATGTTGTCAAAAGCCCATGGCTGGGTGGGAGTTCACAAGCTCTAAAGCGAAACCTGCTATTGTTATTTTGCTAAATGGCCATGCTGTCAAAGTGCTAAGTATTTATCTTTATACCTATAGACCTGACCTGCTCCCAGCCTGGGTCAGAGAAGCTTCTTATCTCAAGGAGGAAGGACCCCTGAGGATGTCCTCTGGCTTCTGCATACCTCTGTTTTTGTTTCCCATTCCTTCTCCCAAACATTTGTTTTGTTTTGTTTTGTTTTGTTTTGAGACAGGGTCTCCCTGCAGCCCTAGCTGGCCTGGAGCTCACTCTGTAGACCAGGCTGGCCTTGAAGCCACAGAGATCCACCTGCCTCTGCCTCCCAAGTGCTAGGATTAAAGGTGTGCACCGCCACACCCAGCAATGAACAGAAACTTTTCAATTCTTCACATTTTATAAAACATTTTAAAATGTATTTAATTGTGCAAAATGATCTCTTTGTTGATTAAATTCATTGGAAAAGTTAAAAAGTTAACCTGCCTCTGTAATCCTAGTGTTTACAAATCTCTGTCTTGTGCATATAATTTCTAAATAATTGGGTTCAAAGCTCTTTTGTAAGTTGTCTATTCATTAATTAATTACCAGTTAATTACTTTTTCATTTGGAGCTGTTGAAAACTTATCTGTATGAAAAACATTGCCTGTGGTTTTTAGGGATTCCCAAGATATTTTAGAATTAAATATTAATATAGCAATGACATGATATGTTTGATTTTCCATTCTTTGTAGTAATATAACATAATTTACTGGTGGTAATGGATAGTACCCTGTTGCTGTATTATTTCAGACTTCATATTCAGTATCATCGTTCTATATAACACACAGAAAAGCTACCTATCGAGCTATGAGGATTTGGATTTGTTACAAATTTATATGAGGCATACTAAATTTGTTCATAATTTACCCTAATATAAATTTATTAATGTTTACTTATAAATTATATTTAAATTATCCTTAAAGTCAATCTTGAGGACTGATTAGAAGGCTCAGTGGGTAAGAGTGCTTGCTATGCAAGCAGGGGTATATAAGTTCAAATTCCCAGAACTTACGTTAAAAAGCCAATTGTGATTTTTGTGCCTGTAACCCCAGTACTATGGGGGGGGGGGTCAGAGACAGGAGATCCCAGAGCTTGCAGGCTGCTAGCCTAGTTCCAGGTTCAGTGAGAGACCCTGTCCTCCATACATCCCCGCCCCATGGCAAAGTGAGCATACACTGTACACGGATATCACATATACAATCGTTCTATTATGAGTATCTTTTTTTAAAAATAACTCATAACCAGGCGTGGTGGTGCACGCCTTTAATCCTAGCACTTGGGAGACAGAGGCAGGCATATCTCTGTGAGTTCAAGGCCAGCCTGGTCTACAAAGCAAGTTCCAGGCCAGCTGGGGCTACAGGGAGACCCTGTCTCAAAAAGACCAAAAAACTCCCTCATAATCCATGAAACACATTTAAAGCATATTAAAATGGCTCATTAATTCAATATGTAATATATATATGACCACTACATATATTATTTTCAATGCTTACTTGCAACCATGTCGAGTGCATTGTCCTCTGCCAGAACAGAATTTGAGACACGACGGACCTATATAAACTATAGGAAGAAAAAAAATCATATAAACAATGGAAACATAATTGGGAAAGTAAAGGACACTATCAATATAATTTTGAGAAGCAATAAGCATTAAACATAGCTCATTGTATGTATGTTAGATGACAGGAACCCAAGGTCCCAGGGCCGTGCTGTGTGACATGGGGAGCACTTAGCTACAGATCTGCTGGGACTGTTTTAAATTCCCATAAATAATCCTTTGAAGATTTTAATGTTTCACATTCATAGAAACAGGGCCACGTAATTTGGATTCCTTTCTGCTCAAGCAATTTCAGACAGATTACTAATTCTTGTGTTTTGTATATTCTATAACACATATATTCCTTAAGGATCAATAAAGAATTTACAGATCAGTTTTATGTATCACAAAATGGAGTGGTCACAACATAATTTCTATTCTTTTGGGGGATCTATGACATTGTAACTGATCATCACATATAATTCCAAACATTAATTCATCCTCCCTGGAAATATGGAATTAAGAATCTGTTGTTAAGCATAAAACTTCTCTGTAATACACACTATTTTCCATCTAAATGCGAGGCTTGACTGACAGTGGGGTGGTACAGACCTAAATTTTCATCTTCAGAATGCTAAAAACTGGTAGTATCTAAAGAAGGAAGATTCTAGTAGATTTAGATTTTTTTTATAATCAGCACAATCAATAACACATAAAGTAGTGTAAAAGTGGGACAAAACCAAGTAAGTCCAGAGATATAATGTTACTACGATCTCAGTTTCAGGCATAAACAAATTTACTATCTATTTTTACTTTGTTCTCTGCCCTGTAATAATGCCAAAATATTCAAATGATTGATTTCAAGATTAACTTTGCTGTGGCCTGCATTCTTAGGAGCAGATAATCCCTGTAGCCGGTTAATAGAGGCAGTAATTCTAAAGATGCAATGGAAAAACTCTTGGTGAAGGAAAACTGCTTATTTAGAAGAGATTAGATATCAGACTGCCTGGTTAAAAGTGTTGTTTTAGGTGTCAGATAATGCTGGATTTACATTCAGCTTTGCCTGGGAAACTTTGGGTAAATGATTTATTCTCTAAGCTTCAGTGTCTCCACTCTTTAAAGTTGGATGATAATATTTCTTGGAGAAAAGAGTAACTATTTTATGCTTAGCAGGGTGCCTAGCACCATGTGGTTCTAATCACCATCACCATTACCATTTTGTGGTCAAATATCCATCTCCACCCTCCTGCTCTGTTATTTCCAAAGGCTCTGCTGTACACCAGGCACTGAGGAACAGAATGGCTGTACTCAGTTTTATGGCTGCAGGCGGACATGCTCTAGGCCTGAGCGTGCACTGCATTCTAGGGGTACACTGGAGGCTGCCTGGTTCCTGAACACATACACACACACACACACACACACACACACACACACACACACGCACACACGATAGTTCAAAAAGCCTTCATCAAAACAAGCTGATTGATAAAAATAAAAATTAGAATTAAGGATTGTTATTTTTACTAACTTCATTATTATCAATGATGTAATATAGTTGGAGAAATAAGAGTATGATAACGTACATGTCTTGCCCTAGGACTTACTATTTTTGTTAACATTTTCGGAATAATTTCTGAGGTACTTTCTTTACGTATAGGCAGGATCTGACTGTTGTGAATACCTTAATAGAATTAGGATGCCTGGTGTGGTGGCGCACGCCTTTAATCCTAGCAGAGGCAGAGGCAGAGGCAGAGGCAGGAGGATCTTTGTGAGTTCAAGGCCAGCCTGGTCTACAGAGCGAGTTCCAGAACAGCTAGGGCTACAGGGAGACTCTGTCTTGAAAAGACCAAAAAAAAAAAAGAATTAAGATGCTGTCCTATTGCTTTTTCCTACATATTGTTCTTGACCTAATTCTCTACATTTTCTCTTATTTAGAGCTGTCTGGGGTGTTCTTTAGGGCACATTTCTCTCTGGAAGGACTGTGGGTCCTTTTCCTGCCCTGTGAGCATGCTGTGGTCAGAAGTGTGTTCTTGGAAAGCCTCACACAGGACAGTAACAGAATGAGATCCTGACCCAGTTGTGGAACCAACAGACATTGCCAACTGCAAACATTCTCTGTATCTTAACGTTTTCCTATGAGACTTGAAGTGCGATGGCAGGAATTCAGAGGTGTGTAGTAAACACTTTCTGACCCACATCATGGTGTAATCACATTTTTTTTGAAACTGGCACAATCTCCTTATAGGCACATATATATATATATATATATAAATATATATGTGTGTATGAATATATATACACATACATATATGCAGATATATATGTGCTTCATTAGACTCTTAATTTTCTCATATGCATCATTTCATTACTAGCTTTTAAACTTCTTTTGTGATTATTAAAGTAATAAAATTTCATTATTGGACGCTTAAAAAAAGTATGAGTGTAGGAAAAATGCATTCATGTCCCCCTACCCAGAGGCATGTACTCTTACCACAGAACTCATTAGCAGCTGTGGTAATTAAAATGCTGTACATAATATTCTACTGGTGGAGAAACTTCATTTTAACAAATTCAACTTGAGATATTTTTGCACATACAGTAGGTTTAGTATGTATAATTGATGTGGCCTTTGAAGTGTGGGCCTTTTATTGACGTTGAACATAGATTGTTTAAAGAATTCATATTGGCATATGAGTAAATTATCTTGCCTGGAGTCATCCTCAAAATTTAAGAACTTCATGCAATTAATTTCTCAGTGTCTAAATTATTCAAAAATAAGAAAAAGGCAGATTAACACATGGAAAATCAGCGTTAAATGATGCTTTTATACAACAGGACAAAGTCAACGGCTGTGCTAAATTTGCTTATGTATTGACATTTTGTCCTTCCTTCTCTTCGTGCATAGCTTTCCTTCTACTTCTTTGTAGCATATACTCTGAAAGCCAGAAACCTGAATCCATCTACAACTAAAATAAGAGCCAGAGTTTGCTTTCAAAAATAAACATAGGAAATACACACTGGGGCTGGAGAGATGCCTCAGTGGTTAAGAGCACTGTGGACCAGGATTCAGTTCCCAATACCCACATGGTGCTCATAATTGTCCTTAATTCCAGTTCCAGGGGACATGACGCCATCTTCTGACCTTCAAAGTTATTTCATGACATGGGCGCACTTACAAACATGTAGGCAAAACACTCAAGCACAAAAATTAAGTAAATCAAAACAATGTTTTTTTTTTTTTTTTTTTTTAATTTGACAGGGTCTTGGTAGTTCTAGCCTGTCTGGAATTCACTATGTGAACCAGGCTGGCCTTGATCTTGCAGAAATCACCTGCCTCTGCCTCCTGAAGGCCAGGATTAAAGGCACCCACCACCATACCAGAAGTCAAAACAAATTTTAAGAAAGAAATACACAGCCATGTGTATTTAAAAAAATTCTTTTAAAGAAATACACAGCTTAAAATGTTTTCTTACTGTGCACTCAATTATAAGTGACACTGGCTTTAAATGACACAAGAATGATCATTAATCCACTCAACAACGTTATGTATATTCAAATATTCTTTTCATACCATTTTCTGAGAAAAGGACAGAGGGTTCACTAGTATTTTAGAGATGATGTTTCCCTCTGTGTAGTGTCTGGAACTAGGAGATAGACAATCCAGATGTTGTGGAAGTTACTAAGAAGAATGGGTCTTATTTTAATACTTGCAGGATGTATAAAACATTCAAGAAAATTTGCATAAAACATTCAAGAAAATGCTAGGATATCCCTTGTCATCAAGTGTGAATTTGATTTTAGGGATTTAAGCATTTTGAAATTCTGTATGTTGAAACATTTTAGCATCTAATATTGCTGACTACACAGCCCATTTTTTTTTTTTTTTTGATTGCACGTCCTAGGCTTCTAACGGAATGCAAAGGAGAAAGGGAAGAAAGGGTGTTTAATGAATTGCAGACCACATCACAGAAATGTGATAAGTGTGTGCTGACTAACAAAAGCACAGGAAGAGTCTGCATCAATGGCATGTGATTATGACAGGCGCAAACACTAACCATTATCAATTGCCCACATGTTCCCAAGGATTGGTCCTGTTTGTCTCCAGCGGATCCTGGTATCTCGAGTCAGTGCTGCATTAGGAAGGGGAATTGTGATTCGGTTCCACCTGCAAGAAATATAGCATGAAGCCAGCCTTACAACTATGCTGTAAGAGATACAGTCTGAAACCAGCCTTACAAGTATGTCGCCATTTTCTGGATCAATTTTACATGCTTGTGAGGTGCCTGGTCCTGTGTGCTTGCAATAGCACAAAAGCTAATAAAGTCTTTACATTCCCCTGTGAAATCTGGAGTCTTAAAAACAGATATAGAACCTGTAAACATAACTCATACATGCTAGGGTGATACTAGATAAATTCAGTGCCACTGATATTTATTTTGTCTTTATGTATTCTTTTGGGAATTTTTTTCAGTTTTATTTTTTAATTTATTTTAACTGAAACTTAATACATAAAATTGTACCTTTGAACAGGATGCCATTTAATATTTTGATACACACATATACTGCATAATGCTCTCAGGTTTTGCACGGTATCTTGCACAATACCCTATGGGAAGCATCTGTATAGAGATTAGGTACTGCTTAGCATCAATTAGTTTTTAAGTCTTTGGTGGTGCTTAGCCTTATGCTCATTTAAAGGGGGTCTCAAAAAGACCAAAAAATTTAGAGAGCCAAAGAAAGAATGCCAAATAATTTGTTTGTATTAGCCACATAGTAAAAATATTTAAAGTAGCAAGCATCCTAAATAATCATTTTAAATTTTACACTGGTCTACAAAGGGCTGTATTAGTAGAATCCAATTTATGTAGAAAGTTAGACAGATTAAATACCACTGCACACAGTAGATGGCAGAGTAAGATCTGACCCAGGGCTAATTTCAAAAGCTAACTTTACTCTCTGTGTATATCTTGGTAATACTTAAAAAAAAAATATCCATGGGGCTGGAGAGATGGCCTAGCGGTTAAGAGCGCCGACCGCTCTTACAGAGGACCCGGGTTCGATCCCCAGCACCCACATGGCGGCTGAGAACCGTCTGAAGCTCCAATTCCAGGAGAACTCCAGTTCCAGGGGAATCCGACGCCCTCTTCTGACCTCCGCGGCATTGCATGACACGGGTGCACAGACCTACATGCAGACAGTACACTCATACACAAAGAAAAATAAATAAAAATTAAAAAAAAATATCCACAAGACATGTAATCCAAAAGACAAGTCAAGTGCATAAGAATAAATGGCCTTGGGGGCTGGAGAGATGGCCTAGCGGTTGGGAGCGCCGGCCGCTCTTGCAGAGGACCCGGGTTTGATCCCCATCACCCACATGGCGGCTGAGAACCGTCTGAAACTCCAATTCCGGGAGAACTCCAGTTCCAGGGGAATCCGACACCCACTTCTGACCTCCGCCGCGTTGCACAACACGGGTGCACAAACTTGCATGCAGACAGTGCATTCGAACACATACAGAAAAAAATAAAAATTAATAAAAAAAGAATAAATGGCTTTACAAATTGTAATCATAAAAGAAATAAAAAAGAAAAAACCCCAAATTGTAATCATGGGTGGGATTCAGGAAAAATATTTGTTCATTTTTACAATATGACTCTAAAGAAGAAGTCAGTTTTCTTATGTTATAAAAATTGCTAGACTCGGGACTGGAGAGATAGCCTAGCGGTTAAGAGTGTCAACTGCTCTCACAGAGGACCCGGGTTCGATCCCCAGCACCCACATGGCGGCTAAGAACCGTCTGTAACTCCAATTCCAGGAGAACTCCAGTTCCAGGGGAATCCGAGACCCTCTTCTGACCTCCGCAGCATTGCACGACACGGGTGCACAGACCTACAGGCAGACAGTACACTCATACACATACAAAAATAAATAAAAATAAAAATGACAAAACTTAAAAAAAAATTGCTAGTCTCATTATGGCGAATTGATTTTCTTTTTTTTCTCTTTTATTTGTTTATTTTTTTAAGGGATTCTACAATATTAGCACAGTTGTCTTTCAGATCAACCATTGAGTTACTCGTTTGACTGCTACAAATTAGGTCATTGGTGCATTTTTTGAAGTAGCCAAATTATTAAGCATAAGCAATGAATGTAAGTAACATTCATGTAAAACCAATTTGCAAGTATCTATGTCCAAATTTTGAACAACCCAAGGTTCCCATAGTCCAGTTGGAGAAGCTTGTATGCACAAGCATGTTGATCAAATAGGAGTCCAGTCTATATTGCTGTAGTCTCACGATTGACCCCAATCTCTCCTCAGCCCTTACATTCTACCTCCTCTTTCGCAAGTTGTTCCCTAGGCTTTGAGAAAGGGGCACAAGTGGGTGAGAAGCAAAGCAGTCTATTTTCTCTGGAGATGTCATTTTGGACTCTAGTCTGTTCAGGTTGCTCCCCTTTATGGGTTGTCAGCTTATCCAGGGATACCTTTTTTTTTATTTTTTATTTTTTTTAATTTTATTTATTTTTGTATGTGTATGAGTATACTGTCTGCATGTAGGTCTGTGCACTCGTGTCGTGCAATGCTGCGGAGGTCAGAAGAGGGTGTCGGATTCCCCCGGAACTGGAATTCTCCTGGAATTGGAGTTTCAGACGGTTCTCAGCCACCATGTAGGTGCTGGGGATCGACCCTGGGTCCTCTGTAAGAGCGGTCGGTGCTCTTAACCACTAGGCCATCTCTCCAGCCCCCAGGGATACCTTTTTAATCCTACTAACAAAGTACAAGCAATTGGATGTACAGGCATTTAAGCAGTACTAATTATTATGGCAAGCTAAACTGTGAGCATAGACACAGATGCTTGGATGGTACACTAATCCACAAATTGGTTTCTCTGTAAAGGGTGATAAGTTCTTATTGTGGCTTATAACATCTCCTAACCACTGGAGAACATAAGCTTGTGGCATCCGCTGTGAGTTATTCCTCCAAGGAGAGAGCTAATAGCCAATTAGATTTGGGATATATATATAGACACATGGCTGCCACTGTTGCACAGTATCTCCAGGCAGTTGAGGTGTAGCTGATACTGACAGAGGAGTCTTGCTTGTCTCAAGGAGACCAATATTTTGCTGTATTGCTTTAGTGGCCTTTGGTGATGCTCTCTGGCATTTCAGAGGCCAGTTGTACATTAGCAAATGATGTCTCAAAACATTTTTTCATGCTCGCACCAGGTCTTCAACAACGGGGACTTACTGCCTTTCTCCTTGCATATATCCCACTTATAGGCAAAAAGCCTTTATAATTTTGGGGGCTTGAATCCCCTAGCCAACATCTCCTAGGCAGAATAATTCATTGCTGATATTGGAGCTTTCCTGTACTAATATAATTTGCTTAATTACACAGCTTATAAAGACTTTACTATTGAATTTGGCTCTAAATAGAGAATTATCCTTTCACAGTTCCTATGCCTATCAGTCAATTAAAAAAGGGTAGTTATACCTGTTTTATAAGTAATTACCACTATAACAGTTGGCTCTAGTTTACAATTAGGGAATGACTTCAGGACCATCATATTTTTCTTTTTCCTATTAAGGGGAGAGGTAGGAAGGTTTCTCAGCATCTGGAAGGTAAACTTCGTTAGGGCCCATTATAAACAGTTAACCCAAATAGAATTCAGAGATGTTCAGTGTCTGTGACTCAGGCAGTCTGAGGTTCCTCTTTCTTTAAGGCTAATTGATTTTCATTCCCACAACATGGATTCGACTTTTCAGCACCTTAGAGCCAGTTTACTCACCCACTGTAGTTCTCAGAGGAGTAGACGGTGCTGTGTGGGAGGTGTGGGCCTGCACAGATCTCGGGCAAACACTCTGTGTGGAGCAGGGACCAGGATCGCCCATGGTTTGTAGAAAACTCCAAGCTGACACTAATAATAACAGATCAAGCACAACAAAAAGGAGGCAAAGATAACAAATAATTGTTTTTTTTAAATGTCTGGGTAAGTATCTTGGACACCTGTCAAAAATTTTGTTAAGATGCTGTTTACTAAGTGAATATTTTCTCTTTCACTGAAGTCTGATAACCTTTCAAAGGGCAAGAGAGGTTAAATTACTGCCATAAAAAAACCAAGTTGGAACATAACACACAGTAAGCTGGGCATGTGCTCTTGGACTGCTAGAGGACAAGGCAATTACCATGTCTCACACTGTCACTCCATCCTGTGAACCTTGAGACCAGCAAAGTTCTTAGAGAGGATCTGAGCAACACTCCTGCTAGTGAAACTGAGAAGTCAGAGCTCTTGAAGTGCTAATTGATTTCCATGCTTATTTTCAGGGGGTCACTAGCCAACAGGAGGTCAAGCTTTTCTTCAGTTATTTGTTTTTTCTCTCTTGGCAATCTGTTCTAATGGATGGCTGCCACAGGATACACGGGCAGACACCTCTGATGCCTTCTACCAAGCTCTCGCAATGAAGCCATTCTGACTGGAAATCTACCCAGTCACACCTCTCTTATTAATCAAAGTGCATTTTTAGGGAAAGGAAGGAATTTTTATTTTTTTATTTTTTTTTAAATAATGCTTTTATTGATGTTTTGTGTATTTCGGATATCATTTTTCAGTTCAGTTTAGACATATTCCCCTTTCCCTTCCCCCCACCCCACCCCAGATCATACACTGCCATAACTGTCCTGCATCTTTCTCTCAGTCTTTTTTTATGTTCAGGAATTCACATTTTCTTTCTTTAATTTTATATTACTCTAGAATATGAATACATACTTTCCACCCGTATACAGTAATTATAGAGTCTGAAAGTGGTGGGTCGATTCTAGAGGCCCTTAAGTGATTTACATTATAACAACACAGTTGCTTTCAGATAAACAGAAATATAACAATAAGGTTGTTCAGCTTGCCTTCCATCTGGGGATTTGGTGTTAGCATCCACAAATGAGGAATCTGTATTTTTTTAATGGCCATTTCATTAAAAATCCAGTCGGAAACCTACTGAGAAAACTTCTCTAGTCCAATGGCCAGGTGCATACATTCATTTTCACTAGGTTAGTACACATGAATAGGGCTTCCTACCTGTTACCAGGTTGATGCGTGCCACATCCCAGATTAATAGAAAACTGTATCATGTGAGACATCGTAGAAGGGAGAACAGGCAAGACATGGAAGAAGTCTACAGCCCAGACATTCCGATTATGTCCTTGATGGTTCTTTTGCCTGAGACAAAATTTGGTAGCAGGTGTCTGAAGTTCAGGACTGATGACCACAGAAAGCAAAGATGGAACCTTCCAAACAAAGGGAAAAGAAACCCAGTTACTCATAATCTTCATTTTGGTCAATTGAATTCTCTCGATTTTGTTTATCTAGAAGTCATTAAACACATAACTGCCATTTACTGAGCATCAGGAAATGACCATTGTGTTCCATTATTATATTTTTTTAAACATTTTTAAATTTTATTTATTTTTGTATATGTATGAATGTACTGTCTGCATGTAGGTTTGTGCACCCGTGTCGTGCAATGCCTCGGAGGTCAGAAGAGGGTCTCGGATTCCCCTGGAGCTGGAGTTCTCCTGGATTTGGAGTTACAGACGGTTTTCAGTCGCCATGTGGGTGCTGGGGATCAAACCCGGGTCCTCTGCAAGAGCAGTCAGCACTCTTAACTGTTAGGCTATCTCTCCAGCCCCCCATTATTATTTTATGAAAAAATAACATCTTCAAGGAGCACTTGTTTTTGTGACTCCAAAGTCCTCTTGTGTGGACACTGGGGTTCCTGTGTGTGACTGATGAAATATATGTGTCCACTGTATCTACCTTAACACAGGATGAAGGCAATTGAACATTTGTTTGACTTTATCATCAGTGTTTTTAAAAGTGGTTTTGTGTAGAATTCATGTTTTGCCGACTAGAAATTTTGATAATAAGACTCAAAGGAAAAAAAGCCATAGCTAAATTAATGTACAATATAACTTATGTGAATGATATGATCCTGGGCATGAACATGACTGCAATAGTTTTTTATTTTTTTATTTTTTTAATTTTATTTATTTTTGTATGTGTATGAATGTACTGTCTGCATGTAGGTTTGTGCACTCATGTCATGAAATGCCATGAAGGTCAGAAAAGGGTGTCGGATTCCCCTGAAACTGGAATTAAAGATGGTTCTCAGCCATCATGTGGGTGCTGGGGATCGAACCCCGGTCCTCTGCAAGAGCAGTTGGTGCTCTTAACTGCTAGGACATCACTCCAGCTCCAATTGCAGTAGTTTGTAAAACCCTACCAACCAATATCTATAAGCACAGCGCACTATGAAATCCCAAGTGTATAAATCAGGTTACAAGTGAATGTGGAACTTGCTGGATACTTTCTCTGACTGTTCCCTATGCTGACCATGTTTAAGATCATTTAATTAGTTTGTTTCTGTTTGTGTGTGTGTGTGTGTGTGTGTGTGTGTGTGTGTGTACAGGTGAGTGTGCACATGGGTCCATGAGTGTGGGAAGGACAAGGGTTGAGGTCAGGAGTCTTCCTCAACTACTCCTCTCTGCTTGGTTTTCTTTGTGGAGGATCTGAGTCTCTGATGGAATCTGGAGCTTCCTAATTGAGCTAGACTGGCTGGTCAGCAAACTCCAGGGATCTTCCTGGCTCTGCCTCCCTGTGTTCCGACTGGAGGCGTGCACACCATGCCCAATGTTTTACTTGGGCAGTAGGGATCCAAATTTAGGTACCATAGCTTTCGCAGCAGGTCATTGAGGCTTTCTCCTCAGCCCCCCCCCCCCAACTCTTTGAAGCACCTGAGGTGATCAATGTGAGGAGTCTGTGATACAAGATTAGCACAGAAATGAATTATAGTAAGAAATATTTTCACACCTTATGACCAATGTCTCATAGGGTTTGCATATGACCAGAAATCACACCTGTCATGCACTCAAAGAACAAAGGTGAAAGAACAACCCCGGTATCTCTAATTAGCCATGAAAATGTAAAAGTAACAGTAATCTTAGCTGCTATGGTGTCTTCTGCCTCAGAAATCTCAATGCTGGGTAATACTCCTTGTGTCTGATAGCAAGGCTGAGAAGCTGCATAATTAGAGTCACTTTTAGAGCTTTCTCAGGGACAAGAATAATTGTCAGTCAGAGTACTGGGTTCTGTTTTATTGTTGTTATAATTCATTATTCCTGACAAAATCTGATTTTTCACTTGTATATCAGAAATAAAAATTAAGGCTAAAACACCCAAGTCACTTAAAGAAAAAAAACCTAGTGATTTCCTTGGCTGCCAGGAGAGATTTATTCTCTGTGCCTGGTGTGGTCTTCAAGGATTCCACTTGGGCTTGCCCTGGAGTCCCAAGGTGGGTTATTTGGCAAAACAGTTGGCATTTGTACCTTGTATGAAGAAAATGAAAGGGTATCCAGTGCAATGTGCTCCTTTCTTCCTTCGATCTTTGCATACAAGATGATATCATTCTCATGGGAGTCTCCTGGGTCACAAATTCCTCCTGTACCAAACAAAAACTTAATATTGTTGCAACCAACTTGCACTAAAAATAGGAAAGTGTTAGAAATCAAGATAGGGAATAATTATAGTTCCACCTGTCACTTAAGAATACCTTAAAAAGCTGGGCATGGTGGTGCATGCCTTTAATCCTAGCACTCGGGAGGCAGAGGCAGAGGCAGGTGGATCTCTATGAGTTCAAGGCCAGCCTGGTCTAAAGAGTGAGTTCCAAGACAGCTGGGGGTACAGGGAGACCCTGTATCAAAGAGGCAATAAAGAGTATACCTTAAACAAAGATAATCAGACCCAAGAAATTAATTTGTGAAGATAGTTCGGATGGGCCATGCTCCAGATCAAAGATGGCATCTGTGAAAGCCAAAGTAACCATTTGCTTAACAGAATTACTCAGATTGTACATAATGAACAGGAACTACATAGCTCTGTTTCAGTCCATATTAAAAAAAGTTGTGTGTATGTATGTATGCATGTGTGTGCATGCATGCACCTACTTGGTGTGTGCAAATGTGTATCTATGTCTGTGCATGCATGTGGAGGCCAGAGGACAACTTCATGTGTCATTTTTCAAGTGCTGTCTACATTTATATTGAGACAGGATTTCTCACTGGCCTGGTACTCACAGCATAGACTAGGCTGGCTGACCACTGAGATTAAGGATCTCCTGTCTCTGCCTCGCCAGTGCTGGGATTACAATTGTGAGCCACTATGCATGGCTTTTTAAACATGGGTTCTGGGTACTGAACTCAGATTCTCAGGTTTATGTCAGCTTTACTTACTGAACAATCTCCCCAGATCAGTACTCTATTTTTTATTAAACCAGTACTTCTTATATTTTGGGCTATTTATAGCTAATGTTAGAACATGTTTATTGTGATTTTAAAATAAATTTAGTGACTACATACTTCAAACACTTCTGAACTGGTATCATTAGACTATTTCAAGTAGCATCTACAGTATTTAGCAGATGTTCGTGTTTTAAACACAATTCATTTTACATTTTAAATTGTTTCATACTTATACTTATTTCATTTGACTACTGGAAAGCATGTAGTATCGTTTATTCTCTATCACTCTGCTTTATGGTCACTCAAAGTGATACACCATTAGAACTGAGAGGTAGGTGAGATTCTCCTCCCAATGAAAATATATAACAGAGCAGGCATCTGAAGTTCAAGGTCATTTTGACAGCTGATGGAAGAGCCTTGAGTAGATGTTATTTTTCACCATGGATCTTGTATTCTTTCACCACTACACTTACAAATAATTCTTGGTCTTTTGATTCTTATCAAATGTCTGCCTCACCTGGACTTTAAAAGCTGACATGTCTAACTATAAGTCTCTATCCATACACTACTGTCACTCATAACAACACCAACACACAGGAGCACAGATTCACAGAGGCATTTCCAAAGTTCACAATGTTACTTTTGCTCTTGTTATTGTCTTTCTAAGAAATCCCTTCTGTTCTGAAATCAACTACCATCAATCTCCAGGCAATTGATACTATTAATAGTCTATGGTACCAGTAAGGTAATCCTACCTGTAGAATGAGGTCACCCATTGAGAATTAACCTAGTAAAATCAAATAATGGTTGAAACACCATCTAAATTTAAATAAGCCAAGAAGGCATCAGATGTTTGTTAATACCTGGTTCAAATTTGGTCTGACCTGTTGAAAAAAATTGTCTGACAAATAAAGAAAGCTAGACAGAATCTAATCAGCATAAGAAATGTAATAGAAGGAATATTAGCCAAAAGAAAGATAAATACTTTCACAACAGACAGGAATAGTGAGGTTCTCAATGGCCAAGGCATGCCTTGGGAATTCCCTTAGCAAGATGCCCTGCAGTGAAGAAGGATGTACCAGTTAGCAGAGTTCTAGAACCTTTGCCAGGAGATGACTGCATTCAAGACTAATCTGATCTGATCATATGAATGCTAACTATTCCTTCATGGTTAGATTTCCATAGCCTGATAATGAAAATGTGATTTGCCTGTAAGCCTCTTCCAAGTCTCCAAAAAATCTAACTTTGGTGATCATTAAGAAAATTGGTTATCCAAGTCTATAAATCTGAACAGTTGGCTGTATGACCCCATTAAAGTCGGCTGCAAAGCCCATCCTGACCAGCAAGCTGTCTTATTTATGGAACATCATTATTTCATCTTCCTAAGTGCAATCATTTCAATAACCTGAACAAATAGCTTAACAGATGACTTGTGTTTGACTTTGGATGTAATCCACTGGAATTATGGAGTGTAAATCCTTAGCTAAAATCTTCTAGGTTAATTCCAATGTATTTAGCATATCTGAGCAGCATCAGCAGACCCAATGCTAGAAGGTGGTTTGATGGTTGAAAAGCCAGTGTCTGACCTAAAAAATTAAATTCCCATAGATAAACATAGATAAAGCAAAGAGACAGGAAGATTCTGGAAATAAGCTTGCTGCTGGAGCCCCTAGCTAAGCCAGAGACAGAGGAAGCTCAGCATACCTTCTTGCCCTACTCCTGTGTCTGGAACGGATCTGGAGCTAAGGGATAGCAGTGAAACCGCAATGCAGTGCTGCAGTAAACTGGCATCCACAACTGGTAGAAGAGTCTTTGGGAATGCACCAAATATTCCAGGTTTTAGCACCGAATTTATATTTGAGCCACTTGGGATGTGAGAGATGGATTAGATATCCAAAAGCATTAGCTGTTCTTGCAGAGAAGTAGGGTTCAATTCCCAGCACCCACATGGCTACTAACAACCATTCATAACTCCAGTTCCAGAAGATCTATGCTCTCTCTGGCCACCTTTGGCACTGCACATATGTGGTCAACTTAACATGCAGGCAACACACACACAAACACACACACACACACACACACACACACACACACGAGCCACTTGTGGATAAATCTTCATGATAATTTTCTTCCCAAGAAAATGTGTAGCTTTCCAATTTCATAAAGAATTGAGATTGCAAGTGGTGGTAGGAATATCTGGACTGGATATTTTATTTATTATTATTATTTTTTTAGCTAGACTGTTAGAGTGGGAATAGAATAATAGTACCTTATTTTTATTTGGCATTTCCTATATGCTGTGCATCAAGTAAAATTAAATAGAAGTATCATGTGTTTCCATTTCATAGCAACACTTTTCAAGAAGTATTAACACATACCACTTTGCTGAATGAAACTGAGGTTATGAGACCATCTGCAAATTCTCCAATGTCCCAAGATAAAGTCTGTTTTAAATGTTATTCTGTTTGAGTTCGACACCACACTGAGGGAAGTATTGGATGATAGTGTTTGTAAAGCCTTGACATTTGGCATGTTACTTTTTTTTTGTATATCTGTAAGTTCGCATACAATTAATATTTGCTGAATTAAGTAATACAAACTGAAGTAGGGAAGCCAGATGTGGTGATAATATGGATTTCAGTACAATAGATGGTTAATGCTCAGGATCAACAACCTGCAGAGAAATTTATGATTCTGACATTAGTATTATAGTTTTCAGCATTTGGTTCATACTTCAGTGTCATGAAGCAGTTACTAAAGTTATTATACATGATGGTCCCGGGGGGAAGAGTCATATAAAAATAAAAGTCCCTTAAAAAAAGCATTTTTTTCAGTGAGCATGGAGTACATGTTAAAGACATAACAAGAAGGAACTTAAAAAGTGAAAAGTTACTTTGCATGTGTTTATTGTATCATATATAAAGACACAATAACTGAATCATCAGTTCTCTATAACTTCATTAACTGGTCCTCTCTGCTCCCTTAAGGGCGGTCCATGAACATTTGCTTTCCAGAGGACAGAAGCACAGGAGGGAGGCCTGTACAGCACAGAATGGAGCAGAAAGGCCAAAAGGAGCCAAGATGTTAAGATGATGACAGACTATCTGAACGATCCCTCTGGGGACGATTTATCAGTTCTGTGGTGTTTTGGTGACAGCAGCTCCTACAGGAAGAAGTGGAATCTTGCTTAGCTCTGTAGCCTTTGCTGCACTGTGGAAAGGAAGGCCTCAAGAGGCAGCTTGTACAGCAATTAAGGTACATAAAGATTTTAATAAGAGCTGGATGGATGGTCGGTTTGGGACTTAAAGGACTTTTAAATAGCTTTTAAGATACTTATTTTTACAAAGAAAGTGATTTTCCTAAAGTTGTAGTACTTCCAGAACACCGGGCTTGTGGGGTGCGGGGTGGGGGGAGGTATGTACACCCTGACCTCAGCTTTTAATTCAGTGAGAAAAAGAAGACAATTACACAGCAGTTCCCACTATCCCAGGCTTTTCCCCATAGTGTGTGTTACCCATGGTCAAGAATGGTATGAAACTACTAATGTTCATCGTGACACCTAAATTTTATTGTCACTTATTATTATAACTGTTCTTACTTTTAGTGTGTGTGAACACATGTGGGAACATGCACTCATGCTTGTATGTAAAGAGAGCAGGGGTCAATGTTGGGTATATTTCTATATCTTGTTTTTTAAAAGCAAGGTCTCTGACTGAACCTGGAGCTTGCCAATTGGCAAGATGTCTGGCCAGCAAGCCCCAGAGATCAAGTTTCTGCCTCCCAGTGCTGGGCTACAGGTAGGTGCTTACTGATGCACTGGGCTTTTTACATGGAAGCTCAGAGGCAGATTTCAAGTTCTCATGCTTACAGGACAACAAAAGCATGTTGCCCAATGAGTCAGCTCCTCAGCACCATAACTGTTTAAGTATTATTCTTGTTAATCTTTGACTATATCTAATTTAGAAACCAGACTTTATCATAGGTAAGCATGCGAAGAAGAGAACAAAGCACATAAAGAGGCGCAGACTGTCTGTGGTTTCAGGCACTTTCTCCCCCATCCTGCCCTCTCGGGTCCCTTCTTACCCTATCCTCAAAGTTTGCTTTCCCCAGAGGCTGCTCTTTCCTCAAAATTAGACCTCATTTCTTTTCTATATTTAACTGATGAAATTCTTGCACAACAGTCCTATGCTAGAACACATACCGTTTAATTGATGCCATGTTCTTTGACCTCCCAGTCACTACACCTGGGCATGCCCTCTCGGAAGCCACTGGTGGCCTCTCCACCTTTGTTCTCTTTGACCTTACCCTCTGCACCACTTCCTACACTGCAGACAACCCTCTTTCCTCCCATGGGGATCTTCTCTCTTCTATCCTCCTTCCTTCCATTTCTCTTTATCTCTCCTTATTCTCTTACATCTATACTTTAAATTTTTAAATATTTTATTTTATTATTTTGTGTGCATGAGTGTATTGCCGGCATGTATGTAAATGCACCTATATCATGCAATGCCCATGGAGGTCAGAAAGTGGTGTTAGATCCCCTGGGATGGAGTTATAGACAGTTGTTAGCTGCCATGTGGATGCTGGGAATTGAACCCAGATCCTCTGCAAGAGCAGCCAGTGCTCTTAACTGCTGAGCCGTCTCTCCAGCTCCATATGTCTATACATTTCTCCCTTCTACCTATACCTGGTAAAGATTCTCCCTAAGAGTTTTTTCAAATCTTCTTAGGCTAACAATAGCTCTGGAAAACTTGTTCGACTTTCAAAATCCAGTAAAAAACATCCTAGTTCATTTATTGGTCTATTCACTTATTTAACACATATTCATTGAGGACTGGGATGAAGAGGATTTTCAAGTGGGCTCTAAATCATGAACAGAATTTCTATCTTCACATGGTGCTCCAGAAAACTCAGTCTTTAACACGTCTAATAGCACACTGATGCCAGCATTTGGCTGACTCTGTCTTCTGGGTTGCTCCATCTGTGCCCCCTCCTTCCCTTTCTTAGTCTTCTGTTGCACAGTAGAGTCTTAACAGGGTTGTCAGGCAAAATTTACTGCATGGAAAATATTTATGAAAAATTGTCTGTAATACGCATTTAACTAAGCTATGTGTTTTTCTCTTTCTTCTCCTTTTTGGTGGTGAAATCTGACATCACTGTCCTAGCTAGTGTCTTTTCCTCCAGATTATTTAAGTCTTTCCCTCACCCTCTTGCCAGAATTATTATTTTTTATGAATGACAGAATTATTTTACTAAAAGGCAGGTGATACAGGCCTAGCAATTATCCTCTGTTGACATCACACCAACAAAAGAAAGAATGGAACTCTTCAATGTGGGACAGAAGAAAAACACTGTGTGGATCCATCTTACATGAGTCTATTAATTTACCTTGAGAAAAGTATCCAGCTACAAACATATCACATACTTTTATTTTTTTTATGTCGTTTATTTAGGCTGAAATTCTCTTCTTCCCTTAAAAGTAAATCTTGCCCAGTCTTCAAGGCAGAGTTCAGATGTCATCTCCTTCATAAGGCCACACCCTTCCCTTTCTTCTGACACACCTCAGCTTTTTCTATGCTTTTAAGCCCTGCCATTCCAGTAGAGCCTGCTGCATCTTTCTACACACAGGCAGATGTTACTTGTCACAAGCTTCGTCTAAGTCATTTCCAGATCAGTTACAAACAGATAGATGACTATGTGAGGTACTATTCTAAGTGCTTTGCGTGTATTAATCCATTTAACCACAGCAACTCTATAACCCAGGGAGCATCAATTTCAGTTGTTATCTCTAGATAATGTATGCATTTCTTACTTTTTATTAAATGATGATCGTTTTATTTAAGATAGTGTACTTCTTTGAACTGTTGTATAAATTTACTCAATTGGGTTGATTTACTATGGACAAAAACCCAAATTTCAAATAAATTATGTCAAGGGATCAAAAAGGAGGCAGTAAAACAAATTAAACAAACTAGATTGGTATATTAAATATTTTTACAACTCTATATTTTGTTTAATGTTTTCCAGGAATTAGTTTAGATAAAATAAGATATAGTTGAAGTATTAGTTATTTATAGGGACTCTAGAACCTTTAAAGGAACAACAATATGAGAGTCAAGGTAAGGATGACTTTAGATGTGAGTCTTCACATGGTAGAGTGCAACTTCTGGTATTGGGAAGATTCTTTTGGGAAGTGAGCTACCATCACACAGGCAATGTTCTCGCTATCATGACAGTCCTGTGGCTTGCCATGCAACTCTGAGCTCTATGACTGTCAAGAAGCTAAAGCCAGGCATGTGAGCGATCCACAGCTGCTCTGAGGCCTAGGCTGAGGGACCTTCTGTCACAATGACTAACATCTTGTGCTAAGTTCAAAGGTAGACAATGTTTTTTTCCTGTTTCATTTCCAGATGTTGTTTGTGCTTTTCCACTCAACAAAGAAGGTATGTGATGCCGAGTTAATAATTCTGCAATGACATCAGTCAAACAATATGTCACTGTGCTTCCTGTAGGACAAATTTGGGAGGTCACAAATTGCAATTTATGTGTGGGCATTTATCTATGGGTATTTTTATGACCTTATTTGTTCCATAATAAATTTGAATATGCATTATACATACTTCTTTAATGGGTTTGTTAGCATATCCGAACATTATAAGACATGAGAGTATTATAAGAGAATATTTTAAAACATTTTCCTCTGCTTCCCACAATATGAGAGTTAGGCAATAAAGAGATTTCCATAAAAACAAGTGGCTCACCATGATGACAACTGGTGAGCTACAAGCTGTGGACAGAGGAGCAATTCTGCTCTCAGTTTCAGCTATGATCAAGTAAGGACAAGGAGAAGAAAGGGATTGTGGGATTTTGTCTTCAGGTCTAGTCAGAGCATGTCAAGGCTGTCTCTCTGAGATGGTGTCAACTGGGCTAGCTGAAGGCATTCACGAGGTGCAGGCCTCTGCTAAGTCAGTAGGCTCAGACTGCACTAATTTTCATTTTATGGAGTAGGAAACAGTCAATATTATTTCTTCAGGAACCATACCAGTTTAGACTCTTCCCTTGCATCAGTAAAATCTGTTCAAAATATACCTACCCATGACAAAGTAGAATCTCAGGTTCCCATAACCAGTCGTGTCCATGTATGGAGTGCATACTTTCCTCTCTCCATCTTTGAGGAAGATCAATGATAGACCCGATTCTATGGTTCCACATTCTGTACCAATAACAGCTCCTAAGATGTCCCATCTTTAAAAAAGGAGAATTATTAAGAGTTAGAATATTAAATCCAACTTTATAAAGTACAGTATTTTGTTTTCTGCACAGATCATTTAATCAGCAATGAGAAATCTGATATAATGATGTGAAATTGCAGATTTAGACAATGAACAAACTTTGTATTTCATTCATGTGGTATGCTTCTTCTATGGACAAATTTAGTCAATACAGTGTTTAATTTGTCTATCATGTGACTAGAGCCTTGTTCTAGAACAAAAGTTTTTTTTTTTTCTTTATTAAAATTGTGTGAGTATTGGGGCTGGAGAGATAGCCTAGTGGTTAAGAGCGCCGTCTGCTCTTGCAGAGGACCTGGGTTTGATCCCCAGCACCCACATGGCAGCTGAAAACCGTCTTTAACTACAGTTCCAGGGGAATCCGATGCCCTTTACAGACCTCCACGGCATTGCACAACACAGGTGCACAAGTCTACATGCAGACAGTGCATTCATACACATACAAAAATAAAAAATGAAATAAACTAAAAAATTGTGTATTTCATGTATGCATGTAGTTAGCATATTTTGATAAAATCTGCCCCTTTCTGCCCCTTCCTATTTATCCCCTATCACTTCCCTAGAAAGTCTTCATTCTTAAAGTACTTACAGTTGAGTTGAAGAGTTACATTTAAACTAAGGAAACCGTGAACCATGGAGGACAGTATCATAAATGCGTATGTACATATTAAAGTAGTCACAGAGTGAAAATCTGTAAAAGCTGGAAAAAGTCTAGGAAGTCTTCAAAAAAGAAGATGAAATCTAGACTGTCTTTCCAAATAGGTATTTGGATAAATAGAAATGAATTAAAGTAGTTGACTTCTATTTAGTACTTACTTATGTTCCAGATCCTTTTCTAGGCACTTTACACACTAAACTAATTTCATTTTCAAAGAAACTGTGTAAGACAGTCAGGATATTTGAATTTCAGCTGAAGAAACCAAGCTATACGGAGATTAAACAGTGTTAGCAAAGGATAGGGGGCTCTACTCAAACCTCTGCTGTCTGACTCCAGAGCTAGTCTTGTACTTCAGTAACATTTGATTTGGGGTTGATACATCATGTGAGCACAGGCTGAGAACTGGGAATAACACTGGCACTGTTAATAGTACAGACATCACCAGATCTTGGTGGAAGGCATATGCTGGGGAACAGCAGAAAACCCATCTGAGTGATGCAAGGGAACCGGCTCACAGAAGATTTGTAAAGAAGTTCAGATTCTGTCCAGTAGACACACATGGTGATTTTTTTCAAAAAATAAAAATAAGATTTCATCTTTGCTTTGCTTGAGCTCTTTCAGTGGCTTCCCACTGCTGTCTGGACAAAGTCCAAACTCCTTATTGTAGAATAAAAAGTCCCCTTTTGGCCTGGTGCGAGCACACAATTCTGGCCCCTTCTCTGGCTGCTGCATGTCTCTCCTTTGTTTGGTACAAACAAAGTTTGTCTTTTACCAAACACTTTGTCTTTAGGATACGAATTTAAGGTTATCACAGTATTTTCTTTCAGGTCTCCACGTCTATGCTCACGGTCTATGCTCCTGAACAAACTCATTCTGCTAAATTTCATGCATCTTTCTATAAACCCTTTTCCAGACTTCGTCACTCCCCTTGGAAAGGCTCACCTAGACAGCCCCACATCCCATCTCACCTAGACAGACAGCCCCACACCACATCTGACCTAGACAGGTCCTCTGCAAGAACAGCCAGATCTTTTAACCATTGAGCCAACTCTGCAGCCCCACAGATGCCTTATTTTTATGTTCTTATATGCATCTCAGTGCCTAATACCCAGTAGATCAATAATTTTTGCTGAATGACAGAGACATTAAGGGATTCCATATTGAGAAAGTGCATGAAGCTCAACTCAGTGCCTTACCTGGATCCCACCTTCACTTTCCTTCGCCTTCTCTAGCCTTGTCTACCTACTGGTGAGACCATTTATACCCTCTTCAGCCTTTCCTAGCCTTGGCCATTCTTGTTTATGCCTTGAGATTAGTGATCTGCTCTTTCCACAAAGTACCCTTGTGTCCAACCATAGTGCCTAGTAACACGGTGACTATCGCCACCTTAAAAAGTAAAGATTAATGGTTCAGTCCCTTCGTCTCAAAGATCGTTACTAAACCATCTGCCCTTCTAGACTCAATCCCTGCAAGACCACATTGGCTCTGAACTCACACTTTATTCTGTGAGAACTTTATGTTTACATTTCTTCAAGATTCAGAGTCTTAAATGAGCTGGCATATATCATATCATCTGCATCTCTCTGTGTCCAAATCTCTCTCTCCAGACTTTCTCCTCTTTACAAATCTGTCTAAGGAATTTCTCAAGTAGAACCTCTATACATTTTTGTCTATGATCAAAGTCATTTTAAGAGAATGATCACAAATGTGTGATGGACGTTTAGATCATTTCTGGATTTCAGTCATTACTAGAGACAGTGGGTGAAAGGTCCTGTGTTAAATGTTTATATGTATATGTGAGATAGAATTCCCTAGCAGCCTTTCTGACTGGTGTCTACGAGAGCTGTGAGAGTCAATCCCCTAGAGTATACATTGTATAAGTGAACTGATTTTTCTTCTTTGCATCTACAGTGGCTTTACCTAGGGACCCTTTAGGATAATGAAATCGTATGAAGGCCTGTGTATATGCTTCCAGCATCTATTCCCAGAAGCAGCATTACTGGGAAATATTTCATCACTACTCTTCAAATTAGTTAGAGAAGACATTTTCCCATTAGGTGGGTGTAAGTTTCCTGTTTTCAGACAAGCATGGCACCATTTGATTTTGTCAAGCTTTTTAAAATTTAGTCTCATCGATCAGAAGGAATTTTTGCCTTGCTTTTGCATTTGCACAGTTACCAATGAGGTTGGACATGCTTCCATGTTTATGACTGGCCAGTTGAAGTAATTCTTCTCTGAGTTATTTTTACCCTCTGTCCATTTTCTATTAGGGCCTCACTCTTCCTCTCACTTTCTTGTGGTCTAAATTCTTACTTTTATTGAATGGCAATTTTTGTTATATGTCTTAGATGTAATTTAATAGATGGGGTTGAGGACAGCTCAGTGGATAAGGCACTTAAGAACTCGAAATGCAAGTAAAAGGATCAGAATTCAGATGCCCAGCAACCACATAAAAACAGGCGAGAATGGAAGCCTGCCTGTGGTGCCACTGCTTGGAAGGTGGATCCCTCGGGATCCCAGGAGTGAGCAAGCTCAGTGGAGTAGCAGGTTGGATGCTTCTGGGTTCAGCAGAAGACCCTGACTCTGTAAGTAAAGTATAGAGCGGCTGAGGATGACATTGACACAATCCCTGGCCTCTACAGTCAGGCACACATGGGTGCACATGCATACGTGTGCCCATATGTTAACAGCATACATACATGCACACACATTGCACACATGCATATATAAAAACTATAACACAGAATTCATCTTTTATTTTAGCTTGTGTCTTTTGTATCATAAATCTTTGTGCTGAGATCATAAACATTATTCCCTTATATTATTTTCTTTTAAAAGTTAAAAAAGTTAACTTTCTGCGCTTACATGAACTTAGCTCATTTGAAATTGATTTGGAGGTGAGGAATAAAGCTGAGACCCAACATTATTTTTTTTCTTTTTTTCTAACATTATTTTTCTTATATGATGCTCAGCACTCTTTGCAATTTCCTTCCCAAAGGACTAAGATGTTACATAGTCATATAATGATCTCCTATCAATGTTTGTTTGGGGACTCTCACATCTTTATTTTAAAATTTATCTATTATTTTTATTTTATGGTATGAGTATATTCCCTGCATGTAGGTCAGAAGAGGGCAATGGACTCCTGGAGTTGGAGTTAGGGACAGTTGTTGACTGCCATGTGGCTGTTGGGAATCGAACCCAGGTCTTCTAAGAGCTTCCAGTGCTCTTAACTGTTGAGCTACCTCTCTAGGCCAAGGGCTTCCCACATCTTTAGTCTAAACGTATATTTCTTGGTAAAAACTAAAATGTTTTAATTACTATATCTATAAAATCATCCTGGATAGCTGAGTCCTCCTCCCTGCTACAAGCCTTTCACTTCTCACTTGTATCTACCTTTGTCCTTGTTTACTTTTCCTACTGAATACTGGAATTATCTTGCTAATGATATACACAAAAAGACAAAAAAGTGGGAGAGCTACTTTCTGGGAAGAAACATTTCAGTGGTAGAAGGAAGAGAGATGAGAAGAGGTAATGGAATGGAAAGAACTAAATTTATTATTTACCTGTAAGAAACTGACAGGTGCCACCGTGCTTGCCTACTTTGTCTTTCTAAAAATTTTTAAAATTTTATTTATTTTCATATGTGTATGAATGTACTGTCTGCATGTAGGTCTGTGCACCTGTGTCCTGCAATACCCTGGAGGTCAGAAGAGGGCGTCAGATTCCCCTGGAACTGGAGTTAAAGACTGTTTTCAGCCTCCATGTGGTTGCTGGGGATCGAACCCAGGTCCTCTGCAAGAGCAGTCAGCACTCTTAACCGCTAGGCCATCTCTCCAGCCCCTACTTTGTCTTTTTAGACAAGATCTCTAATTGGTCTGGGACTCATTGAGTAGGCCAAGCTGGTTGGTCAGTAAGCTTCAGGAATCTACCTGTCTCTGCCTCCCTAATGGTGATATTAAAAATGTGCACCCCTACACCTGGAACGTTAGTGGGTTTTGGTGATAGAACTTGGGTTCCCAAGCTTGCATTTCACTGACTGAGCTGTCTCCCCAGGTCCACTGTTTGCTTAAACATTTTTGGTCTTTGGTATTCTTTTCTATATTTTAATTATGATTTTTATTTTTTGTGAGTATGAGTGTATTGCCTGCATGCAATTAAGTGCACCCATGCCTGTGCAATGCCCAACGAGTCAGAAGAAGGCACTGGATTCTCCTAGAACTGGAGCCTTGGGTGGTTGTTAGGCACTTTATAGGTGCTGGGGATCGAACCCAGGTCCTCTGCAAGAGCAGTCAGTGCTCTTAACCACTGAGCTATCTCTCCAGTTCTAGTCTTTGATATTATTAAAGTTTACTTTGGAGCTTATAAGTGTATACTTACTTACTTCTCCTTTGAAGTCTCAGCATGCTTTGTCATTTTTGAGGATTCATGTCTTTAATCAAATCTCAAAAACTGCAGGTTATCTTCTGTCCTTTGTTATTCAGACAGTGACTTGTTGAAAAATGAAGGAAAGGAGGGCACACAGATAACACGGCTTGCCTGAGGCTAACTAGCTGGCCAGCTCTAAAACCAAGTCTGTATCTCGGTTTGTGGTTACTGTTTTAAAAAGGGTAGAATGCCAGGCTGATCCATGGAGCCCTTCAAGTGTCTGTGCACATGTGTACGTGTGTGTGTGTGTGTGTACACACATGCGTGTGTATGTATGTATGTAAGCAAGAGTGAGCATGCCATGATATGTACATGCAGATTAAAAAAAAAACAACTGGTGGAAATCAGTTCTCTCCTTCTACCATGTGTGTTCTGGGCATTGAACTCAGGTTGTTAGACTTGGCAGTAACTGCTGCTGAGCTACCTTGTCATCCCTATTCAAGTTTATAACAGACTTGCATTAGGATATGCTCGTGTGTGTGTGTGTGTGTGTGTGTGTGTGTGTTTGTGTATTTTAATATACTATGTCAACTATTCAAGGAGTACAAGGAATAATTCTTGGAAACAGCTCTTCATGGTAATGGGTCACTAGCAAATTAACCAGGAGCGTCTCTGGATACAGTCATGCCCACTTCACCACTGGTCCATTGGTCTTTTACTTGCTCCATTTATCCCAATTAAGCCATTCATACTACTGATCCATACAGCAAGTTAGTTATAAATGATGCAGATGACGACTCTGTCTAGATGGATAACTGCTTTAGAGTATTTTTAAATGAAATATTAAATTGAAAAAGATGGAACTGTCACAGACTAAAAGAACCTTCTATTAACAAGAGAAATGGGTTTAGTAACCACTTTCTCTTAGTTATTTGTTGTAAATGAATGACTTTTCTAGGAAAACCTAAATGAGTTCAAAACCTCTATCACAGACAAAGCTATAATTCACATTGTATATGTATTTTCAATCTTTATTTTAAAATCCTGCATACCCAAATTTACTCTAAATTAGTTTGTATTCCTCTTCCCCAAACAGCTGTAATATAGCAAAAGTGAAATTCATTTCTTTCAAAACTCAAATATTTATAATCAAATGAAATGAAGAGTTCAGTCTACTTTGAACTGAAAGAAAAAGAAAGTTATCTGCTTTTATAAATTTGTACAAATTGTACCTTTTGCAAAAGTCTTAGGTTTTGAATAAATTAACCCACATTTATTAAAAATTCAATAGAAGCCTATTAGTAGAGCACAAGCTCATTCTTTCATGAATCTGTATAAACAACTGGATGAAGAGTGGTTGGAGGCAAAACACCCTTGCATGATCCCAGAGCTATGCAGCTACCCAAGCCCCCAGGGGACGTCTGTCAGCTCGTCCTGCTTCAATCTCCATCTGTGTGGTCATCAAATTGTGATCATTTCCAGTTAAAAAAGGGACACATCCCTGATTCTCTCCTATTATAATAATACTGTGAAATGAAATTATAACCAAACCATTGAGCTCAGAAGTGGCTATTTGAAGAGTACTGTAGTTTCAGCAGCATGTTGGATGGCATGGTAATACCTTCAACAAAAGTATTGCTTATCTGTGGTTAAATTGTTTTCCTCAAGGAAATGCATTTCTGTTCTATGTGAACTGCATTTGAAAGTACATGTGCCTAAGGGTGAGCTCTCCATACCAATTCATATTTACCCTTAAATACCCATAAACTTATCTTATGACTAATTATAAAATGAAAGGCCCTATCTTATTTATTATAAATACATTGGTATCTATTATTTATTGCAAATAGAGTGAGGTGATGTTGGAAGAAAGAAAAAGTTTTCAAATCAATAAAATGCCCCAAGGCAACTGTGTTCTTCAGCATACCAAGGTCACAATAATATTTAATTTATATCTTTAAAATAAGTCTTTCTATTTTTTGTGGGTCACAAAGAGAAGTATTCTAGTCAGCAAAAGCATTCTGAAAATATGTTTTAGCTGGGAAGTTGATGATCTTACCACATATTTTAGAATGCTTTGTTTAGAATGCTTGATTAGTTGTCTTTTTAATCAATTCATACCTCAGTACTTTTAAGAATGATACATTTTTTGTAGGGAAATTTGTCAAAACTGAAATATACATATACATATATATATATGTACATGTGTGTGTGTACTCATACATATCTGAATCCCTAATTTTATATTTTAGAAATTTATCCTCAAGAAATATTTTACCAAGCACACAAGAATGTTTATTACAATATTCTTTGTCTACCATAAGGGTTTGGTCAGTTAAACTAGTAGATCATCTTTTTGAAATAATGAATATTGACTGACAAGAAAAGACTTTCATAATATATTGATCTTTTTAAAATGGAATGGAGATATAATGTGAAAATGGTCCAAATGGCACTCTAGGGGATCTAGACAGGAAAATTTCTGATGAATATTTGTCAACATTTTAACAATGAAGAATGGAGTTAGTGCAAGGGAAATTTTGATTCTGACTTTACATACCTGTTTTGCAACAAATAATTTTGTGGGGAGAACAAAAGAAAAAGGAAATGCACTCCTCTGATATAATTCAGAACGAAAATTCAAATGATTTAATTATGGGCTGGTAAATAAAAGTCCAGTATTGGAAATCAAAAATTTCCCTAGTAATACTGGCATCAAGGGCATGAAAGGCATGGAACATTTCATATTATATATGAAAATTTGTTTTATTATGATTTTCAGGATATATTAAACAACTTAAAGACAGAGCCTTCAGGTCTGAACTAGGATCTAGAATAAACCCTGGTTGAAAGATTCTGTATTTACCAAATTCATATGGTTTTTAAAGCTCATTGAATTTTTCTGAAATTGAAAAAATTCATTTCATTCATAAGGTCACTATTTGGGATATGCTCTCTGATATTTAATAAGGGATAAGGCACTGGTAGAGACCCTTCCACATTCATTTATATTCATAAGGTTTATCTCCAGTAGAAGTCCTCTGAAGTCTAGCAAGGTGTGTGCTTTCACTGAAGGCTTCTCCACTTGCATTGCATTTATGGATTTTCCTTCCTCCATGACATCTTAGGAGAAAGGAAATGACAGCTCCGCCTGATGGCTCTGTGCATGTGCTGCATTTCAAAGACTCTTCATCTGTTTCCCCTGTACATTGCTCAAATAAATTTCATTTTAGGTTTTTAATCCATGTATTATGTTTATGTCCATCTGATTGGAATAACAGTTACAGAATGCTGTATTCACAATGATAGAAAACCCACAGTTTTCTCATCAGTAAAAATGGAGTCTGATTAGAGAAGACAATGAACTGGCCTTGGACATTACCAAGTCTCAATAAATATTAGTTTCTTTTTCTCCTTCTGTAAAATATAGTGTCCTTTTTGTTTCAAAAAAAGATAAAGTGGTAAATAAAAAGAAATGTTTAAACTATAATGAATGTTTTTATTTTTTACTAGAATAACAAAATAACAATCATGGATGATACAGTATGCAATATATTACTGCTGAAACAACCATCAACCAAGGAGATCTAGCAGGCAGAAAATCTGTGTTTTATCTTTCTGTAGGTCTTTTGTACTACTTCAGTATTTCTATGAATGAGAACAGTTTTAATGTACATAACATATAGTTTTAGGGCTGGAGAGATGGCCTAGTGGTTAAGAGCGCCGACCGCTCTTACAGAGGACCCGGGTTCGATCCACAGCACCCACATGGCGGCCGAGAACCATCTGAAACTCCAATTCCAGGAGAACTCCAGTTCCAGGGGAATCCGACACCCTCTTCTGACCTCCGCGGCATTGCACGACACGGGTGCACAAACTTGTATGCAGACAGTACATTCAAACACATACAGAAATAAATAAATGCCGGGCGTGGTGGCGCATGCCTTTAATCCTAGCACTTGGGAGGCAGAGGCACGCGGACCACTGTGAGTTCGAGGCCAGCCGGGTCTACAGAGTGAGTTCCAGGACAGCCAGAGCTACAGGGAGACCCTGTCTCAAAAAGACAAAAAAAAAAAAAAAATATATATATATATAGTTTTAGTCATTTGAAAAATTACTATTTTTAATTATAAAATAAATTCTCTTGAAAAGAAAGTGAAATTAGGATGTAGGGGAAAATGAAGCCAAGACAAGGAAGGGGTGATCTGTCTTTCAACAGCCTGTAACTAGTCTACCTTCATCAATCTGCACATCCTGTACCTAGTCTACCTTCATCAATCTGTGTATCCTGTACCTAATCTACCTTCATCAATCTGCGCATCCTGTAACTAGTCTACCTTCATTAATCTGCCCATCCTGTACCTAGTCTACCTTCATCAATCTGCACATCCTGTACCTAGTCTACCTTCATCGATCTGCGCATCCTGTAACTAGTCTACCTTCATCAATGTATGCATCCTGTAACTAGTCTACCTTCATCAATCTGCACATCCTGTACCTAGTCTACCTTCATCAATCAGCCCATCCTGTACCTAGTCTACCTTCATCAATCTGTGCATCCTGTGCCTAGTCAACCTTCATCAATCTGCTCATCCTGTAACTGGTCTACTTTCATTAATCTGCCCATCCTGTGCCTAGTCTACCTTCATCAATCTGCTCATCCTGTAACTAGTCTACCTTCATCAATCTATGCATCTTGTACCTATTCTACCTTCATCAATCTGCTCATCCTGTACCTATTCTACCTTCATCAATCTGCTCATCCTGTACCTAGTCTACCTTCATCAATCTGCTCATCCTGTACCTAGTCTAACTTCATCAATCTGTGCATCCTGTACCTAGTCTACCTTCATCGATCTGCACATCCTGTAACTAGTCTACCTTCATCAATCTGCGCATCCTGTACCTAGTCTACCTTCATCAATCTGCTCATCCTGTACCTAGTCTACCTTCATCTATCTGCGCATCCTGTACCTAGTCTACCTTCATCAATCTGCGCATCCTGTACCTAGTCTACCTTCATCAATCTGTGCATCCTGTACCTAGTCTACCTTCATCAATCTGCACATCCTGAATGTCACTTTAACTAATTAAAAATTTTTACATGTGGTGTGTGTGTGTGTGTGTGTGTGTGTGTGTGTGTGTGTGTGTGTGTGAATTTGTGGACAGAAGTCAGAGGAAACCCATGGGAACAGGTCCTTTCTACTATGTGCATTTCAGGGACTGAACTCTGGTCACCAGGCTTGCTGGCACTTGTCTTGACCTGCAGAGCCATCTCGCCAGTCTGTTAACTATTTTCTCAGTGACATATTTTACTTATACATTAAGAGAAAGACAGGTTTCATTGGTCCACTTAACTTTGTGTTTCTTTTATAGCTTATTAATTAGTACAAATATAATTGTTTTTTTGAGAATAATTTGGCAATCTTGCAATACTGGTAATAATTACGGATGGAATAACAACTAATTTTTAACCTGTTTCATTGCTTATTACATGCTATGTATTGGCATTACTTTTAAATTTTTTATTTTTTAGTGAATTAGTAAGGAATTTATGTTTTCTTTACAACAGAGTTTGGTGGTAGTTCCCTTTTCCTATTCACACCTTTCCCTACCCCTCCTGCCCAGTTTAATGTACTCTTAGATATATATATATATAATGCAGAGAATAAGTGTCTGTGAGAGATGCTTAACCTTAAGTGACACATCATCAGTGTCACCTCTACCCTTAGGATGAATGCATCTCTCAACTCTCATTAGAGAAATTTCCTTATACAGCAGACAGTGATTAATATAGAAATCCATAATTGGCCAATATGCAGACATGAAGGGGTTACACAGTGCTTATCTCTGAATAGGACAGCTATTTCAAATCTCTGTATGTCGTCTCAGGGATCATTGAGGAAGAAGAGACAGAAAGATTGTAAGAGCCAGAGGGGGTGGATAATCACAAAAAACAAGGGTCTTACAGATAGTTACTCATATGAATTCACTGCCATTAGTTTTGGTTGTCCACCATAAGTAGATGACACAACTATTGCTAAAGACACCACACACTGGTTTCAGGATATAGAGAAATCAGTCTTGGACTGACGAAGAAATGCTTCCTACTGGCTAGTTTTCATACTGCTGGAAGGTGCTATGTAGGTTGGTGGGGAGAAAATACATCAGTTGTCTTATCCATCATCAGACTCTGCATGCTACAATACTGACCTGCAAGGCACAGTGTACCCACTGGTGCAATAGTGGCAAGAACATCTGTGAATGTAACTGATTGCTCTTCTGATTGGAGTTTTGGCCTGCACCACAGGAGGAAATTCATGCCTGGTAAGCACAGTCAAACTCACTGTCAGGGAGGTCCTAGGCCCTCGGGAAATGCCCATTGATTGTTTTATGAATAGTGATGCCAAACTGAATTCTAAATATATTTATGTTTATATCCATAGATATGTGGTGTTCTCAACCTTGATCAGAGAAGATTCTTATTACCGAGGGTAGTAGTTAACACATAAGCGTTCCAAGTGCTACGAATAAGCAACTGAGAGTGCTCAGCTATACAAAGGACATTTACATAAATCCCTACCCCCACACCAAGGCTCAGGAAATGTAAGAGAATAAGGGCCAGAAAATGTAAGATCTGGAGGACAGGGAAAAGTGCTGTGAAAACTGTCTTTTGGACAAGGCACGGTCACTGTACACATAAACTCCTAGTAGCTGTGGCTACCTGCAGAAAACCTGCACAACATCAAGCCAGTTAACAAGCAACTGGAGAAAGAATACAAGGAGACCTTCCCACTTACAATAGCATGAAAAATACCTAGGAACAAACCTAACCAAAGACACCAAGGATCTCTACAACAAAAATTTTAAACCCCTGAAGAAAGAGATTGAAGAAGATGGAAAGACCTCCCATACTCATGGATTGGAAAAATTAATATAGTAAAAATGTCCATTCTACCCAAATTAATATACAGATTCAATGCAATCCCAATTAAAATCCCCATGAGTTTCTTCACAGACTTGGGAAAAAAAAATCCTTAAATTCATATGGAAAAACAAAAGATCCTGAATAGCCAAAGCAACCCTGAATGAAAAGAGCAATATAGGGGGGATCTCTATACCAGACTTCAAACTATATTACAGGGTTATAGTCATAAAAACAGCCTGGTACTGGCACAAAAACAGACCTGTAGACCAATGGAACAAAATTGAAGGTCTAAACTTGAGCACACACAATTTCAGCTACCACATATTTGACAAAGGGGCCAAGAAGACCCAATGGAAGAAAGACAGCATCTTCAGCAAATGGTGTTGGCAAAACTGGATCACCACTTGTAGAAGAATAAAGTTAAACCCCTACCTCTTGCCCTGTACAAAATCAACTCCAAATGGATCAAAGACCTCAATGTGAAACTGGAAACTCTGAAGGTGATAGAAGAAAACACTGGCAGCAACCTACTAGACATAGGCATAGGAGAAGACTTCCTAAATCAGATAGCAGCTGCACTTGAAGTGAAGTTTACAATTGACAAGTGGGACTTTGTTGTACAGCAAAAGAAATAATCAGTGAAGTGAAGAGAAAACCCACAGAGTGGGAGGAAAACTTCACCAGTGATACTTCTGAAAGATCATTAACTTCCGGAATATATAAACTACTCAAAAAAACAAAGAAGCAAGAAATCAAATGACTCACTCAAAAGATGGAGTAAAGAACTGAACAGAGACTTCACAAATGAGGAAATAAAGATGGCTGAGAAACATCTTAACAAATGTTCAACCTAGATAATAATTAAGGAAATGCAAATTAAAACCACTTAAAGCTATCATTTCACTCTGATAAGACTGTCTAGGGTCAAGAAAATAAATGATACCAAATGATGGAGAGGTTGTGGGGAAAGGGGAACACTCATCCACTGCTGGTGGGAATGTAAACTCATACAAAAACTATGGAAAGCAGTATGGAGAACCCTGAAGAGACTCAGAATGAGCTTACCACCTGACCCAGCCATACCACTCCTGAATATATACCCACAAGACTCATGCTACCACAAAGATACATGCACATCCATCTTTATTGCAGCTCTCTTCACAATAGTAAAGAGGTGGAACCAATCCAAATAGAGAAAATGTGGTACATCTACACAATGGAGTTCTATGCAGCTGTAAAGAAAGATGGCATCATAAACTTTGCAGGTAAATGGATGAAAATAGAAGATATTATGCTAAGTGAAGTAACACAGTCCCAGAAAAACAAATGAAGAATGGTATCCCTCATTTGTAGATGCTAGCACCAAGCACTAAGTTGTAAGGCAAACTTAGCAACATCAATGTTATATACCCCTTTCCCTGAAAGCAACTGTGCTCTTATAAGGTAAATCCCTTAACAGGCTTGAGAATTAACCCACCACTTATTTCTAGATTTTGTAATCTTGGTATATGGGTGGAGCATATGTAGACACATTTTAGAGTAATATAAATTTAAAAAGGAAAAATGTGAATCCTGAAATATGGTATGGAAATGACAGCTTGTGTACAGATGATATAATTGTAGTATAGGTGTGACATATATACATATGCATATGTTGAAGCAATACAGATTGGAGAGAACAACAGCAGAGGAACAGGGACAGGGAACTGACTGAAACAGTAAAGTTCCCCCAATAGACAATAATCCTCTGCTTTGAAAAACTTTGAAAAGAATCAGAAAAAGATACAGGGCAGGAATGGCAGGGTGCATGAACTCAGGTGGGGTGTGGGGCATGGAAGGGGAGATGAGTCTAGATTGGAATAAGAAACGATGTATGAAATGCAGAAAACTTCAATAAAAATGTTTTAAAAAATTTCAGAGCCAGGCGTGGTGGCGCACGCCTTTAATCCTAGCACTTGGGAGGTAGAGGCAGGTGGATCTTTGTGAGTTCAAGGCCAGCCTGGTTTACAGAGTGAGTTCTAGGACAGCTGGGGCTACAGGGAGACCCTGTCTTGAAAAGACCAAAAAAAAAAAAATTCCAGCATGGAAGAACGATGGCCTTCCCAGGCTCCACCCCTGCTGAAAGGCAGTGATGACTAATGGGAAAGGGAGAGGCATTTTTCACTGGAGGAGATGGCCACTATTATGTTGTCCATGCATCAGTGGATCATCCTACACTGGTCTTGGTTACCTACCAAAACTTGATAAGATTACCCTATTGCTGAAGACACTACCTAGACGGGCTGTAGAACAAAGGAGAGAAATCAAAGTTTCCTCTACTGGCTAGTGTTCATAGTGCTGGAAGGTGGCACACACGCTACCAGAAAAGAAAATTAATCATTATTCTTACTCAGCTGTGAATATTGTGTTCTTCTACAACAGCTGGCTGGAAAAATATGCACTCTGGTGCAGTGGTGGCATAAATAATATAGGAATAACCAACCATTTTCTAACTGGATTCAAGATCCACCTTGTAAGATGATGAGCACATACCTGTCATTGATATCAGGGCCAGGAACATCTGGACACAGGCCATAGGCAAGAGCCTAATATTCTTTTTTTCATTTTTATTTTTTAACGTTTTATTGAAGTTTTGTGCATTTCATACATTGTTTCTTATTCCAGTCTAGACTCATCTCCCCTCCCATGCCCCACACCCCACCTGAGTTCATGCACCCTGCCATTCCTGCCCTGTATCTTTTTCTGATTCTTTTCAAAGTTTTTCAAAGCAGAGGATTATTGTTCTTGGGGGAACTTTACCGTTTCAGTCTGTTCCCTGCATCTCATCTACTCTCTGAATTTTCATATTGAGTTCTTTAGGATTTTAATTATGAACTTCATTAAATTTTTTAAATAATGAATACTTCTTTAGCCCAAACTATAAGTTTTCCTTTTTTCACTGTGTTCTCTATGGTTCCTTATTCTTATTGGATTAATTTCCAGGAGTAAATGTAGAAAGTTTTTAGAGTGGTTCAGGGCTGCTAACCTTACTGGACTCTGCATATATGAAAAGATTTTTTAAATAACATTTGATGATATTTAGTAGGAAAAAGAATTTTACAATCCAAATAATTTTCTCTCCAAAACTTTAAAATGACTTTCTCCTAAAACAAAGAACACAGTATTATCAAGGGAAGATAGCGAGTCACACAGAAGCTTTTAGGATCCTCCTTGGTGATCCGGAGCTTCTGTCTGTTTAAATCTAAGTATTTTTCCATTCACTTGCTAAAATTTTTACTCATGGGGACTTTTTCATTTCCTTACTCTTTTTTCTTTATCCTTTGAATAAAAAATATTTACTTGAATATCTCATTCCATGTGTTTTGTTTTTCTGACTTCTGAAATTTTAATAATCTCTAAGTATTTCTAATGCTAAAGTATCAGTTTTCTTGACACACTTAGCAGTATTTTCATTATGTCTGTGTGTATGCATGTGCGCATGCACCTGTGTATGTGTGTGTGCATGTTCATATGTGTGTGTGTGTGTGTGTGTGTGTGTGTGCATGGTGTGTGTGTCTAGGCCAAGTCAACCTTGGGTATTGTTCCTTGGGAATCATATACTTTGGTTTGTTTTTTTTGAGGCAGGGTTTTACCTGGGACTTGCTGATTAGTTAGGTCAGCAAGCCCCAAGTACCCTCTGGTCTCCCTGTTCTCCTTCCTCAACATTGTGATTACAAGTGTGCACCACGATGTCTGGAATCTTTACCTGGGTGCTGGGGGTCAACCTCAGGCCCTCGTGCTTGTTCAGTATGCACTGCACTGACTGTGCTATCTCCCAAGCCCCTACTTCTCTTTTCCTTATGTACAATGATGTAAGGGCTCCAGATTCAAACACCAAGCTCATTAACTTGATTTTGAGTTATATATACAATGAAATTGGGAGCAATCCCAATTTCATTGTATATATATTCAAACCTTATATATGTGTACTTTTCCCATATACATTTTTCCCTTATAAGTTTGTTCTGATTTCACAAATGCAGTTTGTCCTCTTGTGGCTCTTAAATAATGGATAAGCTTCTGAAGCAGTCTATATTTGTTTATTCTGTTAGCTCCATTTACTCAACACTA
This sequence comes from Rhizomys pruinosus, assembly GCA_009823505.1. Lineage (NCBI taxonomy): Eukaryota > Metazoa > Chordata > Mammalia > Rodentia > Spalacidae > Rhizomys > Rhizomys pruinosus. The sequence continues at coordinate 529,133 of VZQC01010551.1, read as the reverse complement.
AGTTCTTTAGATGGATGTTTTTACTTAAAATTAATTTTCCCCCTAAGATTTGGAGATCCTAGATTGTTTGTTGAGATTCCTATAGGCACTTGTAGTTTCAATGTAATGATGCTTGCTGCCTGGTGGGTAGAGGCTCCATGGATGAGGACTGCTGTGGCCATACACTGGTCTGCAACTCTCTTCTGGGTGTCCACATTGGCAGCTGGTTCCCAGAGGCAGGAGATTTGGATTGGAAGTCACTGACCACCCCTGCAGTAGTGACTCAGAGCCCCACCCTAATCCTGTATCCAAGATGCACTCACGGAAGGTAAGGTTGGGATTGTAGTTCCTACCTTCCCTTCTTGCTCAGATTGCAGGTATTCTCATTCTCCTAGTCCTCTCTCCCCAGGCTTTCAAAATTTCTAGATCACCTAGGAAGATACCTTATTGCTTTACCATTCATTATAGATGCAACTGCTCATTTTCTATAATTTCTAAGGATTTAGAGCAAGCATTTGGTGCAGGTGATGAAGACAGGAGCGTGCTATATTGAATAAATCTTCTAATATTCATTAATTTGCTCTCTCTCTCTCTCTCTCTCTCTCTCTCTCTCTCTCTCTCTCTCTCTCTCTCTCTCCCTCCCTCCCCAAACTGGATATACCAGTGACAACAGTAAAGCATGTCTTTAAAGCAAAGGAATAATTTCCATATTGCAAAACTGCTTTATCCTAAGTCCCTTCCCCTTTAAAGACAGCTTCAGCTAGGTGAGATACGGTAGTTGCTAATGAAATGATGTGTTTGTGAGGTTAAGGCAAAGTTCAGAAAGACTCACATAAATTATCAGTGTATCTATTAAAGTTTCACCCTTCCTGAAGTAACAGATGTGTCTTCTTTAGGAAAAAGAGAGGGGAAAAAACTCTTTTAAATTCTACTTAAAAACTAAGCCCATCAGTGTTGGATTTGGGACAGCTGAGTGATGTCTAAGGCACACAGCTCTTGTATCCTTGATGTTAGATCAAATACTTTGATTCAAATGGTAGGAAAACATGGATAATTGGAAAAGTGGTTTCCAAAACAAAAACTGCCATAATAACTTGCATATTTCTTTCCTTCCTGACCATCCATTCAAAGTATCTTGAACATATTATTATGACAGCATATTTCTTCCTCAAAAGTCTTATGGAAGGAAAACATAGTTAAGAGATACAGAAGTATACCTATAAAGATTAAATTAACCAAAGCTGCAGAATACAATCAATTTCATCACTTTTAATACAGGGAGGATTTACTGACAATGCTTTATATCTAGAAGGCAAATTTATAGTGGAAAGTTGTTTTTCTAGAATGGTGGTATTTGAGGGAAAGACAGACAAATATTCAATGAAGTTGGCAGAGAAACAACACAGTAAACAATTTCACAACAAAAATCCTAATGCTTTTCTTTGTCAACTCTTAACTTATGCTTTACATCAGTTTGATTCATGGAGTATTCTTCCCCTATAGTTCTGGTGAAAATGATCTTATTCCTAGACCAATGAAACAAGGTTTGGGACAGCTTAAATCAGCATTTCATTATCTCCCAAGATACAGAAAAGCACAGGTCCCATTATTCTTTTGCACCTTTATAATACAATGCAAAGCTTGAAAGTGGCCACCAATGAGAGAAAGAGTGGATAACTGGTGGTACAGCCTGGCAACCTAGAAGCAAAAGCCAAAACCCAGCCACGGTGTGTTGACTAGAATCATCACATCATTGCATGGCAATGAGAGGCACACGATACTTTAACTGAGTATATGATACTTTCACTGTGTGTTACTGGAACAGAACCTGCTAACCCTGACCCAGCCAAGAATGCCAGCTTCTTAACTGTGACAAAGCCTGACATCTTGCAGTCTTGAGACTCGTCCAGTGAGTGCAATGGGACCCTCCTGAGTCACTCTGCAGATGGTCTTGCCTCTGCTCCTCTGTGTCCCTTCTGGTTTAGTTCTTTTGCCCTGGCATTTTTTGCTTGTGATGGTGGTGATTTTGGTAGCCAAAAATTCTCTTCCATTATCAGTGCTTTATGAGAATGAAACGTCTGATCTGTAATTGGAGAATGCATATATTTACCAGCCTGGGCTCTAGATTATTATATTTTCTAAAAGAGTTTTGTTTTCTTTTAATATAAAGTCAATTTCTGTTTAGTTTCATTTCTGCTGTTGTAATAAAATAGCCTGACAAAAAGCAACTTTGAGGAGAAAAGACAGATTTGGCTTGAAATTCCAAGTTACAGTCCATCACTGGGGTGAAGTAAAGGTAGTAACCCAAGCAGCTATCACACTGCATGCACAGCGAGAGCAGAGAGAACAAATGCACGCAGGTGCACTTGCTTACCTGCTTGCTGTGGAGTTTTTTTCTTCTACAAAGCTATGGAACCCTGCTGGGTCTTCCTACATCAATTAACAATCAAGACAACCCCCCACAGGTCTGTCCACAGGCCAGCCTGCTTTAGATAATTTGTTACTGGAACTTTCTTCCCAAGGAATTCTAGGCTGTGTCAAAATGGGATTAAAACTCACCAGCACAATACCTTTCTAAGTTCAATTAATGAAGTTTTCCATGTTTTTCTGCCAAGTCCCATAACTAACAGAGTGCTAGACAGACCATTTACAATCTTAGTTAAATATTTCTTTCATGCAAAGGAACAACTGAAGATATTCTGAGAGAAAGATAGTTAGGTATGAAGTCCATAATTAAAGTATATTTTATTTCTCTCCCAAGTAATAACAGTAGTAAATACTCGGTGGAGGAGCACATGCTTTGCACATAAAAGCCCCACATATGATCCTCAGCACCCAGTGACCCCCTAAAGCAAAGACATTTAAGACATGAGATTTTGCTGGAAAGAGTGAGGGGGAAGGGAAATGTCAGGGTGAGAGAGAATCCACAGAGAAGTAGGGATGTATGTATGTTCCCAGAGTTATTTCTGGAGAAGAATGTGTGTTTATCTCTGTTCTTATTAGATGGAAATAGTAACACCAGGGAATCATTTGAGACTCCAAGGGATGATGGAGAGTAAGAGGAAGACCTGTTATATGGACACATGGACAGCATCAGCTCAGAAGGACAGAGTGCCCTTCACAGGCAGTCAAGCAGCATAACTGGGGCAATGAACTGGCTGTCTGTATCCAGGATCAGAAGGGAAGAACTGATAGCTGGTGATACAGCTTTATCTCCAGAAGAAAGAAACAAGTACTTGCACATTGTCACAGCTCTGACTCTACCAAAGCGCTTTGCTCCGAGGGAGAATCATGAGCCCTTGTGTGTTCTACGTGTTACACCACAGAGCAGTACAACTCCTGGAGAGATCTTCAAGACTAAACCAAGTGCAGTGGCTGTTGGTCCCTTCAGGAGGCATTGGAGTTGCACTGGACATGCAGTTGCATAGACAGGAACCTCAAAGGAGAAGGTTCTTTCAGTTTGACCTCTATGCTTTGACATAGAGGTCAAAGGCCCAAAGGGGGTCGCCTAAGTTTCTGGTGTCAGCATCCTTCTGAGACCTACCCTGGCCTGAGGAGAACTGTGTACCCAAAGGATTCCTTCTCCTGGGTAGGAGGAGCAGGAGAAACAGTTGTCAGCAGGGAAAGACTCCAATGTGGCAGCAGAGGGCCCCAGCAGTGGTGACTCAGGTGGCTCGCCAGATTTCCCTCTCAGCTGACCAGAGTGGAGCTCTTGGGCAATGCAGAACGAAACGAGGAGCCCAAGAAAGCAATATTGGCTTTCTTGTCATTCAGGAACTTTCATGTTCAATCAGTTTTTATGTGAGATCAGAATGATGTGAGTACCCTTAAATATTGTTGTGGAAAAGTATTTCATAACTAACAGTTAAATAGTTCTTTCCTACTTGTTATGAAATTCCATTTCATATTAATCTCATTCATTCCTCTCATGGTATTAGAAAATATACACTAGAAAATTAGGAGTTGGTATTCTGATTACATGTATTTAGCTCAAAAGGAAAACCCAAGTAAGAACTAAGAAATTTCTAGAATTTATTTCCAAGTCAGATTTTTGACTCTCTGACTTTAATTGAGCTTTTCTTGTTTTTGTTTTGAGATAGGCTCTTGTCACATAGCCCAGATCATCATGAACTCAGGATTCCTTTTCCTCAGCCTCCTGATTGACTTGCAGTTTTTAAAAAATTATCTGTATGTGTGTGTATGTTTGAGGGTATTCTGTGTGGTGTGTGTATGTGTGGCATATGCATGAACGTTGTTAGTGTGCACGTTTATGTGTGTATGGTGTGTTTTGTGTGTATGTGCATGTTTCACAGGTGTAAATAGAGGCATGAATGCACCATGTGCAACTCTAAAGGTTAGAGGACAACCCCGGGTCTTAGCCCTCACCTTCCAGCTCATTTGAAATGGGGTACCTTTGCTTAACTTCCACCGCACACACCAGCTTAGCTCATGCGGCACTCCTTTCTTCACCTCCCATCTTCCCATAGAAGTGCTTGGAGTACAGATGCTCATGCTACACGTATTATGGCTTTTAGTGGTTCTGGGGATTCAAACTCAGGACCTCACACTTACATGACAAGCATTTTTTTAATCCATTGAACCACTGATGAGCTGAACTTGAACTTTTGAAAGTGCTGCTCAACAGCAGGTGATAGCCTAGGCACTAAGGATCCAGAATAAGGCAAATGAAACACAAAGAAAACAAACCACCAAATGCCCTTAGTGCTTCTGGCCTCACACCCTTCAACCTCATTCCCAACAACATCCTTTATGTATCTCTCAGATAAATTGCATCACCTAAACAATTTTTATGGATCAAAAATACATTTCAATGAAAATCAGGTAGCAGTATCTATAGATCTCAGTCTCCAGGAAGGTAACTGAACATCTCAATGTAATAGTGGTAGAAAGATTTGCAGTCTATTAACACTGAAAAGAAAACCTTTCTCCAAGTGAAAGCTAAATAAAATACATCATATATAGGCGAAGTTATAAGGTATTTGTAATCCTAATTTTAATATGCATATAAGCACTTGATTACTTAATAAAGAATATTTAGGATAAGAGACACCCCCTTTGGGTGTCTCTGTGATAAGAACCATCAGTTGATTTAAGCCTGCTTTTGTTATCTAGCAGTACGCATTTAAAATATGTGCAGTGGAGTAAAGGCAGGTGACTTACCCAGCGTGGGAGAGAACAATTACTCACCCTGTGGGCTGGCTCTCAAATTCTTCTGACCACTGCTCTTGAATATCCTCTGTAGAAAGATCTACATCCCGGGTGGTGGCAAAATTGAACTCGCTGCCTTCATTTCCATGGAAATAAATGGAGTTCCCATCTGACTGACAGCTATGCTGTAGATAAAAAAGAGAGCATGGGGTGGCTGTTGAATTGGTTTTGTAGCTGTATCTGTTTTACTCATGTATAATTAGAGTTTGTAGGAAAGTCATTATATTATTCTCTGTGATTGATTCTCAAATCCAGAGTGTTTGGTTACCTCCTTTCTGCCTTGTTTAATTCAATTATAATTTCTTTCCAACTTATTAAGTTATTTTAAAAAAAGGAGTCAAGAGGGCATTTGAGCCTTGCCATCTCAGCCTTTAGTATGAGACAGGAATATTTTAATTGGAATAATTTCTATCTTGACCACAGCCCTTATTGTGGAAATTAAGCCTGATAATGACTTGTCATGTATTTTAAATTCTGTGGTTATGGGCTAAATCACACTGACCTTTTCAATATTCCACATATTCCTGACTTGCCATTCAAGTCTTTCACAATTTGTCTGTAAATGGAATATGAGTAGAATAGCCAGCTAATCAAAACATGGAATACAGAAAAGGTCAAAGTAATTCTAGATATGCTAGTATATTCTTAGCCAGGTTTTGAGTAAAAATTTCTGACCAGAAGTTGGCAATGACTTCAACGAAGGACTTGGAAATCACAAACCTTGTTATCTTCTACAAGAACACTTGTAATGAAAAAGGAAATAGAAACTTCTGAGGATTTACTACTTTTTACAGTGTGTGTGTGTGCACGCGCGCACGCGTGCGCGTGCGCTTGTCTGTACATATATCACATGTGTGCGTTGCCTGTGGAAGCCAGAAGAAGGTGTAAGATCCCCTGGAACTGGAGTTAAAGCAGCTGTGAATTGCTGAATATAGGTGCTGGGAATCAAACCCTAGTCAGCAATCAGTGTTGCTAATCATTGAGCCATCCCTCCAGCCCCTATTCATGATTTTTAAAAACCATTTAATTTCATCTTGATGTGAACAAAAAGAAAAAAAATTAAGAGCCGAGGAAACCGAATGTTTTCAGAATTCCACATTCGTTAAACCTATATTTGTTAATACATGATAAAGGGAAATGCTAAAAGATCAGGCATTCTTTGAAGTTTTAGTATTTTTTTTTTTCTTTTTTTTGAGACAGGGTCCCCTTATAGCTACAGCTGGCCTGGAACTATGTATTCCAGGCTGGCCCTGATCTTACAGAGATTCTTCTGTCTCTGTCTCCCACATACAGGGATTAAAGGCATGTGTTACCATGCTTGCCCAAGTTTTAATGCTCTTAAAATGAGACAAAAATGAAAAAAAAAACAACTGGACAAAAAATACCTATCAGGCCAGTGAGTAAGTTCTAAAAAGCAAGGGTCAAGTTCATTTCATTCTTTACTGTGTTCTAGGTCTCAACATAGTGCCTGATGGCAGAGTAGCCATCCCAAAGATGTTGTTAAGTAGTTCAATGTCTAAATGAAGTAATGGCATGGCTATGCCTTTTCTTTAAAAATGATTTTATTTTTGTCTCTATGTGGTGTGTGTGCACGCGTGCACGTGAATTTATGCCTGTGCATGTAGGCATGCATATGTCATGAAATGCATGTGGAAATCAGAAGACAGCTTAATTTTCAGGCTCTGCCTGCCAGCTTGTTTGAGACAGGGTCTTTTCTCTTGTTTACTGCTGTGTACACCAGACTAGATGGCCTGTGAACACAGAGAGATTCTTAGTTCTCAAAAATCCTAACATAGGCCAGGCATGGTGGCACATGTCTTTAATCCCAGCACTTGGGAGACAGAGCAGGAGGATCTCTCTGAGTTCAAGGCCAGTCTGGAGTACATAGCAAGTTCCAGGCCAGCCGGGGCTACAAGAAGACCCTCTCTCAAAAGACCAAGAAAAAATGTCCTAATATAGAGCTAGAATAAAGTTCAGTGGTAGAGCACTTTCCTAGCATGTCTGAGGCACTAGGTTTATTCCCAGCACTGGAAAAAAAAATCATGGTCTAGCTGAGAAATATCAAATATCAATGATAGGACCCAATGCTAAGCAGCATATTACCATATGACAATGAGAGTAGGAAGCATGTCAGGGGACAGCCTAGTCAAGCAGGCTTTACAGATGAACAGGTCTTCAAGTGACTTAAAAGGATAGAAAAAGATTCAAGTTGGATGACTAATAGGAAGAAAACAAAGGGTGTTAAGTAGGTACAGTTTGAGAACTGGACAGGGGTCTGACAATCAAGGGATTTTAAATAGCAGCTCTAGGAATCCTGACACTATTGTTTTGGTGGTGGTGTTCTGGAAAATGGGAAGAGGACATGAAAAAAATAAAACCTGTATCTCATGAAAAACTGACTATAGCTGGTAACAAGTACATTGCAGTGGTTGTGATGTACTTGTTACTTGGCTGGAATAGGACATCGTTTTCAGAAGTTCAAGAGAGAAGAAGCATATGATCTTAAGGAGACCATTTCACAGCAGTGAGACCTAAGCATGTCCTCTGGGCCATCAGCATTTTAGATTACACTGTAGGATGTGGTATGAACTGCTTGGGATTCTTTTTTCACATGCGATGCATACAGATTATTCATGGATGTTAAACTGACCTCATTATATGCGATCCTTCGAATAAACATATCGATCAAAAGATAGAATTTAGTTTATTTCACAGCAAATAGAGACTGTCAAATGATGACAAATTTTAAGGCTCTCTCTCATCAGATTTACCTGAAGAGAACAAGTGCTAACAAGGATAGCAATGATCATCTTCCTAAAATAACATCACTGAATTCTAAGTAAGGGTACTGACAACTAATCAACTGTGGCCTATGGTTACCTGAAATCAACACAAATGGTAATAGCCAAGGAAGTGGCATACACATAATATCTCTACATATAAAATAAATCAATTTACATTATAATTTAAGTGACAGACCAATATAATAAAAGAATGACTCATGGAACATGAAGTCTTGATTATTTCTGATTAGATATTTATCCGATTATTACATTTTAATTTCATTTACTTTGGCCTTAATATTTTACAATTCTATTGTACATACTTTTTGATACCCTTCCCAGATTTATTATTAACACACTTGATGCACTTTTTTTCACTCCAAATTCTCTATTTTCTTTCTTTTTAAAATGCTTTTATTGATGTTTTGTGTATTTCAGACATCACTTTTCCATTCAGTTCAGGCATATTCCCCTTTCCCTTCCCCCCACCCCACCCCAGATCATGCATTCTACCATAACTGTCCTGAATCTTTCTCTCAGTCTTTTTTTTTAATGCTTAGGAATTTACATTTTCCTCCATTAATTTTATGTTACCCTAAAATATGGATACATACTCTCTACCCATATACAGTAATTACAGAGTCTGAAAATAAGTCTAGAGCCCAGTGAGAGATTTACATTATAACAACACAGTTGCTTTCAGATAAATAGAAATATAACAGTAATGTTGTTCAGCTTGCCTTTCATCTGGTAGATGTGGTGTTAGCATCCACAAATGAAGGAAATCATTTGCTGTTTGTTTTCCTGGGTTGATGCACATTTTAAGCTTAGTTGAGACAGAAACGTTATGAAAAGCATAACTTCACTATAAATCTCAGTAGCTTATTTCTAAACTAGTTCAAAAATGAATTAGCTTAGTAGAAAAATGAAAGCATATTCTAAGGACTTTTTTGTAGTTGAACAGAATATCTGCAATTGTATACTTTTTATTTATTTATTTTTTTATTTATTAAATTTTTTTTAATTTTATTTATTTCTGTATGTGTATGAATGTACTGTCTGTATGCAGGTTTGTGCACCCGTGTCATGCAATGCCACGGAGGTCAGAAGAGGGTGTCAGATTCCCCTGGAACTGGAGTTCTCCTGGAATTGGAGCCATGTGGGTGCTGGGGATCAAACCCAGGTCCTCTGTAAGAGCAGTCGGCGCTCTTAACCGCTAGGCCATCTCTCCAGCCCAACTGTATAATTTTTAAAAGTTAGTGTCAAGCTGGGCGTGGTGGCACACGCCTTTAATCCCAGCACTTGGGAGGCAGAGGCAGGTGGATCTTTGTGAGTTCAAGGCCAGCCTGGTCTATAGTGAGTTCTAGGACAGCTGGAACTACAGGGAGACCCTATCTCAAGAAGACCAAAAAAAATGTTAGTGTCAAATATATATTTTGTCATTATAATGACAATAGTGCCAGTGTGTAAAACACAAGTAGCATTTACCATAACAAGTACAGGGAAAGTAATGCTCATTTTAAATGACTATTAACCAATTTTCATATTAGTAGAATATAAAAACTAATGCAATTTGTCTTTGAGAAATTCCTATCAAAGACAGAGAGAGGGTACAGACCAAACTGATGGGGTGGGGCCTTGTGAATCAGTTTTTGGCCTTTGCCTTGAAAACATCCTGCCAGGTTTAAAGAATAAACTGTTACCTCTATTCCACCCACCCCAAATGAGCCCACTATCCTTGTGGGTGTGGAGAGGGGTGAGACACTGCTTCTGGACTATTCTCATCTTCATAGACTTCCTACAGTCACACTTTATCAAAGGAGGCCTGTGACATACCCAAAGCAAGCAGCCACACTCTGTAGGAGGCAGCTTGACCTTCCTATCTCTCAGCAAGATGGAGTTGCCATTGTTCAGGCAGCAGAGTCTGGAGGTGCACAGAACACATGTAATTCTTAGGGATGACTTGTCTCTGTCATTCTGAGTTGAACTCAGTGTTTACAAGAAGTGCAGCAAATTATTTGTCTCTCTTACAGATAATTAAGCCAGCAGTATAAATATTGGACATATAAAAGCAGGGACAGTCTTGAACACAATGGACCCATTGAGTCCTCTTCTCTCTGAAAAGTTGGTCACAGACAGGCTTTGTATACGAGTCCTGGGTAGGGCACAGGGTCCATGGTGGGTTCTCATTCAGGGATCCCTATATCAGTTACAAGAAGAGTTGAGTCCTGGGGCCTCAATGTTTTAGAAGCAGACTGATTCCCTAGACATTCTCCAAACTAATTGATGACTGGATGCATTCTGAGGGAGGCAGAATCTCTGAGCTTTTGGTAAATTTCTCTGCATCTTTGCCTCCACAGGAGAATCTGGAGTCTGCTTGCCTAGGGTCTGTGTGAACGTTTCCTTAGAATCCAACTCAATTAGTACAACACTTACATGAACCAAGGAAATTAAGGCTGGAAAGGAAAGAACTACTGAAAAACAAAATAATCACAATGATAAAGAACCCAGCTACTATCTATCCTCTGCCCGGTGGCTATGACTTGAACAAGTCATTTCACCCTTGCAGGCCTTAGCTTCTCGGGCCGAGCAATGGAGTCATAGTATCTGTTCTCTAGGTATGTTGCTAGAAGCTCAGGTATTTGAAGTGTCTTGAAATTTCTAAGTGTCATAAAATACTATATTTCTGAAAATGTACTTTTAAAAGATACTATTGGATTTTAGAGTCTTAGCAGTAGCTGACTGAAAAATAGAGGAATATTTAAATATACTTTTCGTTACAATAATTATTAAAATTCCTCAGCTTGAATTGATACTTTTAACAAATATACAAGAATAAGTCCCAGAATACAATATGGCAAAATTATTGCAAGCATTCATATCCTTTTTTTTTTTAATTTTATTTATTTTGTATGTGTATGAATGTACTGTCTGCATGTAGGTTTGTGCACCTGTGTTGTGCAATGCCTAGGAGGTCAGAAGAGGGCGTTGGATTCTCCTGGAACTGGAGTTAAAGACAATTAGTACTCAGCCACCATGTGGGTGCTGGGGATCGAACCTGGGTCCTCTGCAAGAGCAGTTGGCACTCTTAACCACCAGGCCATCTCTCCAGCCAGCATTCATGTACTATTATAGCCCTGCAAAGTTTGGCAGATTACCAGATATTCTCCTAAGATAAGAAAACTCAGGAACAAGATGCTCAATGGTGCTTTTCTTAAAGATGAACTTGCAGTTATAAGATCAGTTCAATATGTTAAAAAATCCATGCAAAACTTGCATTGAAATTATGAAAAGACTTTTGGGAAGTTGCTCTCAACTTTAATACCCAGCTGTTTTTGTTCAGTAGCTTTTCAAAACCATATAATTTATATGCAGTAACTATTAAAAATCTAAGGGATTTAAACAAAAAGTGTGTAATTTCATGAGCTACAGGAGATTTGGATAAGATAAAAACAAGGATATTCTGGAATTCAGGACTATTTTATTTTAAACTATCATAGAAATTTACATAGTTTGATATAGCAAATGATTATGCATCACGTGTCAGAACTTTCGATTGGCTTATGTTGAGTATATTTTCAGGTACCTGAGCACTTATTTTGGCTAACATAAGGCATAAATTGTATGGTTAGTTCTAAATTTCTCCTTTTTTTAAAATTATTTTTTTAATTTTTATTTATTCTTGTATGTGTATGAATGTACTGTCTGCTTGTAGGTTTGTGCACCCATGTCATGCAATGCCGCGGAGATCAGAAGAGGGTGTCGGATTCCCCTGGAACTGGAGTTAAAGACGGTTCTCAGCCGCTATGTGGGTGCTGGGGATCGAACCCAGGTCCTCTGCAAGAGCAGTTGGTGCTCTTAACTACTAGGCCATCTCTCCAGCCCTAAATTTCTCCTTCTTATATACATTGATATTATTAGTTATTTTACTTGTTTCATTGTTTGACATTGATAAATAACATATAGTTTGTATTTCTAAGTAGTTCAATAGATTTTCAATATTAATATCCCTTTAGCCAATAAAAAAGTTTCTCTATTTTGTTGCTACATGGATTTATTTCCTTTACTCCACAAGCAGAACACAGTGTAACTAAGTGACAAGAATTTGCCATTCAGAAAAGCATCAACAGGAAACATCAGTGCAAATTCCTCAGTATAACTCGTCCTTGGCCACAATTCAGGGTAGAATTTTCTAAGGTTGCTCCCTGTACTCTTCATGTCTGTACTTATAAAAAGTGCTTACAATCACCTCCACTGTTGTTTAATTAGGTTTTCTCAGCAAGGAAGAAAACCAAAGCACCTCAGTATTACCTCCCCAGGGTCTAATGGCCTTTAAGGTATCTATACCTTACAATTTACTTTTAACGAAATCCTTTTTGTTGAAATGAGCACACTGGGCATTGGGCAATGCCAGCTTGTGGAGGGCTGGTGGCAGATGGAGTGAAGTCTGCCTGGTACGCCTTTGCCTCCACATGAGCAGAGAGCCATCCATTTCCTCCATTAAGGAGTTGTCACTCAGCCCACCCAGCTGGAAGACCATTTTTGATAGCCAAGCTGGCTGGTGGCAGACAATTCAGATACAAAGTGCACTTTAAAAGGAAGCTGAAACATCATTTGTAGGAAAATTGAAAATGCATGGCTTCTACCACAGCCAATTTTTTTAATGACTGTAATATTTTAAGTGATTATTTTTGCTACTTCAGATTGCTCCTTGGAGAGGAGAGGTTTTTTAATTAAAATCGAGGCAATGCAAACAGATGAAATATGAAGAGCAGAGGAAACAGAAATAAGATGAATAAAATGAATTAAAATGGCATTGTTGGCAGAGCCATAAATTAGCCACTGTCCACTGGAAATAAGATATATTGATATAGAAACTTCTGGATTAAAATAAGATATGTTGTGAGGTGGCTGAAGTTGACCGGCTCCTCACCTGCAGATCATCCTGCTTCTGAAGATTTAAAATAGCTATTATTATACAGGAATGCATATTTCCTACATTCTGGTTCAATGGTCTTTAATGGTTAGAGACTTTCATCTTATGGAGAATAAAACCAAAAAATAAGAAAAGAACAATTTCTCTCTTGAGGCAAAATAAATTTCTATTATTTTCCAAACATCCAATTTCTAGATAATTTAATGCCAGTTAAAAAAAACCTTGAAACTTGGCTGTGAGCACAGTCCAGGTGCAGGTGGGCTGAGGTGCATTTTCTCTAGTCAACACAATAGATTCAACCATGGAGACTGAATTTAGGGAGCTTAAAGAGTGTTGTTTCTCATTATTTTCTGGGTTCATTAAGCATTCACATTTGAACCACATTGCACAAAGATTTACAAAGATTCAGTTTATGGTATATTTTGTGACAAGTGTATAATTACTTGGCAATACTTATGACAACTCTAAAGTGGTAATAGTGACAGATTTGAATTGGAGTAATGAGAGGAAGAATAACATTGTAAAATTCCATAGGACAGTTGTTAGCCTTGTCTTTGGGGAGCAACTTGACTTTCACAGTGACTGGGTTTTCAGACTTGCCTCCTCAAATTAAGGCCAACGATCCCAGGCATCATGTGGCAGTCTGCAAGATAGCCTCACACGGAAGACCCAGGTTTTATAGTAAAACAGACTTCCCTTCAAAATTCAAGTCATCTGGAATTTTATAACCTCTGTTTTTTCATCTTTGAAATGGGGATAATTCTAAGAATTAAATGAAAGACTATAGGAAGTACATCTACTCCCAAAGATACAAATATTAGGAATATATAAGTACTGATAATCTACCTTTTATTTTTATCCCATATCATTAGTCATTTGCTTAAGAAACCTTACATCATGCAAATTATTTTGTTAGGTACAATCAATGGAAAGGTTACAATACAGAAAAAATTTACTTATTGAAATTGTGCTAAATTAATCAGTGATTCAGTTTTAATCCCAAACAAAACAAAACAAAAAAAAAAGGTAGCCTGGGTGAGGAGGCTACTGGGGATTTGCTTGAATGATCATTTTCTGTAGTGTTTATCAAATTTCGTTGTTTCTGTATAATTGCCACTTTTGTTACGGTGACCTGGCTCATTTCCATGTTTCACTAATGTTATTCCATGTTAATTACTGTACAAATAGACCTCATTGGGGGGGATATTGTGAAAAGCACACTATCACATTTAACCCTTCATCCCCAAAGCACTCTTATTAGCTTAGCAAATTATATTCTGGCTCATATGGTATCATGTGTCACCTCTTGAGGGAAATGTAATAATAAGGGCAGAACAATCCAGAGTGGAAGGAACCCCGAGCACAGGGAATCTAGGTAGACAGCATGCAATTAACCAAGCTGGAATCCAGCCAGAAGATCATAGTTAGCATTCAGATTCTTAATGGAAGAAGACATGGGAACATGGGCTAGCCACAAGTCACACTGGGCTCAGGGTTATCCTCCTAGAAAGTCAGCATGCAAACCCCTCAAGTCACATACTAGACAGCTTCCAGTACAGTAATATGCAGAGCGCATTTTTTTGCAAAGAAAACTGGATTTTCTCTTATTTGTCTTTTACCTTATAAGAAAACAAAATTATGAAATGGATTGCTGAGCTTTTTTTTTTTTTTTTTTTTGGTGCTCAGTGTTACAGGGAAGACAAACCAAGTTTTAGAGCAGGCAGATGGTGCCCTTCCTGAGGATTTACTCCCAAAGGCAGTCTTATAAATGAATTTAGCTCCTTCGTGACCTTCCCTCTCACCATTTGTCATAGGCATTTTTTCTCATTAACTTCATCTTACATTAAGATTTTACGATTTTTCAGACAAATTCATTTATAATTTTTTCTAATTTGGACATAATAATCTTTCTCCAAACCCCCCAGTCCCCCGTGACTCAGCTATTTTTGACAACTTACAAAGCTCTGGAGGTGTGAAAACAGAAACTGAGAATGAAAGTTACAATTCTTACCCGGGATTAGAGACTTGCCTTCTGTTTTCTGGGATAACAAATTTGATAAATGCATTATATATAAGGTCAGCAAGAAAATTAATAGACACTCTTGTTCTGATTTAACGATTTCCCCTCTAATGGTCTCTTTATTTACCTAGTGGCTGTTGTCTTCATTAGGGCATTATGACTGATGTTTGTTAAACTAGAGGAATTGTCACTATTGGCTACTTTTCAATGGTAAATGTGGGAGAGGAGAAACAATCAAATTCAAAGTCAGCTGACAGAGAAGATGAACACAGGACTCTGCTACATGCTGTAACTTAGTTACTCCAAATACTTGGTATAAAGTTTCAAATTCAAATTAATTTCTTATTAAAGGAATTTCTTTCCAATACATGTGTTTAGAACATGGACCATTTTGAAGGGTAATAGTCCAGCACCAGCGGGGGTAGTTCACTTTGATTGACTACTCAACATAACATAAACATGTAGAAGGATCTAGAATTCTATGCAATAGGTTAACAGAATAAGATCAGCAGGTGCAGGTAAAGAAATCAGAGTGGGAAATTAAAAAAAAAAGCCATGTACACTTGCACCTGAGTCATGGTGATACTTTAATCTGCAGGTCAATCCCCAGGGTGGACAGAAACCAGTGATTTATGCCTTTGCAAGCTCAAGGTAACAAGGCTAGCTGAGCAGAGAGAAACATTTATTAATGGCAATGAGCAAAGCTCTCCTCCTGTTTCTGCTAGTCTGTTTCACACACACACACACACACACACAGACACACACACACACACACACACACACACACACACACACGACACCAAAGAGTCACACATGATTCATGGTTTCAACATGAAAATTTTCCTTGCCACCAAAGATGGGAGCAACAAACAAGCAAACAGAAAACCAAAGCAGGTGTTGGACTAGCTCACATGTTTTTGCATATCGAATCATTCAGAAATTCTACTTCATGAAGTACTATTAAAAGATGAGGATAAAAGCCAAGCATGGTGGCCAATACCTTTAATCCCAGCACTCAGAAGGCAGAGACAGGTGGATGGATCTTTGTGAGATGGAGGGCAGCCTGGGCCATATAGTGAGCTCCTGGTTAGCTGAGGCTACAGGAAAACCCTGTCTCAAAAGACAAAAAAAGCTGGGGCTGTAGAGATGGCTTAGTGGTTAAGAGCGCCAACTGCTCTTGCAGAGGACCTGGGTTCGCTCCCCAGCACCCACATGGCGGCTGAGAACCATCTGTAACTCCAATTCCAGGAGAACTCCAGTTCCAGGGGAATCCGATGCCCTCTTCTGACCTCCGAGGCATAGCACAACATGGGTGCACAAATCTACATGCATTCATACACATAAATAAATAAATAAATAAAATAAAATAAAAATTTTTTAAAAAAGAGATGAGGATAAGAGAAAACAAAATTCCTGGCTCATGCCTAGCTCTTCCTAACTCATCTGTCCCCGATTCTTCTTGGAGTAGTTCACTGACCTCTGTAGCACTCCTCTCTGATGGTAAAGTGATAGAAAGCAGGCATCTGTAGAAAGAAGACAGCTACAGCAACTTTGACTGAATACTCTCCTTAAGTTTGAAATGAAGAATGCTCTCAAAATGCAAGATTCGTGGTTGAGGAGTTGGAAAAAGATATGACTCCGATTAACTCATCAAGTCCTTTCAAGAATGAATGACTGAAACTGAACACCAGGTTGCCAAGGTTTTTATAGTCTCCCAGCGCCAGTCTACTATAGATACCAAACTGAAGATAAGGCCTTCATCACAGAGCTTGTACCTACAAAGCACTCATGAAATGTGACCAATATGACTACTGTTATCGCTGTCATTTATCATAACTACAATTAAACTACTATTTTTCATCCATTATTGTCAAGCATCCATGTAGTTTTCATGACACTGCAAGTATCATTACTAGGTGTGAGAACCCTACCCAGGGTGAAATGCTAAGCCTTGATACTGTCTTAAATTGAAAGAGCCAATATATTCATTTCATATCCTTTAATCCTTGATGAAACCCGAATCACTCTCAAAGCTGGTACACAGAAGTTGCTTTGAGATAGCTTGGTCTCCTCTCATCGGTTGGGAAGAAGATACTTCTGTTTCTTAGATGTGTTTTACACACTCACAGCCACAAGACAGAGGCGCTGCTGCAGTAGCAACGTCTATTCTAACAACTGCAATGAGAACTGTAATTATAACCCACATCTGTAGAATAAGAGAAACTGACACCAATTCTTTAATATTCTATAAAAGCATACAAAAGTTAAAAGCTGTCCTATTGTGTGAAAGAAGGCAAAATTATTATCACCAACAACTACAACAGGTGATTTAGTAGAGACTGAGGTTTAGGTTCCTCCCTGGCTGAGTGCATCATCTGCTTACTCTGGGAGATTGTGGAGGTGGGTGGTGCTCTGGGGAGCTTTTGTACTTGAAGCCCTGTATTTACTGGCATTTAAAGCTTCATGTAGTAAACAAAGGGCTGCTTAGGGATTCATGGGAAATAAAAAGTAATGATGGTAATTAGAAACCCAACAGAATGTGGTGCACTTCTAGTTTCACATGAGAAAGTTCTCTGGGAAAATCCTGGATGATGAGTGCTTGCCTCCCATGCAGGAGGCCCTGGGTTCAATCCCAGCACCGCATTACAAACAAAAAGAACAGTAAGTGTAAGACCCAGGTCTACACTAAATGCCATAGTCTCACATATCTACTTCACATTAATTACTAAAGGGCCAACAGAGGAGAATGACCATCTATCAGCCCAGGGCAGATTTAAGTTTGTTACCTGTAACTACAGTTCCTTGGGTTATGCAATTCCTTAAACTAAATACTGTTTGTAGTCTTGTGCTACTTTGTAGATTCAGATGGACTCTATGAAATGTTCCCAAAGAAACAAAAGAAACATCCTGAGAAGATGAGAGAAACACAAACTGTAAACGACTCTTTTGAGCTCTGCTGTTTGATCTGCTACCCTTAAATATTATTTTATGAGATCGACAGCTAGAAAATTTTATGAGATCGACAGCTAGAAAATTAACAACTCTCTAGTACTTTGTTGTATTAACAGGCAGATTTAAGAGATATTTTTAGGTAATAATGAATATTCTTTCACACTGAAATTCTCAAGAAAACTTACTTTATCCTATAGGCAGTATTATGTCCAACCCAATCAATTGATAGACTTGGTTTATATTAACTTTATGACTTATAAAGATGACAATTTGTGAAGTCCTTATTCTTCCAATTCTATTATTTTTCCTTTCTCAAGATTGAAGGTATCAACTAACTCAGCTCTTTTTCTGTTCATTTTCTCCCCACATTTATTATTTATAGAACTTACTTGTTCTGAATGACTTCAGTGAAGAAAGCTTACTGACATTCTTCCAAATGCCAAACACTGTTCTAAAGGCTCTATACGTATTTTATTAATCTTGCGAACATAAACTGGACATCATAATTATTCCTATCACAGGTGAGGACACTAAGTGGTTTAGTACCTTACTAAACCACTTAGTGATTATTTGAGATTATTAAACCTATTTTCATACTAGTTGCACTCTGCCCAGTTCTGTTAACAACATTTAGTGCCTTTAAGTCATCACTATAGAGAAAACACCTCTTTTTTTTAACTAGATCTTGGACTCGGGAGATAGCTCAGTCAGAAAAGTTCTTGCCTTGGAAGCAAAACGATCCTGAGATTAACCTTCAGAAACCATGTCAACAACAACAGCAAAACTGGGTGTGGTGGTCTGGATTTGAAATCTCAGCACTGAAGAGGCAGAGACAAGGGCATCTCTGAGGCTTACTGGCCAAACAGTCAGAGATTTTGCCTCAAAAAAGAGGATCTGGAGTGATGGCTCAGTTAGACCCAAGGTTTGATCTCCAGTACCTACTAAGAAGCTGGGCATGGCAGCACACATCTGTAATCCCAGTGCTGGGGAGACAGAGATGGGAGGATCCCTGGGGCTTGCTGAGCAGCTAGTCTGGCTGAATCAGTAAGCTTTAAGTTCAGTAAGAGACCCTATCCTCCAGAATAAAGTAGAGAGTGATGGTGGAAGACACACAATACTGATTTCTGATGCGTGTGCATATGTACACACATACACACACTCATCTTGTACATACACGCATGTGCACAGACACATACACATGCATATACACATGTGCGTGCGCCCCCCCCCCCAGACGATGGATAGTGCCTATGGGACAAAGCCAAGCTTGTCCTCTGGCTTCCACATGCAAGTGCACGCGCACCCCACCTCCCACATACATGCACATAAAATCCAAAACTTCTTGCTATTTTTTCTAGCTTTTCATTCATGTAGTTAATATCTAGTAACAAAAAAAGTTAACCAGGAAACAGAAGCATGTATAACTGTGAACTACTGTTAGGAAGGGTATCACAGAGGCAAAAGGTCCAGTCACAGAATGCTGAAATTGAATTAGGTTCACCACAGATTAGTTTGAGATCTCAAGAAAGCAGGTAGCACTATTCTACATACCAAAGTGAGGTGATGAGCCGACTAGAGGACTGTAAGAAATGGCACCGTGGCTTAATCACAACTCAGCAGTCTTGAAGCAGAGGTGGGCAGAAAGCTGAACAGCAAAGTGGTTTCTTTAAAGAATGTTTGGGCTGTGATTACCAGGTGTTCAAGGGCACTGGCTGTTCTCACATCAGACCTTGTACACAGGACTTCACTGGTACCACTTTGAGGACACACTGTGTGTGCTGAGGTGAGGACTTCACTGGTACCACATGGAGGACACACTGTGTGTGCTGAGGTGAGGACCGGCACCTAGAGCTGCTTGGCAGATGCCTGGGTAACCACTCTCTGAAGTTGTACAGGACTTACTTGCCTAACATTTGTAAGGACCTGGTTTTGATCCCCAGCATGGCAAAAATGCAACTCCTCTCTTCCTGTTGATGGATTCAAGGTGAAAATTTACCAAAGAGGCAGTCTAAGTTCTCTAGATCAGCCCTAAAGAGCTCCATGTAAGGCAAAGAGCTTCAGGCACAAAAGTACTACAGTCATTGTTATCAAGGGTCCAAGAGCTGAGAGAGGAAGCTATCCTGACATTGACTGAGAGATGCTTTGGGAACTGCAGGTGCAGACCTCACTTTTGTGAGAAGTGGGAGGCTTCTGCAAACCTATTGGTAGATTCAAGAGAATAGTATTCTTTCTCTGGACCTAGACTGGAGGGTTCAGAGACAGAGAGTGGTCAGGGGTGCTGAAGAGGGAGAAGCAACTGCCCAAGGTTCCCATTTCTTCTCTGACAGATCTAGGCTGAGGAAGGGGAGGAGCTGAGTGGAACCTGGAATTTGCACTATTATATGCACTGATCATACTTGATACTGAATTGAGCTACTTGAGAAGGAAAGGAAAGCATCTTGATGATCAGTCACCTGCACTCTTGACTTGGGAGGAGCATAATGTAATTTTTGTGCTAAGGAATGATGCTGGGGCGTGGGTCAGTGGCATCTCTGTGGATGCTCCATGGCTACAGCATCCCTTTTAGGTACCACTGGACTTTTGTTTCTTTGTAGTTCCACAGTCTCTACTCTCTGGCACAGCTTACGAGGATTAACACTAGTTCATCTTGACCCCATAAGGGAAGTACTTTAATCTTTATACTCATGTTGTTCACATTTAGCAGTCAATATCCAAGATGGACCAGTGGCCAGAATTTTGAACAAAAAACAGCAGTTACAATGTGGAGGAAAGGGAAGTGACCAATGTCTGGGTTGAATTACTGACAGTAGTGTCTAGAGGAAGGAACATACAGTACACATGGATCAAAACTGGAGTGAGTTCAAGAAAGATGAGGAAAACAAGAATCTTTTATTTTTTGGCCTTTTTGAGACAGGGTATCCTTGTAGCCCCAGCTGGCCTGCAACTCACTACATAGACCAGGCTGGCCTCAGTCTCCCCTGCTTACATCTGCTGTGACTAAACACATGGCCACCAGGTCTAGCTAAAACAAGAATTTTTAAATCTATATCCAGAAAATGATGGGGGTGGGGTGGGCAGATACAGGAAATGAATGAGGGGAGAAGTAAAGGGCAGATGCAAAGCAGGGCATAGTTACACACATTACTTGTAAGAGCAAACCTGACTGCAAGATTCTGAAGTCAGATTCCAGGACTACAATCCTGGTCTTGCTGCACTGGTGAGTGGTGTCTTTTTGTTCAGTTATTCAATACCTAAGTGTTCCAGTATCAAATGTGAAAAACTGGGTTAAAAAAGCACCTTCCTTATAGGTTTATAAGGCTCACATTATATGAGGTGGTGTGTGTGTGTGTGTGTGTGTGTGTGTGTGTGTGTGTAACTGCCTATAAGTGAAGTGCTCAACAAAAACTAGCTGTTCTTGAGTAGCCAGAGCCTCTACGTGTTGGGGGAACTTTTCCTTTGAAGGACTCTATTTTGTAATATAACCTTCTCTTTCTCAATTGTGGGTAGATTTGCTCTTTGACTTAGTTAAAACAGAAATACCTTGAAAATGTTTAATGAACATAGAAAAGGTAAAGTGTATGTTGAAAAAATGCAATCCTTACCAACAAAAATCCACAAGAAAGTAACATTTAAAAAACACACCTCATAAACCCCTCAGGACATTGAGCTGTTTTCTAATTTATTGCACTGTTTATCTCCGAAGCCACTAAGTAAAGGATTAATATTTGACAAAGAAGTTAAATATAGTTTAAAAAGGGATTTTTTTGTTTTGGATCTCTGAATCACTCGGCAAAAAGGTTTTATTCTGAGATGTTTGAAACAAAAATCAAAAGAGTGGTCATGCAAATGAGTTGAAAGGAAAAATTCTTAAGATTTTATTGTGGGATTTATTTGAAGTTTTCAAAAGAACATCAGGGAAAAACTTCTATCAGGCAGGCAACTTAAAGACAATTAAATAAATCATTCCAGTGGTGAAATTTTTTCTTGACAGACCAGGATTCAACTCTCAGCTTGAACAGGTCTTGACAGACCTTGCAACTCTCAGCTGTGTGATTAGTAAACTTATGAGTAGGACTAAGGGCAAGAAAGCAGAAGCATATTCTACCCAAAGTTGTAATTTAATTAAAATTTCTGCTGAAGCAAAAGCAGACTTCATGAATTTTTATCATGGGTGGTACCAAAGTACATGCATTAAGAAACCAAGCAGCTAAATTAGGTTAGTTTAATGGCTTGTAATATGAGGAAGAAAATGCACAGTTATACGGTGAAGGTTCCTATAGCCAAATGGGAAAAGGGTTCAGTACCTGCTTGCCAGTATTGAGTCGAGATGGCAGAAAGCCCTCGTTCAAGGAAGCAGCAGGAGACCGTCACCCACAGTACCCTGACCAAAATGCTCTATGTCCATGCAAAAGGAATGTGTGAACTATTTCTAAAGGAGCCATGGCTTTGGAATGTGTCAGAATAAATTTTATGTAAGGGTTAGAGGAATGCTTTCCTGAACTGAGCAAAGAGGGTGCCTGCTTCTAACACCAGTCTGCAGGGGGCCTGCTTCTAACACCAGTCTGCAGGGGGCCTGCTTCTAACACCAGTCTGCAGGGGGCCTGCTTCTAACACCAGTCTGCAGTGGAACTTCATCACTGAGAAGGGAAGTGCCTGGAACGCTGACTGCTTGAGGAAGAAAGGGAGTTTTCTGTGTGGAGAGTTTACTAAGTCATTTGCAAACCTTTTTCTACTGAAGCGAGCTATTAAAGAAGGCGAACAAACTGAGCCTTGTGGCACAAGCATATCATCCCAGATATTCAAGAGGTGAAGGCAGAAGGATCACAAGTTCAAGACCTGCGTGGCTCACAGTAAGGCCAGCCTGGGAAACTTAATGAGACCACATTCCCCTTTTTCCTCCCCCTAAAAATGCTGAAAAAAGAGCTGAGGATGTAGCTTAGTGGAAAAGTGCTTACTTAGCATATGCAAGGCCTGGGCTTAATCCCCAGTACCACTAAAAATAAGAGAGGGGAACATTTTACATCTGCCCACTCTCCTCATTCCTCTTCCTAGGATATCACCTCTATCTAGCACAGAATTGTTTCATATCAGTAAGTCATTGCTAAAAAATTCTTTAAACTGTATTTGCATTTTTATATCCATATATTAGAAATGCGAGAGAGCCTAATGGCATTTTTGGTATTGTTTCTTTATCGCATATTCTCTCATCAGGCAGGCTCAGGATTACTATCGCCATTTGACAGGTGACAGCTGTCAAATTTGCAACTTCTGGCACAAACTGATGACTTATACCTCCTATCTCATGTCTACTATGTGGTTGGCCCTAAGAGCATCAAGATTGTAACCCCAAACGAAAGTTGCCCAGTGCTTATCATACTGTTTCTTCACCTGTATTCTTGTTTCAACAAATGACACCCCTGTCCATCTAGCTGCTCAAACCTTGTCTTTGACAGCTATCAGTTCTTCATCTTCTCTATCAGCTCCCCGCCTTTTCTAGCCCCTTGTTACAAAGTCTCTGAAATAGGTCCACATTTTTCCCATACTCTCTCCCCTAATACTGACCAACAAAATATCCCATTGAACTGCTGTTAGCAGTCTATTTGAACTTTACACGCACTCTTTCCATTCAGTGTTTTCTCTTAGAAGGGATATTTCAAATATCAAATATGATTGGCTCTTTTTTTAAAAAAATTTTTTTTTAATTTCCATATGTGTATGAATGCATTGTCTGCATGCAAGTTTGTGCACCCGTGACGTGCAATGCCATGGAGGTCAGAAGAGGGTGTCGGATTCCCCTGGAACTGGAGTTCTCCTGGAATTGGAGTTTCAGACGGTTCTCGGCCGCCATGTGGGTGCTGGGGATAGAACAGGGGTCTTCTGCAAGAGCGGTCGGCGCTCTTAACCGCTAGGCCATCTCTCCAGCCCCAGCTCTTTTTTTGTTATCTTTTTGAAACAAGGTCTCCCTGTAGCCTCAGCTGGCCTGAAACTCACTATTTAGCCAGGTCGGCTGAATGTCATAGCGATCCACCTGCCTCTGCCTCCTGAGTGCTGGGATTAAAGGCACACACCCACCTTTGATTGGCTCTATTTAAAGCACTTCAGTGATTACACTCAGGATAAAGCTCCAGTTCTATAGAAGCTTGCAGACCTTCAAGATTTTGTCCCTAGCTATGGTACCAGAGTTACCTACCACAAGTCTTAAGTTAAAATATATTGGAAAACTATTTTGAACTCTGCTCAAGATTTTTATTTTATGTTCTCACCTTCTAGAATGTTTTAGTTTAGTGTTGCTTTGTGACAATATCATAGCCTGGAAAACAAACAGAAACTCATTTCTAACAGTTTTGGAAGCTAGGAGTCTCAGACCAAGCACTGGAAGATTTAATAAGGGGCTGTTTTCTTATTCTTGTTATGTCTTCACATGGTGAGAGAGGGCCAGAGTGTTCTCTGGGCTATCTTTCATAAAGGTATTAATCCCAGTCACAAGGGCTCCAAGATCATAATTGAATGACCTCACACGTACTCTACTTCCTAGCCCCACATGGTAGTATTTCAACACGTTAATTTGGGGTGGAGGGCAAAAACATCCAGTTCAAACCACTGATTATTTATTTTATCTCCAATTCTAGAAACACCATTCCTGCTCCTACCTGTCCGCCCTCCAAACCAATTGCCCTTCAACCTCTGCTTACATCCCCTGTTTTCTGGATGACCTTTCTAATGCCCAAGTCTGAATTTGGTTGCTAAATTATGTGATATCTCAGAACTCTAAACTGTCCCAGAAATGGATAACCACACTGTTCTGTATTTGCATGTTTATTTATATGTCTGTCTGTTTCTACTAAATTAACAGCCACAAAAGCAGAAGACATGTATTTGTCAAGGATTATAGCCCAATACAAATCCTCAAACACTGGTTAAATGAATGAATAAATAAATAAATGCTTTTTCAGAAATGCTATTACAGGAGTTAGAGAAATTGCTCAGTGGTTAGGAGTACTTGGTACTCTCTCAGAGGACCCAGACTCAGTTTCCAGTACCCATATGGTGGCTCAAAACCATTAGTAACTCCAGTTCCATGGGATCTGATGCCATCTTTGGGCCTCTGGCAAAAATGGTATTTTATTTTATTTTTTATTTACTGTGTGTGTGTGTGTGTGTGTGTGTGTGTGTGTGTGTGTGTGTGTGTGTGTTTTGAGACAGGGTCTCCCTATAGTCCCAGCTGTCCTGGAACTCACTCTGTAGAGCAGGCTGGCCTTGAATTCACAGAGATCCTCCTGCCTCTGCCTCCTAAGTGCTAGGATTAAAGGTGTGCGCCACCACGCCCAGCTTTTTTTGTGTGTGTGTGTAAGTGTATGTTTGAGACAGAGTCTCCCTGTAGCCCCAGCTGTCCTGGAACTCACTCTGTAGACCAGGCTGGCTTTGAACTCACAGAGATCCACCTGTCTCTGCCTCCCAAGTGCTATGATTATAGGCGTGTGCCACTACGCCTGGCTCATGGTATTTTTAAATAACTTGGTTTGGTCAGTCTTAGGTTTTTGAACAAGAGGAAATGAAGGAGGGCTCAAACCTTGACTGTGGCTCCTGGGAAGAAGAGCCAGTTGCCTGTGTCCACTGGGTCAAGACTATCTTCCAAAACCACTTGTCTGTGGGCTGAGTTGATGACCAGGATGTTATCCAAGGCCCAGCAGGCTTCGTACGCCTCCCCTACATGGAGACTGTCCTGCTTCCACTGGAACTGCACGTTCTCCCCTTTGGCATCCTCAGGCAGGTAGAGAATGTGGATGATTGTGCTGATGTTGGAAGGGGCTCTGGAACACAGGGCAGAAGCAGAAGTCAAGCAGAAGTCAAGCACTCCTTTTGTATAGATGAATTTTATGATTGCAGCCTCACTACCTAGAAAAATTGTGATCATCGTAGATTAAATACAAGGCACAGTACCTCAACTTTTAGAATTGGCTGATTATTACAATTTTCATATTAAGTGATGGCAGATTATATATTAAAAGTCTTCAAGATGTTTACATTTGACACAAAACTATGGGCATGCAAGTAAAGGAACATTGAAAAGAGTGACACATACTATTATGCTCACGTAAAAATAATCAGACTGTATTTAGGTCAGTTGTTGCACATGGTAAATATTCAACTTAAAAGTTTATATGCTAAGCCGGGCGTGGTGGCTCACGCCTTTAATCCTAGCACTCAGGAGGCAGAGGCAGGTGCATCTTTGTGAGTTCAAGGCCAGCCTGGTCTGCAGAGCAAGTTCCAGGACAGCTGGGGCTATAGGAAGACCCTGTCTCAAAAAGATAAAAAAAAAAAAAAGTTTATATGCTAATAAAAAAAGGAAATTATCTTAATGTTGACTCTTTGAAATTAAGAATTAGCAGTCATTTTCTACAATATGTTTAATAACTGTCTTTAATAATTATTTTAGTAATAAATATAGTTTTATGTATTTAGACTGCATATAGATTCTTTTCATGGACTAAAATCTACTCGTTTATAATTCTTTACAACTGCACAGAGGTCAATCTTTAAAATATGATTTTTGAGATAACTTAAGATTTTTCATATATCTATTAGAATCTAGTGCCTTCTCCTATATAATAAAACTTTTATTAAGCATTTTATTCTACCAAAGTAGAAATATGCTGTAGTAAAAATTATCATTTTTGCTGTGATTAAAAATGATACTAAATAAAGCCGGGTGTGGTGGTGTACATGTTTAATCCTAGCACTTGGGAGGCAGAGGCAGGTGGATCTTTGTGAGTTCAAGGCCAGCCTGGTCTATAGAGTGAGTTCCAGGACAGCTGGGGCTACAGGGAGACCCTGTCTCGAAAAGACAAAAAAAAAAAAAAGATACTAAAATGCAAACTTGTGGTATGCCAGGCCTGCTATATAAATTCAGGTTTGGGAAGGGCTAAAAAAAAAAGCCATAGTCCTTCACCACCAATGAGCAAATATAATATATATATATATATAATATAATATTTATGTAGAATTGGGTCAGTGTAGGTTACAGATGATGCACCTCACCTTTGGGGACAAGCAATTCCCTTCTCTTTTATAATACTTCATGCTGACTATTTTTTAAGCTTCCAAAAGAATTTAATTGGTTGAGAGAATATACTTTGGTTTCAGGTGGCAATTAGAAATAGCTTCACACTGGACGGCCAAGGTAAGAGAATTTGCATTCATGAGTATAACGCTTTGGTCCACAGCCCAAAACTGAAGGTGCCATTGAAAGTGAAAAACATAAATGCAGTCAGCTGAATGATCTTCTTACATTGTAATTAAAGAGTGTGCTTTCATCATTTATCATTTTAAAAGATATAGCTGTTCTCCAGCTATAAATATACATTACAATTTACTTAAGTCATGAAATGTAATATAGCAGAAAGAAAGGTGTAGAGATAGTTACATAAATAATTTAAATGAATACATTATCAATACTACTAGAAATTAGAAAGAATAGCAAAATATTCTGTCATAGAGTTGGCACAGCATGCCAGAGCTCAGCTTGCTGTAAATACTTGAGTTATATTTTATGCATCCATACTGGAAAACACTTCATTAAAATCCATGGGTTAGCATCACTCCTCAGTTTTGTTTAGATTAGAACTTAGATGTGTAGGGTTCACTTATTTTATTTATTTATTTATTTATTTATTTATTTATTTATTTTTGTATGTGTATGAATGTACTGTCTGCATGCAGGTCTGTGCACCCATGTCGTGCAATGCCGCGGAGGTCAGAAGAGGGTCTCGGATTCCCCTGGAACTGGAGTTCTCCTGGAATTGGAGTTACAGACGGTTCTTAGCTGCCATGTGGGTGCTGGGGATCGAACCCGGATCCTCTGCAAGAGCGTCGGTGCTCTTAACCGCTAGGCTATCTCTCCAGCCTGGTTCACTTATTTTTAAAAATGCTAGAAGCCTTGTATAAACTGGTTTAGTATTAAAAACTGTCAAACTAATATTTCTTCTGCTTCCCTAAATAAACCACTGTCCTTTTAATATACACAGCAAAGGAAAATAGCCTATGAGAAAAAATACTCTCAAAACTAATAGAAAACACTCCACTTAAGTTTGGCAATCTGCGAACCAACTCAAGTGATTGTAATCACTTCATAACAATCTGGGGGACTGTTTTCCTTTGTATCTTATCCCTTTAATTAGGCATCTACTTTGAATTTTATTTTCTGATTTAAACTCAGCCGTGGTGGTAAACAGGATTTGGGATTTTGTAACTTAATCAAGTATTTTCAACATGAGTGGGCTCCTTTCTGAAGCACCCTACTTCACTTTCTTATTGAAAAACATTTGAAATAAAGAAAATATAAGCTTTTAAGATGGGCCTGAGGGACATAAGATATTAAGTGACTAAACTAGAGATGAGCTACAAAGGCCTCGCAGCTATTAAATCTGCATCCTCTGATGGGAAGGGATTCAAGCAGACCCAAGACACTCTCAACTGGATATGCCAGGCCAGAATCAGGCCTGCAACAGGTGCGGATATTATGTGGCAGAGGATGCTGTCATAAAGGTTACCCTTCCAAGTGTACTGTTATCCAAAATAGTTTGGTATAAGGTGTATTGGCAGGAAGTTGTGAATGTGAAAATGGAATTTCTAGCAACATTTCCTTCAAGAAGGACAAACCATGATAGATTCACTTGACAGAATGAACAGCCTAAGTACTTTAACCATGAAGAAGAGTCAATGGTGCAGGGAAGGCAAACAGAGAAATTAAAATCTATTTACAACAGAATTTAAGAAAGAACTTTAAATTGTAACAAACCTTATTTTCTCAAGCTGAATCCAATCAGCAGTATTATTCTTGGCATATGACACAGTAATGCTTGGGTCAGAATAACTAAATCGACATGAACCTGACCCTGCAAAGAGACACAACAATACATTTCAATGTTTAAAAATAATGCATTTGCATATTGTTTCCTGATAAATATTTTCAGAAATTTAAAAAACTATTAGAGCGCCCCAATCTCCTATGTTGAAATTTCCTGTCTTCTATTTTCACAACTACTATTTAATAAATAATCTTAAGAACAAAAGAGAAAGTAAAAATGATAAATTGTAGATTTCTTTAGAGCCACATTAGATTTGAAAAACAAACAATTCTATGGCAAGAAACATCTAAATTTATAGACTGATTAATAATGCCATAATTGCTTTAGAAAGCTAATATTAATGAATAGTGATTAATGAATAGTGATTACTTTAAATGGAACATGAGCTATTGGAACCTCATCTCTTTCTGTGTATATATTATATAAATTATGAAACAGTGCATGAGGAAATTAAATACTGTAACAAAAACTCAAGCACTAAATGAATGAGAACTTCTGAAGATGTGACTGATATTACTTTACTACAACCCAGCATTTGATATGTAAAATAAAGACATAATATCCCATTGTGAATATTACATGATTACTTCTCATTATTGTTTTCAATATTGAAATATGAATACCAAAGGAAGCTTTAGAACTGATTAAGAATTTGTTTCTCCAGACTCAATGAACTTATCTAATGAAGAATAGTCTGACTGTAATTTCAAAGATCTCAGAAAACCCAAAACAGCCATGAAGCATTTGTTAAAAGTTTGTTGTAACTAATACAGCAATTTTTTTTATATTGCAATAAAAACAAATGAACCAAAAGGAAAAGAAACAGTGCAATTTGTGTTTAACTTTCGCCCATCTGCTAGGGGAGCTTCAGTTTCATCAAATAGCATCTGTTGATGGTTTTACATTTGAAGTATTCAGGGCACCAAGCTTTCATCAGACTCATTTATTTCATTTCAGTGGTGTTCAGTATAAAACCAGTTAGTTTGCAATTGCCAAAGCTGGCAATGGGCTACAAGGCCAAACAGCAGTTTTCTTCGATTTATTCTCACAGCTGAGATGTAGGTGAAAATGGATTAAACAAGAGAGTATTCAAAAAAGAGAGCGCCCCCCCCAGCTACCCTGATCTACATGGAAACCCACCTTATGTCACGTAATTGTTGCTAAATCCTACCTGTTCCTAGCAGTTGCTTAAAATAAATATCAAACTGCGTGGCTGGAAATGGAAGCTGGCAGGATTTGTGGACAAACTTTAACACAAACAAGAATGAGGCCTGGCAGAGAATGTTTCTTCAAAGGCAAGTTCAAATTATCCTAAAGACTTAAGCATTATTCATGTGCTTCCTTTATGTTTTACATGCCCAGAGTGCTTAAAAGAAAATGAACAAGATGAATCCTTGGGGAGGATAAAAAATAATAAAATCGTATAGCTACAGAAAGCAACCTCTCACAAATTGTTTATAAAACAGGCAGAGAAGCAAGGTTGACACATATCAAAAATATATTCAAGAGAGCCTCATGACTATACCATTTCTGTCACCTTTCTTATGCTACCATTTTGATGCTATAAGATTAGAATTATTGCATACTTATAAAACAAAGAGAAACATGGCAGGTGGCTCACTTTTCCACAGCCACTTGGTCATTAAAGTCTTTTCTATCCAAAATGTGTCATTACACCCATCTCCTCCTCACCATTGTCAAGGGGCCCTTACTGGATCTTTACAGGTCTCCGCAATTGTGGTTAGTTCATCTCTCCATTTCCAGCCTCCCCTGTCCTCATCAAGCGCACTGCTGCCGCACTCTTTCTGTAAGTGAATTACTCCTTGTATTCCTTCCTTGCTTTTTTTTTTTTTCTTTTTTTCTTCCTTGCTTATAATCTAATAATTCCCCAGTCCCTTCAGGACAGAGCTACAGATCTACCTTCAGCAGAGCAAAGAGTATACGATTTTAGAGATCAAAAGTGTACTCTGAAGAACAGAACTGGCTCAGGGCTATCATAGAGGGTTCCAACAGAAGGGTGGACACCTGGGACGCCTGGGAGATCATGACTCAGGCTTGGGGCACAAGGGGCCTGCCAAAGGAACTGAGATGAGGGCAGCCAGCTGGAGGAAGCACCTTCTGAAGAGACGTTCACCCTTGGAAATCTGCCTCACTCAGAGGCTGCTCCTGGACTGCCTTTCCAAGTGGTGCCAGTCCAGGGCATGAATGACACCCCATTCTCACTCATAGTAAAGCTGTGTGGTGACTGGGTGTCCCTGGTTCACATAAGCCATTTGAGATTGAAATCCTTTCTGTTGCAGAGATTTCAGTCAGGAGAGTAAGGTTCGACTTTTCGCCACTGAATACGGTTGTCTGCCCCTCGTGTGGGGAGAGGAGGAGTCAGTCACTCTTCACTCCTTTCTTGTGGACTCAGATGCCTAATGCTCCGTCCTCTACCCAGGTGTGGTTTGCAGAGAGGTCACTTCAAAGCTCCTCTAATAGATCAAGGAGACAATCTCAAGCAGGCACTACCTGCAACAGGTACCTCTTTATTTTCCCCTCTTAAATTAAAGATGTGTAACTGTCAAGTCCTAAATATCAGACCAGAAAAGAAAGGCAGTCCCAAATGTCAAATGCTAAATATCCTTTCATTTGAAGATCCATTTCTCTTACATCAGATCATTTCCAATACAATCACTCACTCGAAAGTAGCAATATTGTAAGAATTGAAAAAGATGGAGAGACTTTCTTTAACATCCATGGTGACAAACCACCATCTCAGAAACAAGGATGGACTGAAAATTGGTCTTAACAAGTCAAGCATTTTCTTGGGTTCTTACAGGCAAAGAAGTTTTTTTTTTTTTAAACTTTAATTCTGTCCCACAAGGATACAAAATGATCCAGTTTAGTATTCATAAATAAAATTAGTGAACTTCTAGAACACACTGAGGATGCCACATAATCTAGGAAATTTGGGTCCTGTCCAGTATTGCAAACATGATCATTGTGCACAGCGTCTGAGAGAGGACACCATATTTTATGTTAAAAGGATTCATTAGTGCTCTCTCTGGCTGGTCTTGGTTGTCAATTCTTAATTTTAAATAGACAAACTGATAAATGGCAATGATAAATAGACAACAGTTGTTGTTTACAGCACTGTTGATAGTTCAAGACTGCAGTGTATGATAGATCCTTTTAGCAGCAGTTCTCCTCTGACTGAGGACATAGCTGGTTCATCTTCCTCTGTGGTTAAATGAACAGATTCTTTGCTTATTATTTTTGGTTTGACTAACAGAAATCTCTGCAGAAACTGTGATGCTTACAAAAATTTTTCAAAAATAGATTTTTAAATATATATTTTATTGAATTTTTGTGCATTTCATGCAAGGCATCTTAACCATACTCAGATCCCTTCCCATATCCTTAGCCCCCATAGCCTGCCCCCCAGATTTCATGCATTCTGCCATACCATTAAGGCCTATGGAGTCAAGTTTGTGTCCTCAGGTGTCCCTCAGCGTGAGTTCACCCACTGGAGCCTGCTCTGCCTGTCTAGCATCACTCCCTTAAAGACCAGCTCTCTCTCACCCAGCAGCTGCCAACAGTTCCTCGGCTAAATGGTCTGCTGCCCATTTTCCCAGTTCCGTGCTGGGTTTTTGTCTGAGTTTGCAGTGGGTCTTGTGCACACTGTCACCACTGTTCTAAGTTCCTATAAGCAGCTTCCCAGAGGCCTGGAAGACTCGGTTTCCTTGTGGACATCCATCATCACTAGCTACTACAATCTTTGCACCCCTTCTTCCACATGGTCCCTGAGCACTGGGTGGCAGAAGTTTAATATAGGAGTGCTATCTAGGGGCATGCACTCTATAATCTCTTATCCTCTACACTTTATCCAGCTGTGGCAAAACAGGATCTTAATTAGAAGTTATTTTGAAATGATAGAACTTAAACATGTTTTAATCACTTCACTAAATTCTTGTAAACACAGAGCAGATCACTGAGATAACCTCATAACTGGAGTCTCAAATAAACAATAAATGTTAAACTTCCAAAGATTTTCTTTATTAGTTATTTGTTTTAAAAAGCTATGGGAAACTAAAGAGATTGGGGCAGAGGTGGGGCAGGGGGTGGGGTGGGCCGGAGAGATGCCTCAGGGGTACAAAGCACTGGATGCTCTTGCAGAGGACCCAGGTTTGATTCCCAGCAACCACCTGGCAGCTAACAACCATCCATAACACCAGTTCCAGGGGATCGGATGCCTTCTTTTGACTCCATGGGCATTATACAATGTGAGTGCATTCACATATATGTAGGCAATACACTCATACACATAAAATAAAAATAATAAATAGTTTTTTAAAAGAGATTTTTTTTTGACAGGGTCTCCCTGTAGCCCTAGCCTGTGTGGAATTCACTATGTAGATCAGGCTTACATTGACCTTACAGAGATCTGCCTGCCTCTGCCTCCTGAGGTCTGGGATTAAAGGTGTTCACCCATCATTTCCAGGGAAGGTATTTTTTTTTAAGTTGTTACATTCTTTTTTTTTTTTTTTTTTTTTTTTTGTCTTTTCGAGACAGGGTCTCCCTGTAGCCCCAGCTGTCCTGGAACTCACTCTGTAGACCAGGCTGGCCTTGAACTCACAAAGATCTACCTGCCTCTGCCTCCCAAGTGCTAGGATTAAAGGCGTGCGCCACCACACCTGGCTAGGTTGTTGCATTCTTTAAAAAAAGAAGCAACATACTAGTATTTTCCAACTCAGATTGTGTGTGTGTGTGTGTGTGTGTGTGTGTGTGTGTTATATCTGTGGGGGTCAAAGTACAGACTCAGGTGTCAGCTTCAGCATAGTTCACCTTTTATTTTTGAGACAAAGTCTCTAACTGACCTGGAAATTACTAATTAAGATAGGCTGGGAGGCCAGTGAGTTCCAGAGATTTGTCAGTCTTCATTTCTCTACTGTGGGGTTTACAAACGTGCCACCATACCCAGCTTATTTTTTATTTTTTATTTTTTTATTTATTTTTGTATATGTATGAATGTACTGTCTGCATGCAGGTTTGTGCACCCCTGTTGTGCAATGCCACGGAGGTCAGAAGAGGGTGTTGGATTCCCCTGGAACTGGACTTAAAGACGGTTCTCAGCTGCCATGTAGGTGCTGGGGATTGAACCCAGGTCCTCTGTAAGAGCAGTCAGTGCTCTTAACCGCTAGGCCATCTCTCCAGCCCCTACCCAGCTTTTTTACACGTGTTCTGGGGAGTCAAACTCAGGTCTTCAAGCTTGCAAGACAAGCATTACTTTATCAAGGGAGCCATCTCCCTAGCCTCTAACTGATATAATTTTAACTATGTAAAAGAGCTAATCTGATATGATACTATAATCAGAAGCAAATGTAAGATGCCTGGTGAATTCACACTTGTATCCAAATTAACACATTGTGTTAATGACTTGACAAACCTACCACTAAGGCACACCCTAGTCCATATGACTACATTTCTGAAAATGTTTTATTGTAAACTTGGTCTATGCTATAAACCACTTTACCCAGTTTAAAATTATAACTAAAATTGGGTATCAGCCTTGTTTTTATTTAAATAGTATAGTAATGCCCCTACTATAATTGATTAAAAAATAGGCAAATAACTTTGTGTTTTTGTTATGGAAGCCAGACCACAATAATAAGTGGTCACCTAATGGATCAACAAACCATAAATTAATCTCTAATATCGTGGCTATACTGAACTTACATTCTACTTTGTCAGTCTTGCTCCACTCAATCTCAGCTGTCATTTTCCTGCCCAGCCCTTCTCCCTCCCCTTACTGCTCTTGTCTGCACAAGGTTCGGGGCAAGCGGAGATCTTACGGCTCTGACACTGGCCACTGCTTCTGTTGGGCTCACGCACACACTTCAGGCCTGTGCTCAATGGCTTCACTCTCAGAGGCCTTACCCTGTCCGCCTTCAATAAGATGCTCCCCTATCACTCGCTGACCCTGATTTATTTCCCTCCTTGCACTGCCACTTCCTGACATAGTCATGCAATGAATATCTCATCCCACCAGAATGTCGGCTGTGCCAGAGCATAGATTTTATTTGTCAGAGCCTGCCTCCTGCTCATACCAAAGAAGCGTTCAATGAATATTTAGTGATTGAAATAAATCTCTTCTAGATTTAGTTAAATGTAGGAAGAAAGTCTTTAGAATACAGTAGTAGCACTACTGTATTATCACCATTGGCTCTTGTGCAGCCCCTTTCTGCAGGATAGGGAGATGCTGCGATGCACAGCCTCGGTCCACCAGCATGGAGACTGACACTCTTGGAGGAACCAGACAGGCTGCACACTGACTTCTTTTAAATTGGCCCTGAGGACTATCTGATCACAGTGGCATATGAATTTACTAATACTGCACCTCTTTTCTCAGTTTAACATCTTCCTCTGGTAACATAAGCCAGCTACAATTGGTAACAAGATGGCAACTACTTCCGTATTTCTTACATAGGCTGTTTTAAAACAAACAACATGTTTTATAACAAAATGCATTCCTGCTGAACTCATGGTTCACTCTCCACCTGTTCTAGGAATTCAGAGCACAGTGTCAAGACATCTACAGAACCATGAAAATGAAGCACTTATTTTACAAGTGAATTGCCAGGGGCACAATCTCCACTACTTACTCAAGGTTGTTTGGAGGGTTTATTTGGTATAGACACACCCATTTTTGTCTCTCTCTTTTATACCAACAGCAAGAATTTGTGTGTCAAGTTATGAAGTCTCCTGCTGTAGAATATTCTGAATGCAAAAAATTCACTTCAACTGCTTGCATTAATGCTTATTATTTGCTAAGAATCAGAACACATAGTTCAGCAGTATATAGTCATCTCCATGGCCCCTGTAGATGACTATGCTACAGGAAAAGCAATAAAATATATAGAAGTATATTAAAGAAGAAACTGGAACTTGAAAGGAAAAACTGAGGTGACTTGTAGAAGAGTGTGAATGAATAAAGTGAAAATAGTTTATCAGAATGCAAATGTGTAAAAGTAATGCAACATACATAAATGGCATACTTAATTATAACACTTTTA
Source organism: Rhizomys pruinosus (assembly GCA_009823505.1). Taxonomy (NCBI): domain Eukaryota; kingdom Metazoa; phylum Chordata; class Mammalia; order Rodentia; family Spalacidae; genus Rhizomys; species Rhizomys pruinosus. The sequence continues at coordinate 493,311 of VZQC01010551.1, read as the reverse complement.
GTGTACACAGAAGTGAATTCATCATGAAGCTGATGAAACACTGGTTTCCCACCTTTCAAGGTCCTTTCGGGGGCTCTAGTAGTGTGTCTGCATGACTGTGTTATAAAATACCTGCAATCTGCATTCTGCCTATCCCTCATTGCGTTATCCTTCCCCTGCGCTATCCTTGCGTTAACATCCGGTGTTGACATGGCCATGGCTGCTTTGGGAATTTAGGTAAGGAAAAGTTGAAGGTACATTTGTTGTGAGTTGCTGTGACATGGCTCTGTGGTTCAGATCTATTTTAGACTGTAGTTATTCTCAGAATGGAAAGAGCTACCAAGAAGTCCTAACACCCACTGTGCTGCTGCACCCAGCACCATGACTCAAAGAAAACGATGATGCACTACTTAATGAATGACGTCAATTCAGACTAGTTTGAGATTAGTCACAGCACAGAGAAAGTTAAAATGTCCTGAAATCTAAATGACACTTTGTTCTGTTTAATAATGATCCCTCAATCTAAATGACATCCTCAGTAAGGAATAGGGATAGTAAAATATTAAATATCAAAACTAAACTCTCCTTCAAAGCTAGAGCAGAATCATTTTTTCTGTTCTCTCTAGAGGAAATATTATTAGATTGCTGTTATATAAAGAAATAACTTATACGCAACCCAAAGAGCAAGTATAAAATATTGTAGGGTCATCCAGAAACTTTAAAAATATGTTTCATTTCCTGCTTTTGCAATGCTTGTAAAGTTGTCAGCTTCTACAAATGTGGAACTTGTATTTTTTTTTAATTCTAAGTAAATAATAGTATTTGTGCCTAATTTTATTTATGTGGTATTGCATTTTTTCCTTAGAAACTCTAGGAACTCCCCCCCTAAACTGAAATCAAATGTGCCTACAAAACTTGAGTATACTCCTGTATAAATCAAGCATGGCATGTTCATTCCTGAATGAACATGCATTTCATGCATGTCTGAGATCCCAGGTCTCAAAGCACAGGAATCCACATACAAACTTTATCTGCTACTTTGTTTAGGATGGCACAATCCAGTAATAAAAGTATTTTAACAACAGGAGAACAGTGGGAAGAGAACCAGGATGTGCAATGTTCATATGGTCATGCTGTATGTGATAAATGCATATATTTTTTCTGTAGCAAACAAGCTTTAAGTACTGAGAATTTGTGTTTCCATTTTGAATATCTTTGCATGTAGTCTTCCTAAAATGTTTTCTTCCCCAGGTATGACTAACTTTCATAGACTCAAACCAGTTGCTTCCATATTTATTCTTTTACTGTCGTGCTCACAAAAGAAGAATGCTGCTTTATGTATTTTTCTACTGCACTGATCAGTTCTATAAGATGTGTTAAACTATTTATATATATTTATTGAGTTTCTGTGTACTTCATATAATGGAACTTAATCAAATTTAGACCTCCTCATCCTATCCCCCCACCTGCCCCACCACTGGATTTCATGCATTCTACATACATGTTAAGTCCTATCCAATCGAGCATTTGTACCCAGATGTCTTTCTGTGTTCATCCACTGGAGTCTAGTCAGTCTATCCAGGGACATTAAAGCAGATCAACTCTCCCTCACTCAGCAGTAATTAGTTGCCAGTAAATGCATATAATTTTGTCAAGTTAAAATAAACATATAAAATCTGCTGAAAATGAGAATTTATAATTTCTGGAATTCTTTTCTGTATTGCTGAAAGTAGGTTTGGCTGAATTAAAAGTAAATGGATCACATTACCACTGGATTAGAATTGATGGAATTACTGTTAAGCAATTAACTGTTTTGGGTAAGAAACCTTTACTTTTGGATATGAACCTGAATAAAATCTCACAATCCTCAGAGGTTCAACACAGGCCATAGTGGACCTGTAACTTTTACCCCCTGCAGCACTGTGGTGCTATGCTGGCTGGGAAGCTCTGAGAGCAGTTAGTTTATAATCTCAAGAATCTACAGTACATGAACAATAGCAATTAAGTGTTAATTGAATGAAGCCCATCTTAAGCAAAACTGTTCACTGTGTAATAGATCATTTGTCATCACATACACATATGAGCAAGACTACAAATATCTCCTAGGGGCAGAACTTTCCAAAATTCACAAGGAAACTTCTTTCTTCCCTTCCTTATTATGTAGATGATATAAAATAAACAACTTAAAGCAGAACTGGATTTTTGATAAAAATCAAAGCCATTTAAAAATATTAGTAACTATTAATGAACATTGACGAGTTGTTCTTGTTTGAAATAACAGCCATGCAGCTTCTTCATCCCATTAGTCTGGATGAGTAGTGGATTTAAAATAGTTCACTTAATTTATAGTTTTAGAAAGTTAATATAGTGCATATACCATATAGTATATACCATATAGATATGGGGGACTCTATTAATATAATATTAATATTCCCTAATGAAATACATTAGTGTTTCTGTAGTGAAAGGCAAGAATAGTCACATAGGTAGTTGAAATGAAGAATATAGGGGCTAGAGAAATGGCTCAGCACTGGAGGACCCAGGTTTGGTTCCCAGAACCCACAAGGTGGCTAATGACCACTGGTAACTCCAGTTATGGACCCAGGGGATTAGATGCCCTTATCTGACCTCTGTGGACATTGCATGACATGGATACACTTACATACATGCAGGGAAAACAATCATAAACATCAAAATAAATAAATAAATAAATAAATAAAGAAAGAAAGAAAGAAAGAAAGAAAGAAAAGTAAATAATACATTTTAAAATGTTAAATAAGAGAAAGAAAGACTATGAACAGACTCGAGTCATTTCAAGTCGTGTGTTGCTGGCAAATGAATTCAGGTCATACCAGGCTTTGCCAGCACATACGTTAAAAAACATTGGTTGTGGTTTTCTTTTTTTTAATTTTTTTCCAAGATGAAATTATAGATTAGGGAGCTCAAGTTTGTGTCTTCAGCAGCTCCCTCTATTTCTTTGCACTTTTATAGTAGGAGGATAAATCAATTGGTATTTAGTCTCTCAAGGCCTGGGTGGTTTTTTATTTGGTTATGCCCTTTCCCACTAATCCTGGGACTTTCCAAAGTAAATCAGAGCAGAACACGATGGAAGGAGCTATTGTCCTCTTGGGACTGGAAGTGGTTGCACGGAGTAGCCTCTTTCCCCAAAGTTCTGTCTTAAAAACAATCTGCCTTTTTTAAATGCAGCACAGAGCCATAGAAGGAGGAGAGGGCTGATCTTACAGAATTGATAGATGGGGAAGAACTCTACTAGAAATCATGCCTCCCAATAGCATAGCGGGGTCATAAATACTGCAGGCTCGAGGAGTGTCTGGACAGAGCTCTGTGGAGGATTCTTGTGGCACAAGTGCTACTGCTGCCATTATTCAAATCTCAACCTTAGGGACGAGCAGACTCTAGGAGCTGCATGTAAACAACAGCATTTGGTATAAACAACATCATAAAGTTGTGTAATATATGCAAGCTGGCTGCATAGAGCTCTAAGCTATGACTGAAGCAAATCTTAGCAGGACCGATATGCCCTTTCATCTTTTCGAGATGGATAAGTAGAAAGCAAAACCATTTAACTTGAGATTGGAGAGAAAGAGATAAATGGGGAACTTTGGAGAAAGCTTTAAAAGGCTTAGGCAGTGTCATTCCCAGGAGTTTACCCATTACTCTAAGCTGGGCATCCTAAAACAGGCTTGCCTCTCTACATTGACATGTAGAAAATGTGATAGGCAACATGAACCTATTGCTGTAATAATCAGTTCTGACTATTATTTATACTTTTCTTTGGCTAATAACGACTTTTAGGTACAGTAAGATTTACTAGGAAGATAATACCATCACAGTCCATCCTGGAAGCATCAAACAGTACAGCAATCGTTTATTTGCTGCTTTGCAATTCCACTTTAAATCAATCCTGCCCCAATCAGGTCTATTATTATGTACATGATCAATATTTTGATAGTTCTACAAATGTCTGTTTAAATATTTCATTGGTAGCAGCTGCACATGTTTATTCATCCCATTACGATAACAGTTCTGAATGATGATTATATTAACACAAATTTTTATTTCCTTCTTTACTGAATCTGCTAGAAAAATTCTAAGAGCATTAGTTCACTTGGCCTGTGGTATCAAAATAACCTGTGGTTAGCAGAGCTGTATCTTGATGATCTATCGTTTACAAGCAGCATCTAAAATGTGACTCCTTAGTTTAGTTATAAATGCTAAAATTTTCAGGGTACTCAGTTTAACATGTTTTTTAGTTTTCATGGATTCTTTATTTGGCTCCTACTACACAAAACTTACTAATGGAAGAGTTTTCTTCACGTATATTGTTATATAATGGGATATATCTATAAAATTTACATTAATTTACAAATTGTATAAAATATAATTATCCTCTTTTCTCTTATAACACTCTTGCTTCTTGTAATACTGTTCAAAGCAAGTTTGTTTTTACTACTCTTTTTTAGAGTACTGTACATCAATTATCACAGAACACTGTGCCATGCAGTGTTCAAGGCAAAGGTGGGGGGAATCTACCAGGGAAGATGAGGATTTTGTCTTAAGTAGCTTATTTTACGTGATCTCAGATCATGAGTAAAATAACTGCATAGGGAGTGGCTTCGGAAGGAAGACTTCGTGGCTGAGCCAATGGTCTACCCGACTCCCGACGGGCATGCTTAGCTGTAGAGCACGTTTGGTGGTGTTACAAAAATACAAAATCACATCCTTTTAAAATACACATCCTTGCATGCTAGGCAGTTTCTGATACTCATGAAATGAAGGCTCAACAAAGAGTCAGCAGCTCGTGCCTTGCTGAAGTTCTGGGGCGGAGGCCAAAGGGACAGCGTTTTGATTCATGAGTAAAAAGCCAGGCAGAGAAAAAAGCTTCCTTATCAGATAATATTTTGTGGCAGCTCAGGCAAGAAATGTCCTGAAGCTTCTCAGTGACACAGATGGGGATTGTGGGGGAAAGAAGCCCACAGATACTAACTTTAATTAAGAAATATTCCCTTACATATAAAAAAAGATCTTAGAATTTCTCTTGAATCTTTCAGGAGCAAATAAACTCAGTTTTGGCAAAATAGGATGACTAAAGTCGACATAAATCATTATTTTATTAATATAAATTGACTATATAGAGAAATGAATATATGCATGATATTTGGTCAATGTTGAGTTATGAATTAATCATTATTTAAATATGGAAATCTGGAATTTATGTCTATATCTCTGTTTTGTCCAATAAAATACACCCCTGGGGAAATTCTAGCATATTTATAAATGAGGAAATACTATGATATTGCAAAAGAGACTAATTCATGAGAAAACTTCATTTTGAGCACCTCAAATAAAGTATAATGTTTATATCAATGATACTTCAAAAATATTGTGTAGAGTACTGAAACCATGCTTCTTTTAAGCCTAAGAGACCTCCTTCTTAAAACACAGAAACACTTAAGTTTTCAACTGTTAAAATGAGGCTACTCTATAGCAATAATTTCCGTTTGGGGGTTGAAGTTATTACTGAATGGGCTACTGGATCTGCAAAGTATCCTTTCCTTAGAAATGTGACAGTATGTGATTTATTGTACTTAATATTTTGTTCCTCAGTCACTTTCCTGGCTGAAATTCCCAAACCTCATTAGGGGATCTCTTCCAGTTTATGGCAGATGGACAGTGACCACAGGATATAAAATGAACAGCTGTCCTCCTCCCCTTTTGTGCCCTTCTCCCTCTCAGTCCCGTCCTTATTCACTCATCTCCAAAATATTTATATTTCTTCGTTGTCACTACCACACCCATCACAGGAAGAAACACATCCATTCTCTTGCAATTTGTGTAATGCAATGAATACTGTGCCACCTCACAACCCTTCCAGATATCCACACTTTCCCAGTTTCCTTTCCTTCTAAGCCCACAGTAGAGAGTTTTTGCCAGAGCCTATGTTGGGGGAAACACATGGACAAGAAATGGAAAACGTATGAGGCTTGCCAAGTTCCCACTAGGCGGGCCTCCTTTCCCCGGGCCCATATAACCCATGCCTCAGTGCTCGTGTGCCTGCCTTTTCTTTATCTAGAAAGACTAATCCCCCTTTAGGCAGCAAGTATTATGTTCCTCTTCTGGCTTCATCAACCTTGTTAGGCTCTGACCTTGGTCCCCTCTATTACAATGGCTTACAAGGTGGCATACCCCTAATCTTCTCTGTGATATTGACACTATGGGATGGTAACATGCTTACTCTGGTCAGTTTCCCTCCCAAGAGATGAAGCAATGTCTCTGGACCTTCCTCTCTTCTGGACTTTTGAACAGGATAGTTCTTCAATCTCCTCTGTGCTTTGAAATCCTTCATTATCATTGATGTTTATTGCCCAACTTGCTTTCTTTTCTCAAAGAGTCACTCAAATACACATGCACACACTTAACTTTTTTTTTTTTTTTTTTTTTGGTCTTTTTGAGACAGGGTAACATGTGCTCCAGTTGTCCTGAACTCACTCTGTAGACAGGGCTGGCTTGAAACAACCAAAGATTGACTGTCTTGCCTTACTTGAGTCGCTAGGATGTAGATCTAAGGCAATGCAACACCAAGACCGGCTTTTGTTTGTTTTTTTTGACACCGGATCTCCTTGTAAGCCACAAGCTGGCCTGAACTTTTGCTATGTAGACCAGGCTGGCCTTGAAAACTCACAGAGATCTCACCTGCTTCTGCCTCTCTGCACAATAAATGGTTAAAGCACATGTGAAGAATTGGCCAGTGGAGAAGTCAAAGCAAAGTGAAGGAGGCATCATAAAATATATCCGGAGGACGTGAAGGTCCAGAGACTCTGAGATGAAGCAACAGAATGACTTTTTATGGAGGAGCGGTGTTTGACATATCACTCAGACTGGTAATCAGTTTCTCATCCTGAAGCTTGCTGGTGTATCTCCTCTACCACGAAAACTCCTGATCAATATATTAGCAGAATAGCATCTCTATGAATTAACTGACTGGATATTATTAGTTAAGGCTTCATTGGGTGAAGTGACAAATTGGAATGTCTTCAAATGAAAAGATATATATATCTACTTTCTCAAGCTATTATTTAATGTTGTTTTAGAATTTTTTTATTTGTATATAGCCATCACTAATTAATTAAAAATTAAATGGCCATATTGTTTACAACCTAGAACCTTTTATGTCTTATGTGTCATTTTTACCTCCGTAGAATTATTAAACTGATAAAAATATTCCTTTATTATTACTTTAAAATAACACTTAAATATCATTTGGGGATGAAATGGATTTGAACTATCTAAATATATTTAAAAACTTAAAACTATTATGGGAGGATGGAGAGAAGGCCACACATAGCGGTTAAGATGCGCCGTGTACCCCTCTTCTTACAAGAGGGTTACCCGGGTTCGAATCCCCAGCACCCACATGGCGAGCATCCCCGGAAACCATCTGGATCACTCCGATAGTTCTAGGAAGAACCCATGTTCCGGGAATCTTTGAACCCCTTCTTTTCTGACCTGCATGGCACTAGTGACTTGAACACACACACGGTGTGCTACAGACTCCTGCATGTGCGGACATACATTCATACACTACGGAAATAAATAAATAATAAAGAAAAAAAACATACAACTACTATGATATATTTAACTTAAAACATTCATCTTTTAAATAAAAATTATGCTTCTTTAAACACAATTATGATGAAAGTCAGCTATCTTGAGCTCAAATTAGGCTGTCTATGCATTATTTATAAATTCAGGTAATCATTAGAATTATTTCCATTATATATATTATCAATGTTACTTATATGTTAATCTAGATCTTGATAAACGAAGACCTTCCTAAATCTGATTTTAATATATTTTACAGCCAAGAAGCTTACACTCAAAAAAATGTATTCAATCATCACTTAACTCATAGGCATTAAATTTATAATTTGCTATAAAATTTCTAAATTTATCCATTTTTTTATTTATTGTTTTTTGAATATGAGTCACCAGATTTTTTTTTTTTTTTTTTTTGGTTCTTTTGAGGACCAGTTCCCTGTAGCCTCAGCTGTCCTGGAACTCACTCTGTAGACCAGGCTGGCCTTGAACTCACAAAGATCCACCTGCCTCTGCCTCCCAAGTGCTAGGATTAAAGGCGTGCGCCACCACGCCCAGCTAGTCTCCAGATATTTTGTTAGTCTGTCACAGACTTCTGTTTCAGAAGAAGTTTCACCATTCTTTAACAAATTCTCCAAGGTCTTACTTACTAAGGAGAGTGACTCTTGAAAAACATGAGTCTCTACTATGAAATACAGTGTATAATTTCAGTAAGTTCATAAAGAAAATGAGCAGTAATTCACATTGATGCATGGAGGGCTCAAATTCTCCTCCCCCTGAATTACCTATTCTAAAAGAGTTGAGAGAATTTATCTACTGAATCAAGTTCTGAGTAATTAAGCTGTTTATGAATTGGGCTCGAGGGAAAAATGAACTGCTTCTCTTAAGCTACGTGAAATACAGCCTCTCATACAAGTGGCATTACCTTTATTTAATAAAAACATGATGCCACATTTCTGAAACAGCCTTTCAGTTTAGCTATGAGTACTTCTAACTTTGTAATATTACAGTGTTTGATTTTTAAAATATGGTCATCCAGAACTCATTTATCTCAAAGACACTTTGGCATGCACAGTACAGACAGAACAATTCATTCTTTGGGGCATCTATAAATAAAGCCCAAGAAAAAGGTTACTAATTTTATAAATTTAGAATAAATAATAGATTCTATTTAGTTCAATAATTGCATGCTAAGGAATAAATGAATATGTTTCTATTAATTTCACTAAAGTGCAGTTTATTGGTGATTCCTTGTGTGACATATTCTGTACTGAATGAAGTCCTCAGATATTTCTCTGAAACCCACTTTTGTCATGAAAAGTCTGCATCAAACCAATTTAGCACTTATTATGATGTCACTGTAGTGGTTATTTGTCACTGTGGCAGGAGCAGAGGATGCCACAAAGCTAAGAAGATCTGCCCAACTCACACTAACTGTTCTTTTCGCTTTTCTTGTTTATGTGGTGTGTGTGTGTGTGTGTGTGTGTGTGTGTGTGTGTGTGTGTGTGTTTACATGTATGTAGTTGCACATGAATTTGGAGGGCTGAAATTTATGTCCAGAGTCTTCCTCATTTGCTCCTAACTTTATTTACTGGGAAAATGTCTTTCAGTGGACCTCCGAGCTTGCCAGTTGTGGCTAGTAGGCAGCCAGCTATCCCAGGGATCCCATCTCTGCCTTCTGAAAGCTGGGGATACAGGTGGTGGCCATAGCTGTCCAGCTTTCTTTATGTGGGTTTTGGGGATCCTAATTCTGGTCTTCATGTTGTGTGGCAAGTACTTTATCCACTGAGTCACCACCCCAGCCTACACCACACTATTTTTTCTTTATCCTGTCTGTTTACCTTCAATCTTCATTTGGTAAATGATTCATATTAATCAAAAGAAAGAGCGGGGGGGAAAAACAGAAAAGGCATATTTGTGTAGAGTGGATCAATGCAAATTTCCATCAAAGAAATGGGAAATCTACTCTTAATCCAACTATGCAAAGAATTTTTCTTAAGAACTCATTTGATTATTTTTATTGGTCAAGAGGTCCTTTTGTAGAATTAAAAGTATGCCATATTTTGATGTTACATTTTTTTATGTTTTCATTGTTTAGGACAGAGTCTCACTATACTTGAACTTGCTGTATGGGCCTTGAATTCTCAATCCTAATGCCTCTTCCACCCAAGTCCTGGGATTATGTCACTTTAAGTAAGTTAAATTAATGACATGAATAACTACCACTTAGCCATGTATTAAGTATTAAAGTCTACAGCCTACAGAGACAGCCAGTTATACAACATCGCTTACATCTGCCCAGCACAGTCCTGGTTTACAAGGACTCTTATTTCTTTCCTTGTTTGTGTTTAGCTCATCTCTTCATCTGGGAATCCTTTCTCTGTCCTGTTGAGAGTCTCTGGTGGTTCTCTGTGGGGATACTTTTTGCTAAGAAGCACCCCCTTCCCAAATTGCACCATCATGCTAGACCACATGGGCTCTGGCATCCTGAGAACTGTACATCCTCCCGCTACTGTAAGAAACTGGCATTGTCTAGGGAGTCCATTCTGCCAATGTATCCAGTGCCTTCTACTACACTAGCTGAGTGCTAGTGCTATAAAAATATTTTTCTCACATTTTCTTAGCTCAAGACAATGCTGAATAAATACTCATAAAATTTGGTTAAATGAATGATAGATACAAAGAACTACCAGTATTTTCCTTGAAAGCAGAATCTTGAAATTTGAAGGGATCACAGAGAGCAGCCGAGGCTTGGCACTGTGAGAGGTCAGGAAAGACCACCGGTGGAGGTGCACCTCAGTTGCAGTGAAGACCCCAGGATTGCAGGGGTCATGGAGAGAAGCTGAGGCTTTGCACCAGGAGAGGTCAGAAGAGACCATTGGTGAAGGTGCTGCCTCAGTTTCAGTGGCGACCCCAGCTTTTTGGAGATGCTAGGACCATGGGATGACCACCAAGAGCAGCAGCAAGTGTGTAATGGAGTCACCCTGGGCCTTTGAGATGAGCTGTGTGTGTGCACCACAGACGGCAGAGTCAGAGAAGGGGAGCTGCTGAAACCCTTTGGAGCCCAGAAGATTGTGAGTCCCAGGTGTCCAGCCTTGAGCTACTTGCTGGACTTAGATTTGAGTGTGCCTGATTCTTCCCTTTGAAATAAGACAGTACTTGTTTTGGATTTTACAGCAGCTCACAGATAAGAGACTTTTAATAGACTGTGAACTTTTAAGTGTTTGGACAATTTAAGGACTGTGGGGCTTTTAAGGTTGTACTGTCTTAGGTTGTGATTAATGTTCACATCATACTTTGGGGATAAGAACTGGAAAGGTGGTGGTTTAATAGTGATGTGTTTTTGTGTGTCAAGTTGACAAGGGGTCAATTGTGCTGGATAGCTTTAGTGTCAACTTGACACACCTGGGTTGAGGGAGCCTCAATTGGGGAATTGGCTCCATTGGATTGGCCTGTGACCACATCTATGGAGTATTGTCTGATTGTGGAGCAGTGTGGGAGGGCCCAGCCCACAGTGATTGGTGCCACCCTGGGTAGGTGGTTATGTACCATATAAGAAGGCAGGCTGAGCATGAGCCAGGGGAGCAAGCCAGTGAAGAGCATTCCTCCATGGCCTGTGCTTCCAGCTCCTATCTTCCAGGTTCCTGCCCTGAGTTCCTGCCTGGGGCTCCCTAGGTGATGAACTGTGACCAGGGAGATGTAAGCTGAATAAACCCTTTCCTCCCCCCACCAAAAAAAAAAAGAAAGCGGAATCTTTCTGGGAAAACAGTTTGGAGGCATCTGTAAGATAATGGTTTGCAGTAGCATCAGCTCAGATTTTTCTTCCTATCCCAAAGGAAATCTAAAGGAAATGGGTAAATGCCCCCAAGGCTACAACCATAAATTCCACAAGTTGAATCTAATGAATCAAGTGGGGATTGCAGCAAATCGATGCCTCCACACAGAAATGGAAACAAGATCCTTCATTGGAATGGAAAAATGAAAAGTCTTCTAAGAATATTTTAGTACACTTTTCAAGATGCCTTAGTTATTGATAACCTGATCAATTTTAGCTTGGAAAACAGGGGTTTCAGGTTGCTCTAACTTTAAAAAATCATCTAGTTAAAAGGGTTTGTATATTTATTTAAATATGTATACATGTTTATGTATACGTATATGTGTTTATGGGCACATTATAATATACATATACATAATATATAAACTTGTATATGTAGACATTATGTGTATGTATAATGTATAAATATGTATGTACACATTACATGTATGTATATGCATGTACTATGTATCCATACTACATATATTTGAATGAATTGGAAGACCACTGCTGTGAGCCTGAACATGACAGGGCCCTTCTCAGACATTCCTTAGTAAATCAAACAATTTCTATATTGCAACTCTTTTGGATTATATTTGTAACATAACTGAAAATGTGTACAAGAGAAATATAAAACTATTGTTAATTCTTAATGTAATTTATCATTGAACTCATGCATACTGATGGCATCCCCTAGAAAGTTATCTACATAACAGCTGAATTATTGCTCTATACTCTGAACATTAAAATGATAAATGACTTCCCAAAGAGTAACACTAAAGCTAACTGACTATAAGCTCATTAATAGTATGGCTTTGGGGAATTCCAAAACACTCAAAAAATATAAATGCTGGGCTGACAACACATAATTTTTAACAATTTACATAAAATTTAACAATTTACAAAATACTTTTTGAACTGAGTATAAATGAAATAGCTATTAAACTGTGGTTGTTATTTCTTTACTATGAGCTTGTCAAGTTTAAAATAAATATACACACTCATGAGTATTCCAGTTTCGGGGAATAAAATATCCTCTTCTGGCATTCATGGGTACTGCATGTGTGTAGTGTACACATAAACATGCAGGCAAAACACTCATATACATAAAATAAAAGTAACTGACATTTTTAGGATTTATGTGCATATTTGAGTACAGCTCTCATACCATCCTTATAAACAGAACAGTGTCATTGCCTCCTACTTCATAAATATTCATATAAATAATGATCATGAGGCACATAAAATCATTTCTGGAAAGTTCTTCCTGTTATAATTTATATATTCACCACACAACATACTGCATGATATATGGTTTACAATTGCCTTATTTCTTATCCTTCTTACTACCCAACAACTTTTAGTTACCAGAACTCTAAAAATAACTGTATTTCATTCTGATTATTAAAGTGTCAATGGGCTGGAGAAATGGGTCAGTAGTTAAGAGCACCCACATAGTGGCTAAAAACTGCCTGTAACTCCAATTCCAGGGGATCCAACATCCTCTTCTGGCCTCCATGGGCACTACATGACATGGATACACTTACATACATACAGATACAACACTCATACACATAAAAATAAAGAAACAAATAAACAATCAAATAAAGTTTAAAAGTGTTACATACTCATTATAGAAAAAGTTAGAATATACAGGCTACTAGATTTTAAAAGCCATTCTGGGAGTCCAGGACAGCTCACCCTCTGTGTTCACTCAACTCCCAGGATCTGTGTTTTGACTCTGTGCCTCTCACCCCTATTCCTTCTTTGGTCAGACCCGGAAATTCCCCAGCAGGCCTGTGGGATTGACTACATCTGGCGCCCGATGGTGGTTTTTCGACACCACCCCCCAACCCTGTGCTGGTGAGGCACCCCCTTCCTTGATGAGTATTCTTCCATTCTGTGTTCTTTGCCCTTTAGGCCGGTGTTAGGGTCAGTGCCTGACCCCCACCCTCCCCCCCACAGACCCCTCTCCTCCCTTACCATTTCCTGCCCTCATGGATAATATTCCTCCCCACATCCGGGAGCCATGGACGGCTGCCCCTCTCCTCCAGACCCGTGGCCTTAAAATGAAATCCCAGGACTTGGATTCATTTGGGAGGAGGCTGTTTGCATTGCCCCTCCTCACTATAATTGCAAGCCTTAAGGGCACATTGGCAGAGGATGTTCTGCGTGAGCATAACTCAGCCTGCCACAAGAACACTGAGAAGTTGGCCCTGCCCTGTGTCCCTGACTTTCACCAAGACAAGGAAGGTTCCCCCACATCCCAACCCCCCCCAAACTCCCTTCAGCTGCCCCTGCTAGGGATACTCATTTGCCCCCCACCAATACGCCCTTGGAGGGGGGCGCAGGAAGCTCTCTCCCACGAGAGGGACTAGAGACATCTTGTTCAGCTGGCTATGTCTTTTGGGTAAGAAAGAGTTCAACTTTTTTTCTTTATACTTAAACTCAAGTTTCTGGTCTGGGGCACTTGGTTGGAGAGCATGGAGATGGGGGACACCCTAACTCTCCACTGGTAAAGTGTGAACATGGGGTTCACGTCAGTGATTTGGAATCCAGGCAAGGGATCTGGATTTTTGGTTCCGGGACCGACAGGGTGTCGGCTCCGTGCGTGCAGCGTTTCCTCTCTTAGTCTAACTATGTCTTGTGTTTATGGTAACTGTTCTTCCATGTGTCTAATTGTGCATCTAAGTTATTATGTGTGTTTGTAAATCGGTAATTATAATTGTCTCATGTTGGTTCTGTCAAACATAGTGGCCACTTCAAGTTTCAATCCTTTAAAGTGCACAGAACCAGCCGGGTGTGGTGGTGCGTGCCTTTAATCCTAGCACTCGGGAGGCAGAGGCAGGCAGATCTTTGTGAGTTCAAGGCCAGCCTGGTCTACAGAGTGAGTTCCAGGACAGCTGGGGCTACGGGGAGACCGTGTCTCGAAAAGACCAAAAAATAAAAAATAAAGTGCACAGAACCATTCGTTTTGGCATGCCAGACTAGATATGCATGTGCAAACTTTAAAAATTAATATTAAAAATGCATTTAAAGGCCTAAAATTTGATTTGTGTCAGCTTTCAAAAGGGATTGTGTGAGGTAACTTGCTAGCTTTGGAACTACCTATTTTTTTTGAGACCTGCAGGCCAGATTTTCTGAGTGGATGTATCCCTGATTTCACATTAAATAGCCTTCAGACTGGGAATGAATTTTCAGACCGGGTGTGGTGGCACACACCTTTAATCCCAGTCCTTGGGAGGCTGAGGCAGGCTGTTCTTTGTGAGCTCAAGGTCAGCCCATCTGGTCTGGTTTTGTGAGTTTCCTCCACCCAGTTTCTATCTCAAAGGACCAGAGATAATCTGCCTCATTCAAGCTAGTAAAATTTTCATCAGCAGTTAGTCAGGAATCCTGGTCTCGCTTGGGAGGAGGTCTTTAGAGTTTAGGGAATTTCTGAGCTCTCTGGAGTGCCCACGTGGCAACCTTTCCATCTTTGCCAGAGACCAATTTTAGGGTCTGGCACCTGGATCAGTGGGGTGCTACATGGCCTCCAAGGGCACATTATAGGTTCTTACCTCCAAGGTGTGAGGGAGAGCAGTCTGGAACAGCTTTTGGGCTCTGTGCTGTTTCTGCAAGGATTTTTGAGCCTGTTTCCCTCCCTCCTTTCTTCCCCATGGGAGGAAAAGGGACCTCTCTGGGTCTGTGCCCTCCTTGCTGATCTGGCTGGCAGACTGTGTGCTTGA
The DNA here is from genome assembly GCA_009823505.1 of Rhizomys pruinosus. NCBI lineage: Eukaryota > Metazoa > Chordata > Mammalia > Rodentia > Spalacidae > Rhizomys > Rhizomys pruinosus. The sequence goes on along the minus strand of VZQC01010551.1, from coordinate 478,176 downwards.
ACTGAGGAAAGAGTTGGTCTCAGAGAACTGGGTGAATCAAATTTGTTGAAACTGTACTTCACTCCATGCTTTTAGTCTCCTAGCCAGGTGTGGTAGTGCATGCCTTTAATCCTAGTGCTTGGGAGGCAGAGGCAGGCAAATCTTTGTGAGTTCAAAGCCAGCCTGATCTTCAAGACAGCCAGAGCTACAGGGAGACCCTGTCTCAAAAAAGACAAAAAAATAAAAAATTATTGTGATTACTTTAAGATGTTAGAACAGCCTCTTGCCCCAGGCTCCTGATATTTTGAATGTGTGTGTTTGAGTCTTTTTAAACTATGAAGCTCAGTTCAGCTTATGGATAAGAACCTATTTGGAGGGTGTAAGTACCTTTAGCCCTCAAACTTAGTAAAATCTTATTCTGACAGGCCTAATCAGAAATATAAATATTTTAGTGGTAAAACTTGGGTACTCTAAAAAAAAAATCTTTCCAAACTCTCTTCCAGCACTGGAAAGACAAAGGCATGTGGCTATCTTGGTGTGGCCTGGGTGGAGAACTGATGCCAGAATGGCCCGGCCCAGCTCTGTTTCTTGCCTCCAGGGTGGGAGAGCCGCCCCTCCTGGGGTAGCTAATGGGCTTTATTGTGTTTCCTATCTGTTTCCCCCACCCCCTTTCACATTTTAGGAAGCAAATGCACCTCCCCGGGTTTGAACTGGTGTCCCGCTGGTCTGGCCACTCCTGGAAGATCCCCAGCCAGGTGTGGTTGGCCACACCTTTAATCCTAGCATGCCTTTAATCCTAGCACAGCCAAGGTTTCTAGGTATAAAGATCATTACTGTAGAATTTCTGAATCAGAAACAAATAACTGACCCAATTTAATCCTAAATTACAAATAGGAAAATTTACCTCACAGCTAGACGACCTCAGTACTGTGTAAATTGTGAAGATTAAAGTGTTGTTATGTTGACTGTTATAAACTTAAGAGTCACATTTTACTCTGATTTAAGTTTTCATCTGTAATTTAGAGTTTTCATCAAGGTGCTGAAATTTTGGATTTGAAACTAGTTAAACATTTGTTTTATGGAGCTGTTTAAATGAATAGGCTTGCATCTAATGCTAATGATTTACTTGATATCAAGTTGATTCACAAGTAAACTGTCATGTGAGTTAAAACTGTTAAATTACACTATGGTCCTTGGTCCTTATATTTTAAGTTCATTTTAAGGAATAATCACTTCTGTTCTAGGGTGCAATTTATTTCTACACATTACACATGTGGGGACATTTGCCAGGCCTAGGTAAAATACCTCTAAGCACTCACAGAAAATTGATCATTCAAAACCTGCTCCCAAGTTGGCATGAACATCTCACAGTTTATACTAGTGTATTTGAAATAACTGTCTCATCTCATTACATGGAAAATAAGCATTAATTACTTAATAAATCTGCACAATTAAGGGTTAATCTGTTTATATTATAAATGCTATGTCTCAAGGTAATTAAAGTATATAAAAAGGTAGAAAATGTTAAAAAGGTATTTTTAGTAAGGATTTATGTGATGATGAAAAAGTTTATGCAAGTGATAAAAGTCTGAGTAGGTTTGTTGTGACAGGTAAAAAGGACACTATATAAATAAATGTAAATTTGTAAGGTTCAGTCAACTAGTTTAAAAATCAAAATGTGCCGGGTGTGGTGGTGCATGCCTTTAATCCTAGCACTTGGGAGGCAGAGGCAGGTGGATCTCTGTGAGTTCAAGGCCAGCCTGGTCTAAAAGTGAGCTCCAGGACAGCTGGGAATAAAGGGAGACCCTGTCTCAAAAAGACAAAAAAAAAAAAAAAAATCAAAATGTATATCTAGTCAAGGTTTGTTTAAGAGTGTTCAGTTTTTGTCCAACCTTTCAAGGTATCGAAAAATGATAAGATACCTGTATTAAATTAAATTGGTATAAACACTCAAGCTAGTTTACTAGTGGCCTGAATAGGATTATGAATATACAGAGTTGTTAATTTTCAGTCCTCTCCTGGCTTGAACCTGACTCCCTGTTATAGGTTTGGATTAAATGGGCACAGGCAAATGGTGGGTTACCTATGGCTACTGAAAATGTACTTTATGTTTCTTGCAAGAGTTGCTTTTGATATTTCCTTTGACCTAACCAGATAATTTGGCTCAGATAATTAGGTTCTATCTTCATGAACCAGCTGAATGCAATCCAAAAGAAGACAGTCTGGATGGGCTTGGTAATCCTTATCGGTTTATTTCCTGTCTTCTGGTATGGTTACAACTCCTGTCTTTCTGGGAAAACTATAAATCAGGATAAAGGGTCTGAAAAAGAAACGGATTGTTCCCATTTGTAGTAATTGTAGTGAACAGTTTTACATTTAAAATAAGCCTGAAATTGTTTAACTCGATCTTGCGGGTTATGCCTGCTCAACGTATGGTATTAAGTTCCTCCTACAGTCAGTATTATACAAGGCTGCTTGAACTTTTGTCCAAGCCCTATCTAGAATATTATACAGTAATTAAAGGTGTTAGGCTAGTGTAACTTAGCCTTTCTGTATGGATAAACACCATACATAATGTCCATACCAATTTGGCCGAAAACAAAAGTTGGTTAATCTGGGCTAACTGTATGGACCAAGAGAAAAGTGTAACCAAAAGATAAGTAATCATTATATTTCCTTTAAAGTCTGAGCGATTGTGCCTCCAAACACTAGATTTTAAGTCATTTAAAGTCATATGAGATTTGTTGTTGCCAAATAACAAAGTTTCTTCTCTCTATTTAAGCAACTACCTAAGCGAAAACTCACACCCACCATGACTATTGAAACTTCCTGGAAAGCAGATGCTGAGTCCAGACACCACATGGACAAATGAACAAAAGAAGAAGCCCAATAATAGATGCTTTGGAACCCTTGGTTGAGATTCTAATGGACTTTTAAGTTGTTTTTTATTATTATTATTTTTAATTTGCCCTGTTCCTCTCTTGGTTCCCTGCCTAGAAAATGTACGTAGCTACTCTCCCCTTCACAGGCACTAGTCAAGGATTTTGTTCTCTCTGAACTATATTTTTTTGGGTCTTTTAGATAGATCCACTGAGCAGGGATACCCCAGTTGCCACCTCCTACACCTGCTTTCAGCATGGAAGAAGTCAGAGCAGTCACCGCTCCCATTCCCTCTTGGCAATTGGGGTAACCTCCTCAGAGGGTAATATGATAAAAGTAGGAGCTAAAAACTGGCTAGGCAGTTTAGGGTCAAGGACTCCCCCCCCCACCCCCCAAGAGCCAGTTTCTTTCTCAGCTGAGAGCTGAGGACTTCCTGGATCTGCCAGTGGACTTCTGGTTGCTCTGACTCATGGCTATGCATCCCTAACTCACTTGTCAGATTTATTGACCAGGAGGTGAATTCCATTAAAATCATGGTGCTAAGGACCCAATACAACCCCCCTAGCAGAGATCACTCCATGTTGGAGACACCAACTGTGGTTCACTCTTGTGAACTTCCTTCAAGGATTTGAAGGCCACATAATGAGAGGGAGAGATGAGTTTTGACCCCAGGTTTTCCTCATTCTGACCCCCTACCAAGTCTTCAATCTTACACATCTACATCCTGAACTTGGTGACATTATTAAAGGCTCCTGGTCACAACAGTTTATTAACTACACCTTGACCCTTGGTTCTCAAGTTGTCTCCCTTAACTCTACCTGCCCCAAGGTCATAGCCTTTGATACTAGCTTTGTTTCACAGGTGTGGTCTAAGCTAAAGTCCATTTTTGATTCTGCTACATTGGTCACCTGGGGCATCCTCTACCCACTGGCCTTTCTCTGCCCTTTTCTCTTCAGGTGTCTGTTTCACTTTGCCTGCAGCCAACACCAGGTCAAAAAAACAAGGGCCCAGGTCCTCTCAGCAATGGTCAATAGGGACTCTGCATGCACCCCTCCTGAGGTGATTCGCATCTGGCTCTTATCCATCCACAATTCACAGGAATGAGCTTGTCTCTCCCCTACGTGGTACCACTCCTGGCCTCTTCCCTCGGTGGCTGGCCAGTCAAAGACAGGTAAGACCCTGCAAAACCAGGGCAACCTAAGCCAGACACAGTCAAATGTCGGTATGCAAGAGGTGGGGTCAACAAGGTTCGGGCATAGCACCTGAGCTCCCACTGGACCGCTCCTCACGCAAAATTAAATACAAAGGGTGGAGATGTAGTATGGCCAGTGTTCTAGTTTGTCTTCTATTGCTGTGACAAAACATTCTGACCGACACCAACTTGGGGAGGAAAGGGTTTATTCAGCTTACATCTCCTGGGTCACAGTTCTCAGGGAGCCCAAGGCAAGAACTCAGGGCAGGAATCTGGAGGCAGGAGCTGAAGCACAGGCCATGGAGGAGTATCGTTCACTGGCTTGCTCTCCTCTGGCTTGCTCCCTGGCTCATATCCAGCCTGCCTTCTTATACCATACACAACCACCTGCCCAGGGTGGCACTACTCATTGTGGGCTGGGCCCTCCTACACTGCTCGACCATCAAGACAATACTCCACAGATGTGCCCACAGGCCAATCCAATGGAGCCAATTCCCCAATTGAGGCTCCCTCAACCCAGGTGTGTCAAGTTGACACTAAAGCTAACCAGCACAGCCAGTATGCTGAGAATTACACATGCACAGAGCTTGTCCCTCATCAACCTAACCTGCCCTAGGCAGGCGAGACCATACAAGCAGCGTTGCAGACCTGGGCCAATCAGAAGACGACAAGAGGAGAGTGGGAATGTGAACAGTACATAACCCCTAACCTTGCCCCCAATAAATGGGTCCAGGACAGCTCGCCCTCTGTCTGTGTTCACCCAAATAAATACATAAATAAATAATAAATAAATGCCATTCTGAAACTTGGGTATTTTTTCTCAGTTTTGCTAGCATTTACCATGACCACACACGCATTTCTGAGTTGTCTGTATATTGTTGTAGGCAATAGTGACTAACAAGGAAGTAATTAATCTACACTATAACCAGTTTCACATAGCACCTTTACAAGTTGAAATGGAGTTCAATGATGAAAAAGTAACAACTTTATGATAAGAAGAAAACTGCTTTGGTGTTGTCAACCACAGTGGGCTCTTGGATGCATTGGCATGCAGTGTGGAACTGAAGTTACTGATGTAAACAACCCTCACTGACCTCTCATCGTGAACGGAGGACACACATGATGCAGACCAGAGAACACTGAGCTGGGCACAGCTGCCACATACCAGCAATTCTCATGTTACAGCAGGACAGCAATAAACTTGTACCTGATCTAAAAGACAGACTCTTCCTCTGTCTTTGGTAGACATTCCCTTTGGAAGACTATACAAATTATGTGTGTGTGTGTGTGTGTGAGTGTGTATGTGTGTGTATGTGTTTGTGTGTGCAAATTTAAAAATAGAATAGCTAGCACAACTGCAAGCATTTTATTGAAAGGCATCTCATTCTGGGTAGGAATTTTTACTTTTCATATGAAAGCTCCTAAAAGAAATATTATCAGATAAAGTATTTTTTCATTAGCTGTGTCAAAATTAAACACAGATTATTTACATCAAACATAAGACCTTAATCAATTTCTGTCAGCCACCAATAATAATCTCTTTCGCTATCAGTCAAAGCTCAGGAAATTGAAAAGATTTTGATCTAAATGTAACTAGTAAAGTATTTTTGCTCTAATAGAGTAACCCAATCCATCCAAAATCCATATGTAAGCCATTTATAAAAATGTCTCGGGACTGGCATGCAGGCTAAGTGGAAAAGGTGCTTGCTGGCAAGCCTGATGACTGCGTTCCATTCCTGGGACATGGTGGAAGGAGAAAATTGACTCCTTCAAGTTCTATACTGCCCTCCACACGTGGGATGCAGCACATGGGCATGTGAGCATTCATACATACAATAAATAGGCAGAATGTAATAAAAACATGTAAGGATGTTTCAGATTATCTGTAGCACTTTTAATACCATTCACATGTGGTGACAACACAGTGTGTAACACTTAAGAATATTTCATGTTTTCAGTTATTGACTACAAAGATTTAATCGTTGCTAATATCAAAAGTATCTGACACAATTATAAACTATGAATAAAACAAGCACTTATGAATTGAATTACTACGATTACTAAAAAAAAAATCCCCTAAACACTTACCAATGGAAAACTGGAGGACAGAAGCTGTGGTTGTATTTAGGCCCGTGGTAGTCTAGAAAAAGAAATATGTGAAAGTAAGACAAGACATAGAGGAGGAGCTTGAGCTGAGGAAAGATGAGTCCTGAGCCATGAGAAAGGAAGGAAGAACGGCTCCATCAACTGACATTGTACTTATCCAGCAGTTCATCTATCCACATCAAGAAGTCTTGCCTGGCGTGGTAATGACGCTTTTAATCCTAGCATTTGGGAGACAGAGGCAGGCGGATCTTTGTGCATTCAAGGCCAGCCTGGTCTACAGAGTGAGTTCCAGAAAGGCCAAAAAAAAAAAAAAAAAAAGAAGTCTGAGCATGCATATATGTAGTTCTTTTTCCTTTGAGGAGCAAAATGTGAGACCCTGACTTAGGCTTTGATAGTAAACTTCTCAGACTGCTGTTGAAATTATTCTAGAGAAATCTTCCAGGTCAAGTTGCAAGGACTTTTAACAAAACCTTCTGCATGAATCCCATTACCTCCCACTATCCTACCAGGGGTCTGGGAACCAAAGAGAATACAAAAATTGAGCAATAAATCAAGAGCAGATGAATAGAAAAAATATTTTAAAAAGTAAACAGAGGAGCTAGTGAGATGGCTTAGTGGGGATAGGTGCTTTCCAACAAGCCTGAGGACCGGAGTTCAATCCCTGGGACCTACCTGGTAGTAGGAGAGAGCAAGTTGTCCTCTGACCTCATTACATACACTGGGGCATACCCATGCCTCCCAAAATAAATGTAATGAAAAATGTTTAAGTAAATAGAATTACAACAGCTGATAGGTGCCAGAATTCTTAGGAGGAGGGTAAGGAACATATTCTAAAGTTGTTTATGATAACAGTTGCACTTGCACAACTCTGTAAATGAATCATAGAACTAGTGAATAGGGAGGGAGGGAACAAAGAAGGGAGGTAGAGAGGGAGAGAGAGAGAGAGGTAGAGAAGTAGAGAGAGAATATTGAAGGCCCTAGAAGTACCTGTCCAACACATTTTTGTTAATTTTTTCAGTTTCATGAAAAGCTTATTTAATCATTTTCCCCCTTTGGAAACAGAAAGATGATTATATAATTATATCTAAAGTTATTTATTCTTTGGAGCAGACATGATGTTCAAATGACATGAAATTTAAGCTTCTCATTTTGTTGGGCTCCTGAGCCTTGTATGCTGAGGCATGGGAGCCCAACAGGACTGCACTCTCAACTGTAAGAAGGCCTTCTCACTACAGCGGAAATACTATTCAATCTTATTTTTACTCCATTTATGGTCTAACATCTTTAAACATCTCTGTGTTTCATCAACTCCCAAGTTTCAAAACCTTCCAGCTACAGAAGTGTTGAGTGCTATCTACTTTATTAATTACTGTGGGAATTGAGTTAGTCTCTAACTGGTCCAGAACTCAGTTGAGAAGTCTGATTTTTCAATATTGAAAAATCTGCAACAGGATCTTGCAAGACGCCTGGGCCTCTTTAAGCACATGACTTTAAAATTCAGTGGAGAATTAGCAAAGGTAATAGACAGCAAGAGAGACAGTTTATAAGCTCCTCAGCAACAGGTCTCACTACAAGATTCTAATTTATGTTAAGCACAAGTCACCTGCATCAAGTGAGAAAGGAGATTCTGATTGTGTTCATGCCCATGCTGGTTTCCTGTCCTCTTCTCCTATCAGTTATCAGAGAAAAAGGGATAATAAAATACCTTGAAAAGAAATCTGGTTTGTTTTCTTTTCTTCAGAGCTTCTAGAGTAAGTTTAACTATCTGTCCTCATGGGTTTCCGCTTGGCTGATTTGATATTATATCCGGAGAGATACAATACCAATAGAGAAATTTTCTTTTAATTCCACATAAATTGAAAGATTTCATGAAACTGACTATATCCCCAGATGAATTATGAAACAATTTTGAAAGTGGGTTCTTTGAAATAGTAGCAATATATAAAGTTAAAGTGCCATGGTTACTGCTACAGAATATACTAAAGAGTATATTACTCATACTGCACAGAATATACTAAGGAGTCTTCAGTACTTTCCCTAGTGAGATAATCAATGATGCTGTGTTACCTGTATGATCAAGTTCCATAGCTGTGACCTCTGCTACTGAACAGCAAGTTGTGTGAAACACTGCTAAGTTTCAAATCACATGAGGATGACCCTTCCTTTCCTTATAGCTGAAGACTGGTGCAATGGTTGATTATCTTTGCATTATTTCACCAATCCATATTGATAAAACTTTCAGCTACAAAAAATAATAAGAGGGGCCGAGAGATAGCTAGCAAGGTGCTTGCTCTGTAAACACGAGGTCCAGTGCTCGGATCTGCAGGACCCATGTAAAAGCTAGGCCTGAAGGTGCACATCTGTAATCCAAACTCTGCTAGGCCAGAGACACACAGATCCCTAGATCTTGCTTGCCAGGCAGTCTAGCTGAACAGGTGAGTGGGCACGTTTACTGAGACCTTGTCTCAAAAAACTGGGTGGACAACAATTGAGGAAGACACTCAAAATCGAGCTCTGGCCTTCACACACTCACACATGCATGCACACCCGCAGGCGGGCACACACACACAAACACCACACGTCCACTCAACAATGACAGGAAAGATAAAGAAAACTGAAAAGAAACACTACCTGTAAAATCTTTTCATCTACATTTGTAATTAGATTTTTATAAATCATTAACCTTGAATTCAAATATATAACATTAACAGTAAAGCTAGTAGGACTTTATATCTAACTTTATATCTGACTGAAAACAAAAGGCCTTCTGTGGGATTTTGGATAAATAATATATTAATTATGAATGTCTGGTGAAGAACTGTTTTCCCCACCTAATCTCACTGCTGAGATAATCAAGAAAGTTTCAAACTTTAGATAATAGTATGACAATTTAAATAAACCTCCAGAATTCACTGTAGACTGAGATTGTTCATTCTGAATTCCTTGCAAATTTTAATTCAATACTCTTTTTAGCTCAAATTTACCATTATTGCTAAAAAGGACCTCCAAATATCTGGGTAAAATTTCACAAATAATTTCTTTTAGAAAGAGAAGAGTGGGATGGGGGTATATATAGCTCAGTGGTGGCATGCCTGTCTATTGCATGTGGGCCCACAGTGTGATCTTAGGGCACTGAACATAAATAAATATTAATATCTTTAGAAAAAAGATAGCATAGCTCATTTTGACTTCTGAGAATAAAGTTTCTCCTAAAGGAATATGTAGATGTATTTCTCTTTATCTCCATTTCATAGTAGCAAAATCAATGAAGTTAGTGTTACCATAAAATCTGGAAATTTAGTAAAATGTCTGAGGATCCCATAGCACTTAGTGGTGGAAACAAAAAAACTATCAAAATTCAGATATAAGCGATACCCTCTCCAAATGGCCCTGGCCTTAAATGGCATGAAGTGACAATCTAAGTTTGGGGAACTCAGGGGGGGTCCTATGGCCCTGTCCTTTGCTCTCCTTCCTTTCTTTGCTTTTCTGAAGGTGGCCCTCACTCACTGTCCCAACAAACACCATTCTGTTCCTTTGGCCCATTTTTCTTTCTTTATTTTTCCAGCGACAAGAATCCCTGCAGGCAAACAAACTGCTCCAGCAAGAGGCTACAACTTCCCTGGTATCAGCCGGACTCACAGAACCAGAGCTGAACATAAAGATCACCTAGTCTCAGCCTGACCAGGCTTGCCAGCTACATTCCCCAGTGCAATGTCCTCCCGTAGGGTCCAGTCAGCACCCAGAAGGCAGTTCTTGGGTCACTAGACACTGAGGTAACATCCTTCCCAGTTTCACCACCAATGTCTTTGCTGTCTAGATTCTCCTTGGCCAGACGAACTTGAGCTTGGGAACCCTCAGATCAAGACCTGTAGCCTAGGATTCCAGAAACGGAGAGGATTCCAGAAACGGAGATATCTTTTTCAGAAGTTTTAAAAGAAAAAGGCTTAATCTATGAAGGTTCTTTGCTTATAGTATTTTGTTTCACAACTCCTTAGAACTGGATTGATGAAAAACAGGAAGGCATGTTTAACAAGCACTGTTTCCAAGCTGACATCTTTCATTAGTTCTCATGCACATCATTTTGATTGGATTCAGTTTTGGGGTTCAATAAAAATGTCTGAATTTTGATAAATATAACGTTAACTGACCACTGAGTTTCCTCACTTTTAATTTGACTTACATGTTTTCTAGGAACACAACTTGAATACAATACATATTATTGCTTCTAAGAGACCTACACAATATCAAACTTACTGAAAATTAGATAGATTAATGCTAGTATAAAAGGTGGGTGTCACCTCACCTTTCTCAGTCTTCCTCACTGAATTCCCTTTATATCTACAGAACAAGTCCATTTTAGGGAAAAACTTATGATAGAAATATAAAACTGCAGATGAAGATTATTCTTTTGATTTTTTTTTTGAGCTAGGGTCCCGTTCTGTATCCCAAGCTGGCCTCAAACTCATGCTCTCTCTGGCTCTATCTTCCAAGTGCTGAGATTACAGCTGTGTGCCAACATGCCCAGTTATAATAATTACTTTGAATATTTTCCTTTTTTGTTTAAAAGACTAATCTCACATATATTATGTATACAACTCAAAACCAGCCAACTGGAATATCAACTCTAATGATAAATAAACTGGGATATAAAGAAAGTATCAGGATTGTACACATATGTGAACAAATAAATTAGATATTTCAGGTTTTACGCTGTAGAAATACAAATTCTGGCATTATATGATAAGATACTTTATTTCCTATTGCCATGATTTCCAGAAATATTACTGAATGGAGGAACCTCTTAAAATAGGCAATTATTCTGAGTTCAATTAACTATGATAAGACTAATTTTGTTTTAAGGTTTATAGATAATTAATTCAGTCATGGTACATTATTTAGAGTGTACTAGCGAATTTATTTTTTCAGGAAGAATTTCACTACCAGAGTCACATTTGTCTGCAGGAATATTATAACACCTTGTGAGACTTGAATTATGAGCACCTATTATTTTAATTTGCATCTAATTAATTCTATTTGTGATCTAATTTCAACTTAAAACTCTTCAATTCATCAATGTTCTGAAGCTCATATCTTTAATAAGTTAAATATATCTATTGCTGTGAAAGGAGCATTCAAGCAGCATAAAATAAGAAGCAGAATGCAAAAATTAATTGGCTTTCACATTTTTATAACTAAATCTTCTTTTAATTGCCTATCTGGTGTCTTTTCTTCCTCTTTACTATGGAAGCTAGTCTTTTGGCAACTTTTAAAGTTAATGATTTTGAAACACAATGTGTGACACAGAGGTAAAAAATACAACCTGTTACTAATAGCTCCCTGAAAAGCAAAGCAAGATATGAGTAGCAAAAAAAAAAAAGCAGAAAAGGCCAAGCATAAAAGACAGTACAAAGAGTGTTAGAGGCAAAATGATTGAACCAGAGTATAACAATTGCTCTAATATCGGTTCTCGGGAATGTAAAATGAATGTAGTCTTCATGACAGAAAGAAGTACCAAGTAAAAACAAAGCGCTCATTAGCCATATGCTGATGGTTAGTGGTTTCACTGTTTTTAATTTAGAACGTTCATGTTTCATTCCACATAGGATTCGGGAACTTATCTTTGTCAAGCAATGGATAATGGAAAATTGGTCTAAATTAAATGAGAGTAACTTACTCTGGAGTCATTTGGCATAAATTAAATTTAAAAAACTGATTCAGTACACTCTCACTTTAAAAAAAATCCATCAAAGTTTCTCTATGGATGGGAACCAAAGTTTAAGAGTAATTTAGGAATGTAAACTAGGGCTGGAGAGATGGCCTAGCGGTTAAGAGTGCCGATCGCTCTTACAGAGGACCCGGGTTCGATCCCCAGCACCCACATGGCGGCTGAGAACCGTCTGAAGCTCCAATTCCAGGAGAACTCCAGTTCCAGGGGAATCCGAGACCCTCTTCTGAACTCCGCGGCGTTGCACGACACGGGTGCACAAACCTACATGCAGACAGTACATTCATACACATACAGAAATAAATAAAATTAATTAAAAAAAAATTAAAAAAAAAATAAAAATAAAGTGTTTAAATTGGCACACTACAACTACACATATATATATAAAAAAAAAAGGAATGTAAACTAATATTTCTTTCTTTTTTTTTTCTTGTATTTTTGAGGCAGGGTCTCCCTGTAGCCCCAGCTGGCCTGGAACTCGCTCTGTAGACCAGGCTGGCTTGAACTCACAGAGTTCCACCTGCCTCTGCCTCCCGAGTGTTGGGATTAAAGGCATGCACCACCACACTTGGCTATGTAATATTTCTTTTTACCTGCATGCAACTCTACTGTTAAAAGGTGAATCCCTAAACATGTTTTGGAATTAACCTATAGTTTATTTTCAGACATCATAATTTTGGTATATGTATGGAGTGTATACTTGCATATTTTGGAGTAATATAAAATTAAAGGGAACAACAACAAAGTTCAAAGAACTGACTGAAACAGTAAACTTCTGGCCAAAACAGTAAACTTCTGCATCGAAAAATGAAAAAAAGACCGAGAAAAAGATGAGAGACATGGCAGAATGCAGGAGCTCTGGAGGGGTAGGAGGCTTGGAAGGGGGAATGGGTGTAAATTTTACCAAGAAATGTTGTATGAAATGCACAAAAGTTCAATAAAAAATTAAGAAAAAATAAAAATAAAAAAGAGAAATGTAATAAGACATTCTTAACTTACAAAGAGAAGAGCAAGATTTTACATAAGAACTTAGAAAGCCACAATGAATTTAAATATGACATATGTTATGTCCATATAATAATACACTTATATCTTATTTTATTTTATTAATACACTTATATTTTAAAAGCCATCTAATCACAGTAATGAATTATATTTAATAAAACCCATTGATACTGCCAATTTTATTACTGAATTCTTTATTTTTGCATTTGAAAATAGATCATAAAACTTCCTCTCTCAATTTTGAGATATGCATAAAATAAATAATACTGCAAATTTTCATTTGATCCCCAAAGCATAAAGGAATCTTTTGTTGGCAAAAGAGCTCAGTAAGTACTATAATGGAATCACATACATAAATGGCATGCACTTACCAGTTCTCGAGGACCATATGGCTCACAGAAGGTGACAGCACTGCCATGCATAATTACTCCGCACTGTTCTCCAGTCTCACAGTTACTACATTCAACCCTGGAGAAACACAGAATGCATTTGCAGTCTGAGAACTAAGTCACACAAAGTAGTTTCTTGCTCAGGTAAAGAAAGATGTAATAGTTACTGTTACTTAGCTCAAACCATCATTGTACAGAAGGTATTGACATGTTGAATTATGACAAGAATCAGAACATATGAAACCAGACAACCCTGAATGTAAGTCTTAATTATTTCAGTAACTTGAGGTGGCAGGAAGTTCCTTAAATCTCCCAAAGTTTCAATTTCTTCATCTATAAAATGAACTAAGTCTCATATAGTACTGACCTAAGTCTCATGTAGTCTTCGTGACAATTAAATTAGATAGTATCTAGAAAACCAATAGTTTAGAAAAGGTCTCACAGCAGGAACTTAATAAAGGAAGATGTTATTACCAATAATTACATACAACATACATGAAGCCCAATACAAAAATACCTGCAAGTATTAATGATAAATGAAGTAACAGCTACTTACATTAATAAACTAAAAATCAACACATTTAAAATAAAAATACATATTACAAATTTTAGATATTTTGCATTCTGGTCAGTGTAAATGCTTTAAATAACCATTCTCATGTCTACACTCCACTATGCTAAAAATAATGGAATCAAATGTCATATTTAATTCACATATTACTAAGAAATACATACATTCTAATTTGAGCAAATTCTGGAAAATAACTTCCTATATTAATCTTGAAAAGAATTTAATCAGCTATTACTGTAAATGAGGTGGACAATAAAAGCTTGAGACAAGAACTCAAGATATACTTTTCATTTCTCTCTAGAAGAAAAGGAAGGGGTATGCCTACTCCGGATTTGACTTTGGGTTGTTTTGGTAACAATTACAAAGCTCTGCACTGTAACCTTTCCACCCACAGTCATTACATATCTCACATGTAGGAAAAAAGATCTATATTTCCCCTGTCCCATCCTGAAACCACAGGAGAGCTGTGTTTTATACAGAAAGGACATTTTCAAAGACCTTCACCTTCCAGGTGCCAAGTTATAGAAAGGGCACTATCTATGCCTTTTGCTTGGGAGGTCACATTATTATCCCTTCCCATTATTTTCTGATTTCAGAGAGAGAGGGAGGGAGAAAGAGAGAGAGACAGAGACAGAGACAGACAGAGACAGACAGAGACAGAGAGGTAACTGCCATCCAGACAGGAAGACAGTGTGAAAAAAGACAATGTAACCCAGAAGGCCAAGAGGCAGAAGCACAGTAAGTATAAATTTAGCAAATAAATCTAATTTATTTGTTTTAATCTAATTCTTATTTGTTTTGCTAGATAGAATAAATGACATCTAATCTTTTCAGCTGTTCCCCAAAATAGATCAAGCAATGTCAATTGTCTTTAATATATATATATTTTTTAAGAAACAGAAAAGAATTTTTAACAAGGACTTAAAATGTATCTTATCGCAGGAAGTCAAAATCTTTTCTTGATTATTAGGACACAAGAATCAAAAGTCCTTGACATTAGAAGAGACACAGCAGTAGCTTTGAAGGATGAAGAACCCGACTCTTAATATTTATTCACGGCATATTCATTTATGGTATGCATAAATACTTGTTGAATGAATAACAGAATGTAAGAGAACTTCATAAACAGAAATATTACAACTTCATAAACAGAACTATTCTTAAGACCTGAAGTCAAAAGAGCTCAGAATAAGCCGGACGAGTAGTAAGCATAAGTGTTAGATTATTATTATTATTATTATTCCTGTTATTACTAGTATTAATTTCTGATGGATATCAGCCCTTTTCACCTGCTACAGACTGTTACATTTAATTCCTTTCTCTCCCACAGAGAATATGTTATATGAATTTCTTACTACTGTTTTCCTAATTCTTTAAACTGTGAAAGAAGTAGTACAAAAATTATATGGCAACTTTTTTCAGTGCTAGAGAAATAATGGGCTTACTGCCTTACTCATAGATGTGTATTATTTGATTTCTAAGTCATTGTGAAATAGCTTTAGAGAAACATCAACCTTGACAGAGAAAATTAAGAGAACATTCAAAGCTCGCAGTGGCTGTCTGCCATCAGCCTCCAAGGGCGTGCCACTGGAAGCATCATTGTTGACACGCATCTGAGGTTGCCTATTTGAATTTCCATAGCAAGCATTTGATCTCTATACATTCACCAGCATTTCACAATCAACCATTTATGAGGAAAACAGTAATCTCAATGAAGCACGAATAGGCCTCCTCCTCCCATGCTTGTGATTAAATAGGATCTAGGTGGAATCGGCATATTTCTGCTGTTTAAAAGTGATGCTGATGTAGTTGCCCTAACATCCTAAAGTTAGAAAGCCAGTGAAGAGAGAAGAGATGTGAGGAATGTTTGGAGAATCAGTTCCACCTTGTGGAATAACAAGGGTTAATAAAATAGACACAAGAAAAAAGCAAACAGCAAAGAGTTACAACTCTTTTTTCCCAGTGGTGGTTCAACAACCCTTCTAAACCTTTCTACAAAACTTCTAAATCTTTCGGCTCATCATTTATATCTCCAGAACTTTAAAGCAAAAACATTAAAAGTATGCTACCCTGTTGAAGAAACTTCAAGATTCCTAAGTACCAGGTATACTTGGTTGTTACCTAGGGGAACAAAAGCTTCATTGAGGATTGATGGGACAAATAAGTCAGCTTCCTGCCAGTCTTTTAAATGTCCTTTGCTTGAATTTCTCACAGTCTGACTGGCTTTGTCAATATAATTTATTTTAATTTACCCTGAATGTCCATCCCTCTAGGCAATCCAATGTAACCCCCTGTCAGCTGCAAGTGGCTTTATTTCTTCATTTACCATTTATCACTTTACTCTTCTGTTTAACAGAATTACGTTAAGAATTTACAGGCACAATGCTAAGCTTTAGTAGTACAATGGCCAATATAATGCTATCATTTTCTTCCAGCAGTTCACATTCCAGATGGAAGGGCAGAGAACTAAACAAATAGTTCCAACAGAGGGTATCCATTCAATGATAGCTAGTCATTATCTTCTTTTATGTGCCAAGTGCCCTAAAGTGCATTTAAATTTTTCAACCTCTCTCTCAGGGGAGAAAGGTTATTGTCTTCATTTTTACTAATAAGAATACTAATCTTCAGAGACAAGAAGCAGTTCACTCTAGGTTTCACAACTGTAAAGCTGAAGAGTTTTAATTTGAACCAAAGGACCGCAACATTTGCCACTGTTATTTTGTTCTTAAAATGGGAATATACACCGATTGTGATGGTACCTCTCTCCAGAACTGGGAAAGCAAAAGCTTCTGAAGTAGTCCCAGAACAGGTCCTGAGTAAGAAACAGAAGTTACTCAAGCAAGGAAGAAATGTGAATAATTATACGGCATAGAATATGCAAAAATTATGACCCACAAGCTGAACTGTTAGCTCAATGGGTCAGTATGACTGGAACCATAGTGGTACATATAGAAGGATGGCAAAGCACAGGGTTGGAGAGTGGAGGGTGCCATGCACCATTTGTAGAGTACAGGTAGGTATCGTGCAAGGAGTTCTACAAACAAAGCCTCAATTCATACAAAATAGTCTTCCTCTGTTTTTCTTCACATATACAGAGATACTAGTCCTGAAATTTAGTGATATTATTATTCAGGGTGATATAACAATTAAATTACAGAACTCTCTTCAAATTCTTACTATTCTGTTTACAAACTCATGATGCACTCCAACTTTCAGGAAAATTACTGTAATAAATGATGGATCAGAGGCCTAACAGACTAGGACAACAGATGTAACCCAAGTAAGATACAATAGTGTCTTGAAATGGTGTGGATCAAGAAAAAGTAGACCCATTTTGGAATATCACCATTCAATAAAATAGCAATATGAGTCACATATATGACTTTTGGACTAGCAAGATGCCTCAAAGGGTGAAAGGTACCTGTCCCCAAGCCTGATGATCTGAGTTCAATCCTCAGGACCACATATTCACTTGGAGGAAAGAGAATTTATTTGTGCAAGTTGTCCTCTGACTTCCACACACATGCTCCCTTCTACAAAATAAATAAGTAAATGTAAATTCAACTTTCTAATGTCTTCATTACAAACTAAAGAAAGAGCTGGGGATCAACTCAGTAGTAGACCAGTTGCCTGGCAAGTTCAAGGCCCTAGAGTCAATTCCTAGCATTGCAAAGCAAAAACCAAAATAGAAAGTCCCTAAAATTGAAGAAACAGATGAATTCATTTTCAATATTATTTAACCTAATATATTCAAATTCTATTTTCACATGTAATTAACAAAGAAATTATTAATGGCATAGTTGGCACTCTTTTTCACAGTAAGAGGTGACAAGTAAACTAGGTATTCATGACACTGACACTGATAGTTTAGGATCTAGTTGAAATGTTAAGAGCACATATTTTTAGGGGTGGGGTGGGGTGAAGAAGGGATATAAACAAGAGAAGAGGTACAAAAAATGCATCTTTGGGGAGCAAATTGATTGTCCTGAGTCTGGTTTTTGGAAAGCTCAGCCAATCACAGACCTTCACTGTAACTCTATCTAAGCCTATCTCTGTAACGTTCCCTTGATTTACTGGCAATGAGGTTCTTTCTATTCTTGTTCCTAACCAACTTGGGTAGCAAAATGGACTTCTTGATAGTGAATCCATCACACAACCTTTCTCACATTTTGTTCTATTATGAATGAAAGGCTTTTTCCTGATGCAAAACAGGCCAGATCAAACCAGATTAACAAAGTATAAAAGGAGGTTTATTAGGACATGCTCCCAGGCAGGTCCACTGTTCTCAGAGAGGGAGGCCAGGGGAGTCGCGCACTCAGGCTGGGGATGAGGGCTTTTATAAGTTCTGGGGAGAAGAAGATGGGGTAATGATGGTGAGACAGATCATGTACTTGTAAGGGCAAAACTGGTGCAGTGGGAGGGGACAAAGTGGGTCTTCAGTGTTCGTCATGAAGCTGGAATATAACCATATATGGTCTTACGCTGTGATCTCATCAGGAAGAGAAGTTGCATCAGCTGCCTGAGATGAGGTAGGCTTTTGACTGGAAGAGAAGGGTGGTAGGTGCCATCTTTAGATCTCTAAGCCCAGGACCTGCCTAACAATGAAGATTACACGTCTTACAATTACACATTTGAAGCCGGTTAACACAAAGGCAAGATAAACCATCATTTCACCATGAGCACAATGGTTCTGATGGAGACTGGAATATAACCATATATGGTCTTAGGCTGTGATCTCATCAGGAAGAGAAGTTGCATCAGCTGCCTGAGATGAGGTAGGCTTTTGACCGGAAGAGAAGGGTGGTAGGTGCCATCTTTAGATCTCTAAGCCCAGGACCTGCCTAACAATGAAGACTACACGTCTTACAATTACACATTTGAAGCCGGTTAACACAAAGGCAAGATAAACCATCATTTCACCATGAGCACAATGGTTCTGATGGAGACCAGAGAAAAGAATACAAAGGAAAGTCGTCAGAGATTTTAGAACAGAATTATGTGTCAGAAAGACAAGATGGATTTTAAAATGCTACGCTACAAGAATAAATTCCTGGCTAATTCAAAACAGTTCCTAAGGGTTAAGTGTTCTTTGTTCTTAGCCTCCCTTCTTAAACATCAAGACCCTCAGATGTCTGAAATTTTATTTTTCCTTTATAGAATAGCTCTATAAGTTCTCAAGAACTGAAATTTTCTAGGTGATGAGTGGCCCACTTTTCTGGGGGTTCAGAGAGGGAAAATAAAAGGTGATATTTGTTGTGACATTTAAATCTATGACCTCATAACCAGATTTCTTCCACTGAAGTCTTTCTGAAGAAAATAATGGGCTTTGTAAAGTTAAGCAACATATTCTTCAAGGTGTGTGGGAAGAAGGAAGTTTTACATCCCAGTTAAACAGACTTGCTTTACAATTTAAAAAGGAATTTGACCTCCCAGAATAAGGATTAGAAATGAATTGCTTCTCTACCTAATGGCAAAAACACCAAATATGGAATACTTTTCGAACATTTCCCATGAAAAAAAGTACATAAGAATTTGACATATGCTATGACATGTTATATGAGTTACATCAAAATGTTTTCCACTATTAACAATGTGGTTAAAAGATATTTTAATGAAAAGGCTTGCAATTTTCAAAAACAATGTAAGGCCTGAATTTATTAAACCCTCTGTGAACCTATTTATTGCATGCTGAGGTTCCGCATGAGTCTTCTCTATTACTGGAGTTCACAGATCATCAGGTTGGAGGGAACCTGCAATATCACTCTATCTCACTACCCCTCATTTTATAAATGGCAGGGCAGAATTCAGGTTCACACTCCACTCCTTACACACCAGTTATACATAACCCTATAAAAAGGGTGTTATGAAGAATGCTTGTCATTTTTTAAAATTTATTTATTTTCGTATGTGTATGAATGTACTGTCTGCATGCTGGTTTGTGTACTCTGTCATGCAATGCCGCGGAGGTCAGAAGAGGGTGTCGGATTCCCCTGGAACTGGAGTTAAAGATGGTTCTCAGCTTGTCATTTTTTTTTTTTTTATTGCTAATGACTGTTCTTCAAATTATTTTTTTCAACGATAAGACAAACATATGTGTTTCACTAATGAAATTCTAAAAATAAGAGAAATGAAATGGCTTTCATAGAAAACACTGAATTTGTAAGGCTACAATGCATAAGAGTTACGTCCAACACCCCTTTGGCTACTACAGATCCTTAGATAATTCGTCGAAATCTATTTTATGTTTTTGCTATCATTTCATCCTCCCTCTCACTTTTTCCCTTTTACTGTCAAAAACATAAGACAATCAGTAAATATAAAGGCTTTTCAACAAAATGAGGGTCAAACCATAAGCATAAAAGGTAAATTATTTGAGCCACTTTGCTTTCCTGATAACCAACTTGATGGCAGATTCTAAGCTTGTTTTGGTGTCATTGTTCTATCTTAAAAAATGTTTAGGTGGCTGTGTTCTCATTTTGGGACAAAGAATTTTATGTGATGTGCATTCGAGTACAGAGCACACTGTAAAGGTATAATTATGACTTTTATTCAGATTTTAAAATTACTAGGCATAGCAACACATTCAACCATCCAGTCAGCAGACCCAAAAGAACCTGGGGTGCCATGTAGATTTGGAACAGAGACCCACACACTGACTAAAGGACCTTCAAAGCACAGGAAAGAGGGGGAGGATTAATGACAAAATTGAGCTCTTTGTACAAGTGCAGATTTATGAATAGCTGGTGGTGACATCATCCTGATAACAATAAATAAATAACTGAAATATTATTTCCTCAACAGTAGTCTAACACCATGATTCATTCTTCTTTTCAGATCAGAATGAAATTACTTAGCCTTAGTCAGGCACTCTACTGAAACAAGTTAATCATCTGGAAACTCACGACAATCACTTAATGTCAGATTCTCATTTGAAATAAATGTCATTTGTCCCCAAGACCTAGGACACCATATTATCTATCCATAATTTATTACCATCAAAGGGGTCAATCTTATACTCAGCCCCTTAAGAAGCCATCTTCCATTCAATGAGCCAGTATTATCTATTTTTGTACAGAAAAGTTGAAATAATTTTAATACTTGTTTTGTTCATAACAAGTTCTTTAAAACTGGAAAAAAGGATTTTTTTTTCTTGTAACTCCTTGATCTTAAGATAATGTGTCTTTGTCCCTGAGTGTGTAGATCACATTGTGTGCTGACAAGAGCTGAAATGTGATTCACAGAGAAAGGCCGGATCAAAACTAAATCCACCAGAGTAAATGAGATTCTGGAGAATATTAATTGTTCAGCAATAAGCCGAGTTCTTCAGAGTCTCCAGTCCTTCCCCATCCTTCTGATAAAGCCTCCTCAGACTTTGACCATGTTTTATTTGGTTTGTAGGGTCTTTCTTAACAGTTACAGCCTTGAACCTGTGGTGGTTCTCTCTGCCTTTGCCTTTCAAGTGCTAGGATTACAGGCCAATGCCACCATGGCCTACTTTATTACATAATAAAGAGATAAATGTTTTGTACTAGATAGGGTCTGACCATTTACTTGGAAGCACTTTATGTGGCCATTTAAAAATAATTAAAGTTAGAGCTTTTGAAAATAAATCAAAACAAAATATTCACTTCTCTTTGTAATCTGAAATATTTTTTGGAAAGAAAAAACAGCAAGAAAAGTTCACTGTTTGAGGCTGAGAATAATCTCACCTTCAACAATCATGCATTTCTTTTCTCAGGTGCTAACACATGCCTTAAACGTGAAAATGACAAACTCCATTTATAGCTCATTCTTTCTCTGTTACTTCTCACTGTAGAAGGTAGGCGAAGTCTTCTGATTTCACTAGGGAGTTTAAAAATCTGATCTTTTCTTCATTAACAGGTACGATGACAAATAGGTTAAAAATAACTCCTCTAAACCCCTACTACTGTGCATAATATTCTGATCTCCTACTATGGTGAATTTTATGACACGCTGCTTGAAGAAATATTTTTTTACGTGCTTCGTATGTGCATGACATTTAATTCCATTGAGTGAGCTCTTGTTTCTGTCATCTTAAACACAATTACAGAAGGAAATAAGAAGCCACCAGATTCATACCTTATTTGATAAGTGGGATGCCTCCTCGTAACCTTTGGATTGTAGATGACAACTTTCCTTAGACCAAAATATATCATGGAAAAAGGAAGGGGTAAAATGCAAAAGAGGGAAGTCTTGTCCTATAAGGAGAAGCTTGCTGGCCAAAGAGATCAGAGAATGAAAGACAGTGGGAAGAAATCAAGAGGGAGGAAGTAAAAATGGAAAAGTATCAATATGAGACCAGAACACTGCACTATGACTCTCCAAAAACAAAACTATTGTTCCAAACCTGAAAATGCAGTAGAGGTTCTGACAAAAGTATGTCATTAGAGAAAACATTTTCCCCTTTCATTTTTCATTTATTCACAACCTCTTTTAATCACTTATTCTTTAAAAATTACATATAGGCATGCAATGCAGAATAAGAAGAGGGTGTCAGATCCCCTGAAACTAGAATTACAGACAGTTGTTAGCTTCCATGGGGGTGCTGGAAACTTGTTCAGGTCCTCAGCACTGCAGCCAGTGCTCTTAACCTCTGAGATGTCTCTCCATCCCCATGACAGGCGCAGTGAATAAGCTTCACTGGTGCAGTAGTGACATTTTTATCTTGGGGCTAACCAATAGCTGGCTAATTTGACTTAAGGCTCACTCACTGGCAGGGAGTTCATGTGTGGTACTGTAAAAACAGCTAAATACACATGGATGGAAAGGTCATAGCTCATATCCCTAGACCAATGTAATTTCTTTCTGCATCTTAAATATGTATTCTTATAATTATAGATAAGTATACCTCTCAGGACTTATCAAAATCTTCATTTTTGCAACAGATGGAGACTATTAAAAGTTTCAAATTGGTCAAATGAAGGGAATGTGTCTGTGAGGTACCCAGCCCTAGTGACACATCTACAATGTAACTACTGCACGTAAGGCTCAAGGAATACAGTAGAAGGGGCTGGGAGGGGGTATTATTGTATCTCTCAACTCTCACCAATGAAGCTTTCTCATGCAACAGATAAAGTAATCTGGAGACCCACAATTGACCAATAACCAGAAAATAAGAGACCACAAAGTACTTATCCCTAGATAGGACACCTATACCAAATGTCTGCCACCAAAGGCTGAGAGGGGGCAGAAAGATTGTAAGACCAGAGGTATGATGACCATGAGGAAACAAGAGTTTTCCATACAGCATAGAAGTTGCTCATATCAATTTACAGCAAACAGTAACAGCATGCACAAGACCCATGCAAGCTCAGGCCAGATGAAATTGCAGCACAGAAGTGGCTAAGAAGTCCCAACTTTAGCTGAAGAACTATTGGCAACCAATAACTATGGGGAAAGGGAAAGCTGGTTTCCTTTAAGGGTGTGACGCTACATAGGTTAAGCAGTTGATAGACCCACATTGAAGGATATTTGGGGACACAAACTTGACTCAATAGGCTTTATGACCAAGTACATGAAATCCAGCTGGGGGGCTATGAAAAGGGTGCAGATAGGGGAAGGGTTTGAAATTTGATCAAGATATATTGCATGAAATTTTAAAAAATTCAATGAAAAAAATTGAACAAAGAAATTAGATTTTTAGATAAAGGATATCACTGCCTGTAACATAAGGTAGAGTCTAAGATTTTTTGGCTTAGCTTTTAAGTGACACTACTTGGGCTATCACTTAGAATTTTTAGTGATTTTTCTAAACCATATCCTAGGTTGAGATCTATAATCTTAGGTTAAAGATTGAGATTTTCCCATTCTGGGTAATGATCACTGAGCAAAGCTTCCACTAGAAGGACTCCCATTCTAAAAATATCAGTATTTTTCTATTCTTTGTCAGACAAAGATTCTTCTCAGAGGAAAAGTATAGGAAGTTAAATCATCATTTTTGTTCTAGTTCATATTAATTGCTCCAGCAAATGAGTATTTCCAAGAGAGTACAGATGCAGCACAGCCTGTGATCTTTTAGCTGAAAAAATTTGGATTTTCTAAATCACAGGCAACTGACAGAGGTCTTCTCATAGCAAAGATTTCAAACAACCTGTGTCTTGTTCTAGATGCCCCACTTCCCCATGGGTATCATAGCATGCGCAGCGAAGAAGCTCCTTTTGAGGGGGAGCTATTGATTCTGTACGAACTGTAGGACACGTCTGCGATTACTATTGTTGTATCATTGTGCTGGAGGGAAAACATCTGTTGTCATCTCATTGTCATCTATCATTGTGTAGTTTTTAATAGTCCTGTGCTTCCCACTACAACACTGGGGATATAACAGCCCTGGATGCCTTCTGGAATCTTCAGAAAACACGCATTAAAGGGATAACTTCAGCAAAATAAAGATTCCTCCTTGACTTTGCAGTTGCCTAGCGGGTAAAGATGTGTCTAACACAACTTTCATTTTTAAGATTCATTTACTGTTCAGTTTCTCCCTCCCTTTCTCCCTTGTCATCTCTCATAAATAAAAACACATCTTATTTACTACTTTTCTCTTTGCTCTCTTATTCCTATTTTATTAACAGATTATTATAATTGTGTGTGTGCGTGCGTGCGTGGGTGTGCACTTCACAGTGCATGTATGGAGGTCAGAGGACAACTTTATAGAGTCTGTTCTTTCCTTCCACCTTTGGTAGGTCCAGGGATGAAACTCAGGTTTCCAGATTTGCATGGAAAACACTTGTACTTGATGAAGCATCTTGCTGGTTCTTGTTTTCTTATTACTGATGAATTTTTATTGAAGTAAATTTACAAACATAGAAATACACAGATCTCTACTTTGACAAATATGTACATCCACACAACCTACACTTTCTTGAGATATATAACATAATTAATACTTCATAACAATGATGTTATGTTAGTTTCATTCATAAAACAAATTCTGAAGGTGTTGTTGATAAAAAGTATAAGTTTATTAGGTTAAATATTAGGGAGATGAAGTATACTTGTGGTTTCTTGAGATGCTAGAACTAAAAGCCTTGTGCATGTTCTGCAAGTGCTTTGCCATAGTCATTCATAATTGTAGTTTGTAACCTTCTTCTAAATTTAATAGCATGAGATTTCCCCCAGATTTGGAGGTTGAGGTTGGAAGGCTATTGAACAGATAAAGCACTATGGATCCCTCCATCACCAGCAGCGCCATTGTTGTGAGTATACTTGCTGATGGGGAACTGCCAACAGCACTAATTAGCTGGTGTTGCTCCGTCAGCACTCTGTGTTACTTTGACCTTGTTGAAGATATTGCTCTCATCCATTCTCAGAGAAGGCAATCAGTTTCCCAGAGAGATTCATGGAGAAAAGAGTGGAAGGAATCAGCGCTTGCGGGAGGCACAAGGACCATGCTGCACAGAGCATAGCTGAGTACAGTATTCCAGAGAAGCATCCTGGATGTCGTGCCCAGGTCAAGGGGCAGAGAGCAGTTCCCAAGCCTTCAAGCAGCGCTCAAAGCAGCAAGTGACCTGGAAGAGTGACTAGGGCAGAAACAAAGGCTACATGCTAGTGCGAGAGTCATCAAAGACGAGAGGCCATAATGGAGGACCTGGTGGGCATCTACAGAAACAGCTGTCTGAGGACCAGGGATGTGTCCCTATTTACCACCTGTTGTTGCACTAATATGGACTGTGAAACTCAGTTATAATCTAGAAAGATGGGAGATGGTGAAGCAGAGTTGAATGAAATGAAGCTTCAACCAACCTGATAGAAAGGCAAAATTAAAAAGAAATTAAATTAGGCTACAAAAGAATTATGAAAGCTTTACTATTCTGATAGCCAAGTTTGTGGATTAAATTCATCACTATACTTGTATAAGCATAAACAATTTCAGGAAGGATAGAGAAACTGTTACCATAGTTGGTAGCTCTGTAGAAAAGGAATATGGGTCTAATATAGAGAAAAAAACCCTTAACAGCTATTGTAATATTGTATGTTAATTGATATTTTCACCAAGTAAAATGATTAATTTTTAAGTCTCAATACTTAAGCTGTGTGGCAGGCAGTGCATTCAATACCATGTTAATGTGCGAATGGCTTCTTGGTTCCAACGAAAACTTGACAGAGAGGGGGCTGGGTGGGTCAGTGATTAAGAGAACTAACTGCTCTTGCAGAAGACCTGGGTTCAATTTCAAGCCCCCACATAGCGGCTAATAATACTGGCACACGGCTGTGCTGCCATCAGGTGTCTAATTTGTGTGTGGCATAAAGAGAATCAGAGACAATATTTTGTAGGACAAAACTCTTGACAAAATGTGTACCAAGAAAACAGATTCCAAGAGAGTGAAAACTACCTAGAAGGTTTCAAACCAAAAGAAGCTTTGTCACTTTTCTTAAAAACACTAGACAGGGGGTGGGGAGGTGTGGGGGGGCACTGGGGAGATTGCCCAGTGGGTAAAGCATCTGCCATGCAAGCATGAGGACCTGAGTTTGGATGCCAAGAGCCCACGTAGAGCAGGGCAGAGTAGCATATGTCTACAATCCCAGTGCTCTTACAGTGAGATAGGAGGCAGAGACAGGAGGCTCCTTAGAGTCACAGGCTGCAGAGTCTGGTGTATGTATCAGCAAACAACAAAGACCCTGTCTCAAAGAAGGCAGAAAGCAAGGACTACAAGGACTACATTCGAGCTTGTCCTCTGGCCTACCTGAACACACACACACACACACACACACACACACACACACACAATTTAACTGAAATATCTGATTTTACTGGGTGTTGGTTTCTGACTTGACGAAGTTTATGTTTATTTTTAAGGGGCTCCAGACATGCTCTCTTCTCCCTCTGTGATTCTATCATACTCTTTTCATTGGTATGGATCTCATAGATGACACAATACAGGTATATTTAACTTGGTGTTTGTTTTTCATTCAAATGTGATAAAGAAAATTTAGGGCTCAGTTAAATGGCTTAAGGTTTTAGTCATTTTACTTTTAAAATCATACCTGGATTTAGAAGAAACAAATAGCCCATTGTACAAATACCCCCGGAGAAGGAAAGTGAAGAAGAAAGAACTATGTGACAGATGGATAAAAGAAGGAAGGGAGGGCTGGAGAGATGGCCTAGCGGTTAAGAGCACCAACTGCTCTTGCAGAAGACCCGGGTTTGATCCCCAGCACCCACATGGTGGCTGAGAACCGTCTTTAACTCCAGTTCCAGGGGAATCTGACACCCTCTTCTGACCTCCGTGGCATTGCACGACATGGGTGCACAGACCTACATGCAGACAATGCATTCATGCACATTAAATAAATAAATAAAAATTAAAAAAAAAGAAGGAAGGGAGAAGGGAGAGAGAGAGAGAGAGAGAGAGAGAGAGAGAGAGAGAGAGAGAGAACACTGATGTCAAGTACCTACTATGCCCAGGCACAATAGCAGAGCTAGTCACTCTCACCCAATTCTTAATGCTGTCATGGGGTTTCTGCCTAAAATTTACTACAAGAAATGGGTCAGAGACAAGACACAGCTTTGTGTTTTTCCTAAGGTGTCCAGTTAGCAAGCTATAAGCCCAGGAGTCAAACCAAACTGGCCCGATCTTAGAGCTTCTGTCAGGTGACACATGCCTTTAATCCCAGCACTCAGGAGGCAGAAGCAGGAGGATCACTGGGAGTTCAAGGCCAGCCTAGTCTACATAATGAGTTCCAGGACAGCTTGGGCTACAGGGAGATCCTGTCTCAAAAAGACAAAAAAATCATCTCTCAAAAAATGAGTGTCATAGTTTGTGTTTTTATTTTCTTTAGAAAAAAAAACAAGCTAAGTGAGGAGATTGAGGAAATAAAGTATCAAGTAAAACTTACTCTGAAGCATGTTTAACAGAGGCACATGGCTTTGAAAGGTTAAAAAGGAGGAAGGCTTAAGAAAGAGGAAAATCATAGCTTAAATGAAAAGGACATAAAATCCATAATTTTGGCCAAGAAAGAACATATCAGATCAGTCATGAAAATGGTTGAAGCAAAATCAATCACATTTTATTGATTTGAAAAAACAACAGATTTTGAATTACATAAAAGTCACGTTTTGTATTTGTCAAGAAAACTGAAGACTATGAGTTAACTTGACAGAAACCATCTTTCCTTGAAAGACACAAATCATCGGAAAACATCTATATTAATGGAATATGAAAAAAGGCAAATGTCAAGAGAAAAGCAGAGGAGTTTTCTTGGTCAAATTGATCTTTAAAAAAATTTCTTTCAGCCGGGCGTGGTGGCGCACGCCTTTAATCCTAGCACTTGGGAGGCAGAGGCAGGTGGATCTTTGTGAGTTCAAGGCCAGCCTGGTTTCTACAGATGAGTTCACAGGTCAGCTGGGGCTACAGGGAGGACCCTGTCTCGAAAACACCAAAAAAAAAAAAAAAAAAAAAAAAAATTTCTTTTCATGTCTACTTTTTCTTAGCAAGGGCTTCCATTTACTTCAAGAAATTTATATTTAAGATATATTTTTAGAGAAGCTTTCTGTAGACAGATTGTTGTCTTGAGTAATATGTAAATTATGAGACATTATGAATCTGTATAGTGGGATGGTATTTTATCCATTTTTATACTAAATGGACCCATATTTCTTTCTAGAAAAGACAGAAAAGTTCTTTGCCTACCAACGAAGCCCCAGAACCCTGTCTATATGACATCTTCAACTCGGTCGAAGGGCCACCTCCTCCAAGGAACTCCTACCAGAGGCATCATTCCTCTTTTTGAGCTCCACACTATCACATTTAAGGATTTCTGTCTTGTATCCCAAACATCTGAACAATGTCTGTCTACACTGCTGTTGAACTATTAGCTAGCTACTTGAGAGAACTGCATCCTTAAAATTTTTCCTAGTTAAATAATTACTGCTAAATATTTGTATAAGTACCACACACTAACTGATTATGCCACCGGAGCTCAAAATATTTGCTAAAACAATAACAATAAACAAAAGCCATAATGATTACCATATGCTGGCATTCAAGGATAAAAGCGTTATTCTCAGCATGTAAAAGACCTGTGCAAATCGAGTCCAGAAAGGGGCCCAGCATGGGTGGAGGAAGTAGGCAGGTTGCCCCAGCCCTAGCTGAGGATCTGTTGGTAATTGAAAGATGCTTGGAGCAGAGGAGTCCATTTTCCTTACTGGTGTAGTGCCTGGTAGGTTGACCAGACTCCAAGAGATAGACCCACACCCAAGACCTATTAGGAAACATGAATTAGACTCAATCAGACTTTAAAAAGACAAATAATAATAGAGGACGGAAAGCTGGGGGGTGTTTATGAAGTGGAGGTAGAAGCTAGGAAGGGGTCTGAATATGACCAAATACATTGTGTGAAGTTCTCAAATCAATAAAAATAATTTTTAAAAGTGTTAATCTCTGATCTTGAGTACTGGATTTTTATTGCAAGTTGAAAGTTGATAGTCTCCTGAACTCTTATTTATTCACACAATCATACAATATCATAGAACATCCAGTTCACACACTCTTCCAAATAGCCCTGGATTGACAGAGCAGCTATTTCAAGGCCAGCAGAGATATAATATATTGCCAACAAATTTAGGCATCAAGTTATACATGAAAGTTTTAAAAGAGTGAATCTGAGTTTACTATTTCTTTGTTCTCAAAATCCCATGGAATGTGATTTTTTTTTTTTTTTTTGGTCTTTTTGAGACGGGGTCTCCCTGTAGCCCCAGCTGTCCTGAAATAAACCCTTTCCTCCTCCAGGTAGGTCTTGGTCATGGTGTTTATCACAGCAACAGAAAAACAAACTAGAACAATATGTAAACGTCTCATAAAACTGAAAAAAATTTAAACCATACTCAGAGCTTTGATGAGCACCTGGATTCTTTAATGTTTTACTTATTATTTTGCATGTATGAGTGTACTTGCCTGCGTGTATATAAGCGCAGCCATGTCATGCAATGCCCGCCAAGGTCAGAAAAGGGGAGCTGGAGCTGTGAACAGCAGAGCTAGCTACCACGCGGGTGCTGGGAACCAGACCTGCGTCTTCTGCCAGAATGGTCAATGCTCTTAACCATAGAGCAATTTCTCCATCCCCATAGAGGCAATTTTAGACGTTAAAAAAAAAGAATTGTTTGGTGCTCAAGTATGTCTCAAATTTACCTTTCTTCAATACTTCTGTCTTGTGTGTGATCATACTCTCAGAATCCTTACAAAGGAAATATGCCATGCCTTTAAATTTTTTAAAAGCTTGAAATAAACAAATGTAGAAATAAAAAAAAGGCATTGTGGACAGTGTACAAGTCCATTCCATAGCTGGCAATCCTCAACAATGCATTAACACTCAAGAGTAATTTAATTTTCAGTAACTGTACCTTAAGGGAGAAAATATCTGCATTAAACAAAATCAGCATCACTTCACAGCTCAATGTGCAGCACATTCCAGTGACTTACCATATATTTGGATTTAATTCCAGTTGGTGGTAGGAGTCAAAGTCATCTCGAAGGATAACGCTGTCACTATGTATTTCAGCTAAGAGAGGAAGAAAGTATTTAGATCTATGAGTATCAATATTAAGAGAAGCAATATTTTAATCTTAAACTGGCTTTTGTCTCCAAATATTAAGAGGCAAAAATGAAGGTTCTGATATTTAGACAAGTTCAAGTCTGAAACTCAGAACCCTCCCCAAAAGAACTACTAAAGGCTATAGGCAGGCAGGCCAGAGTGAGTAGCCACCCTAGGAGGGGCCACACAGAACTTGTCACTCATTCCTGGCACATACTTATTCATGTCTACATGGGATGGCTCAGGTACACACACTCAGTCTCTGCCTCCTGAACACATGAGGGGACAGGGTGCTCTGGCTGTTTATGGCAGCCTACGCTGCGGGCATCTTCCAGACTGTTTTCCTCTTCTTCCCTATATCCCTCTTACCTGGCTTGTTTTAAATTCTCTATTCTCTCATTGTTTATTTAGTGTGTTTTCCCTCAGAACTGCAAAGCAGAGAGATTAACTCTATGAATAAATACAACTCCCCAATAAAGTCTGTTTAAAAATTAGGTGGAATGCCATGAATCCATCCATGGTGTTAGGTACATTACTACCCAAGCAGGTGTGTTTAGCATGCATCATTAAGCATTAATATTGGGGGCACACCAAAGAGTATCTTCATATACTATGCAGTACCTATTTACACTGAAAAGAGGGTCTGCAAAGACAAAATCGGTTTTGTGGCCAGCTGCAATGTAAGTGTGTTCAAGCTATAAAAATGAGAAATTAATTACTGTTTTAACTACACTCCCATCTGATTTTCATACTTTGCTCAGGGAGTTTGTTTTGGCTAATGTAAATTCTCTGGGTCTTTTCCTTACAATTTTGTTTGAAGTAGTTTTGAAAATTAAAAGCATATCCTCTGACTAGCAGAAACCTTTCACAATTTTTATGTTTTTCAAAGGTGATATTTTGTGTTGGGGGGGCTCACTCACATATGATTCTCTGAAGCCAATAGGCAATTAAAATCTCTTCCAAATATCAGGAAAGATCATTTCAAATTCTCTTTGGTGACATCCCACCGACGGCAGTCTTCGACCCTGTATACCAGGTGTGCCAGCAGGCAAGCATATAATGAAGCCATGGAAACCAGCAAATCAGCATGTACTTTGGAGCACTGTCGCTCAGCCTCAGCCTTAGGCATAGGAAGAAGGAGAATGTGGCTGTACACCAGAGAGAACCCTGTGATGGACTGTGAGCATGGGAGTGATTTAATGATTCCTCTATGCACTTGGATGCAGTGCCTGAAATGCCTACAGGGTACAGCTCTTCAGTTCCTAGCCTGGCCAAGACTGACTACACCACTGCGGGTCACCCGCCTGCCGTGGCTGCCAGAAGGCATGCTTCTAAGCAGTTACATTCATCTGCCGAGTAAGAGGAGCCCCAAGCTGTAGCATTACATAAAAGCAGAGCTTCTCAAGGAAGCTTTTCCAAAGAGAAAAATAAATTAACTGGGTTTGTAGGTTGAAAGGAAAAGCCCAAGAGACAAATAACTGACCCGCCTAGAAGTCCCACAGCGAGAGACATCTGAAAGGGCGGGAACCAGCTACGGTGGTGATTTCTTCCACTCTTATTAAATTCCAGAGTGTAGGGAAGTCTTCACTGACGCTAAATGAGAAATTTTAACTCTTAATGGTCACTTGTGTCTAGAGCCATTTTCCTCCCAAAGGTTTGTCTCTGTATTTGTTCATGTAATTTTTCTTGCCGGATAATGCCATATTTTTTATTATACATTTTACAATTTCACTCAGTCTTCATGCTAACTTTGTGAGGTAGGAATTATTACTGATTTATTTTTACAGATGGACAGAGTAGGCCACAGACAGGTTAGTGGTTCAATAACACAACTTATAGTAAGTTGTAAAGATGAGATAAGCCCAGGCACTGGGTGTCAGAGTCTGCGCTTTTCACCACTGCACAGCCTGGCCTCATAACTACAGGGCACCAAGTACGAGACACAGGAAAACACTGTGGCTCCGGTTTAAACAGCATGGAATTCCTTAAACGGCTTTCTTTAAATGTATTAGGCAAAATAACTAAATCACTTATCATTTTCAACTAAGAATTTGAGCAGAAATCTTAAACCTAAAATAACCGCGATTCTTCTTCCAAATCCGTGGCTTCTTGTTTGCTGCTTCCTTGTCTAGCAGGGGGCGAGCACGAAGGCACTGACAGGTGTGGAAATCTTGCTTCCTCCAGAGGCTCTGCGCTCCAGCACTGTCTGGTCCTAAGTCTCAAGTTCATTGAACGTCAGCAAATCTGAGGGCTGAGAGTTTCCATCCTTCTTGGCATCTTCCCACATATCCAGAAGAGCAAAACCAGGTGACCAAGCATTCAGTTAATGGCATTAGAGTCCTAAACACTTACCTAGCTGTGGATGAGTAGTGGCCTCTGTTGGAGCTAGACCAAGAGACGGAAAGAGAAAGAAGAGTGGTTAGCAACACAGGCAAAATGCAACATTAAGCAATCACAAATGCTGCATAGAACTCAGGTCATGTGAAGTAAGTTACGATAGGTACTTTTTATTCTGTAGGAGTGAGAAAAGATGGTAATGCACATCCTAAAATAAGACGGATAACTCTCTAAATGATTATTATATTTAAAAGCCATGGATCGCCGGGCGTGGTGGTGCACGCCTTTAATCCTAGCACTTGGGAGGCAGAGGCAGGTGGATCTCTGTGGGTTCAAGGCCAGCCTGGTCTACAGAGTGAGCTCCAGGTCAGCTAGGACTAAAGGGAGACCCTGTCTCAAAAAGGCCAAAAAAAATAAATAAATAAATAAAGCCATGGATCTTCGAACAAGGAGGAATAGAGCCCCTTATACACAGGACAGTCATTTCCTTTACATAGGTTTAGTATCAATCAAGCACAGAATACAAATGCAGTATGATGTAGTTAATGGATATGCCCCAAATTTCCTAGGCACTGGTCACATGAAAAGGGCTGTTCTGGGTATTTGGAAATAGAAGCAACAGCTCATCCTGGCCCCCAAAGAGCTCAATGTCAGGTGGGTACAACTGTAATGGAGTTCAGAAAGTGTCAGATGGTCATGGGGTGAGGTGGGGGACAAAGGAAGAATGTTAAATATAGGCTGAGTAGGGGATGAGGGAATCAATAAAGGTTTCAGAGGAAGACAGTTTCTCCGTTGAGCTTTTAAAGACTAGTAGTGAAAAGTCGGCCAGAAGTAAAGGAGGGAAGAAAACTGTCTGTGGGAGAACCACAGGTTCAGCATGATGGGATGAAATTTTAATAGTATGGAGTGGGAAGGACGAAAGACTAATAAGGCTATGGAATGAATGGTAAAGACATTGGAAATAGTTGGTGGTCCTAGTAACAGTGATGAGTGAAGGAGCATGTGTTCAACTGTGCATCTGAAGGCCAATGTAAAGAATGAGGAGACAGGGGACATGGCCCAACTAACACTGCTTATGGCTATTTCTCTTCTAGTCAATGAATATGGTACATGGACATACGATCTGCATGTGAAAAGGCTGAACTGGAAGCTTCTGGGTAAGAGTTTATTAGTAAGCTAGCTGGAATAACAGAATTTGTACTGAAACTGAACTTTTCTTCTGGTTTCCTTTGGGCAGGACCTCATTCCACAGCCCAGGTGGCCTGGAATTCACTAAGTGGCCAAGCCTGGCTTTAAACTCAAGGCAATCTTCAGTCTCAGGCTTTGAAACTTCTAAAATAGGGCTAGGGAGATAGCTGAAAATAAAGTGCTTGCTGTACAAGTGTGCGGATCTGAGTTAGAATCCCCAGCCTCCACATACAAAGCAAGTTGTGGTAGTGCACATCTGTAACATCAGCACTTGCGGGGGAGACAGGCATAGCCAGGGTAGTTGAAATGGTAAGTGCCAGGTTCAACGAGAGGGACTTTATCTTAAAGTGGGGCTGGAGAGATGGCTCAGAGGTTAAGAGCACTGACCGCTCTTGCAGAGGACCTGGGTTTGATCCCCAGCACCCACATGGAGGCTAAGAACCCTCTTTAACTCCAGTTCCAGGGGAATTCTACGCCCTTTTCTGACCTCCTCGGCATTGCACAACACAGATGCACCAACCTACATGCAGACAGTACACTCATACACATAAAAAATAATAAATAAAAAATAAGGTGGAGATTGATGAAGGAGGACAACTGATGTTTGCCTCTGGTCTCCACTCATGCACACCTATGCACACACATTCATGAAACATACACATGTACTAAAATAAAAGATAAATATATAATGATTTAAAATTTTCCTTACACAAATCAATGTTATATTTAACTTGTAAGTTCTAGCATTATCTAAACTGTCTACAAAATAGTATTAACAGTATTGTAGTGGTTTTTCAATTTATGCAACATTCTTGTAAAATAAATGTTAATAAGACTAAGTCGATATAAGAATAAATTAATTTACCTGTACCTAATTTTGAAATGTACATGATTTTGCATCAAAGTTAGATCAACTTGTCAAAGATGTCTGGATGTGAATTTAAAGGAAAAATGGTTTTGTGATACACAATAGATACTGAAAGCTTTCAAGCAGTTATACACAAGTAAGTATGTGATGCTATTTCTAACTGTACATTTGTGAAATATTAATGTTTCTGATACTCAGATGCACTCTCTCTATAAAATGTATGCCAGATTTCTGAGTCTTAGCACAGAAAAAAGCAAAACACTTCATTAATAAGTTTATATTGAGTATATTATATTGGAATGTTTAATATTTTACATATTCTGTGTTAAATAAAATATATAGGAAATTAACTCCTTCTATTTCTTTTTTGAATTTTACATGGAGCCACTGCAGATTTAAAACTAGACATGGGTTTCCCATTGTACTTCCCCTGGACAAGGCTGAGCTGGAGCAGAGAAGGAGATCTGCACTGCGTATCCTTTGGGCAATTACTGCAATTTAAAAGATGGGAAAGAAAACTGGGCCATTCAGAGGCAATGCAGGGCACAAAGTGAGAACTGAATGTCTATATGCTTTTAAAAGTTGGGCCTTCCAGGATCTCATGTAATCATACTAACATAGACATACTAGAGAAAATGAGATTTTTTAAAAGAATTCCCTTTCACGCCACACACACACACACACACACACACACATAAATTCCCTTTCACAAATGAATTTTTTTCAAATGGCTCATTTTAGAAGAAAATAAGAACAAGTAAAATTAATAATTTTATATTGAGTATATCATAGTGGAATGTTTAACGTTTTACATATTTTGTGTTAACTAAAATATATAGTTATTTAAATCGCATAAAATTAGTTTTAAGTAATCAATTGACACCAAAATACTAATAAACTTCAACCAAACTGTTGAAGAAACTACTCAGTGCAGAAGATAGGAAATTCGACATATTGAGCAGAAAGGTGAAAGATACCTGTGAGCAAAATGTGTGAGTGGTTATTAATGTATGGTAGTATTACCAAAGATTAAAAACATCTTTGATGTAGCTGGAGACACACACCAGGTAGGCTGGGAAGGCCTGGGCCAACAGGATCCACGTGTGGGAAGTCACCCAGCCACCCTCAGGGAGATGCCAAGGAGGCCTGTACGAGTGATGCAGAGGATCCAGTAAGCTGGTGGAGCTGCAGTGCAGACGATTCACTGAGTGCAGTGTCAGTGATTCGAGACTGCATAGCCAATGTAGAGGAACTGACTGGTAGGGAGCACAGTGAGTGACCAACCAATCTTCCATATTAACATTTAAAATTAACACCAGAATGCAAACAAAAAAAATAAACCCACATGCTGAAGCTGCAATGAAAAAAATAACAATGTGGGAAAATCTCATAATAAATTCACACTGAACTCCACTAGTCCTATAGAAGATCCCTACAATGAAATCTCCCTGGAAGGAAACCAAAACATGGACCTTAGAAAAACAGTCCTAGACATATTCAGAGAATATAAAGAAATCAAAGGATATAAAGAACAAATCACAGAACTAAGGGAAAAGAATGAAAAAATCAAGAAGGATATAAAAGGAAAGAATGATAAACTTCAGAAAGAACTAGAGGGAAAGAATGACAAACTCCAAAAAGAACTAGAGGAAAAGAAACATAAACTCCAAAAAGAACTAGAGGGAGAGAATGACAAACTCCAGAAGGAAGTGGAAACACTGAAAAGATCCCAGGCTGAAATGAAAAAAGAAACTGACCAGTGAAGTAAGGAGCTACAAGTAG
Source organism: Rhizomys pruinosus (assembly GCA_009823505.1). Classification (NCBI taxonomy): domain Eukaryota; kingdom Metazoa; phylum Chordata; class Mammalia; order Rodentia; family Spalacidae; genus Rhizomys; species Rhizomys pruinosus. The sequence continues at coordinate 441,606 of VZQC01010551.1, read as the reverse complement.
AGAATGACAAGCTCCAAAAGGAAGTGGACATACTAAATAAATCATAGGAAGAAGTGAAAAAGGAAATGGAACACTCACCCAATCAACAGGAAAGGGTGGGGGAAAGCCTCAGAACCAGAGTGGATGAAGCAGAAATAGAATATCAGACCTGCAGGATAACATGGAATAACTAAAATGCTCAAGTGAAGATTATGAAAAATTAAAAAAAAACAAGAGCAGAGCCACCAGGAAATGTGGGATATTGTGAAAAGACCAAATCTCTGCGTCATAGGGATAGAGGAAGAAGAACCCCAAGACAATGGAATGGTCATATTTTCAACAGGATAATAGAAGAAAATTTCCCCAAACTGAAAGACAAACCTATATAAATACAAGCACATAGAACAAGACCAGAAAAGAAATTCCCCATGCCATATCATAATTAAAACGCTAGATGCTCAAAACAAAAACAAAATACTGAAAGCAACAAGAGAAAAACAACAAGTTACATATAAGGGGAAACCCATCAGAATTATAGCTGACTTCTCAGGGCAAACTATGAAAGCCAGAAGAATGTGGACCAAAGTATTTGCAGTGCTAAGTGACTTTAGACGCCAACCCAGATTATTATAGCCAGTAAAAATGTCAATTATAGTTGAAGGAGAAAGAAAAATATTTCATGACATAAATAAAATGAAAGAATACATGTCAAAAAAACAACACTTCAGGAAATACTTAAAGCAATTCAAAGAACAGAGGAAAGGAGCAACTATCCCAAGCAGCTAAAGAAAAAAATTAATAAAAGCATAACAGCATAAATACAAACCTAGACCAAGAATGCAAACAAAAAATAAGTTGAAAGGAAGCAACATACATCTCTCAATAATAACCTTAAATATTAATGGTTTAAACTCCCCAATCAAAAGATGTAGACTGGGAGAATGGATTAGGAAACAATCCATCTACATGCTGTCTATAAGAAACTCATCTCACCCTCAAGGACAGGCACCAACTTAAAGTGAAATGAAGGGAAAAAAATATTCCAAGCAAATGGTACCAAAAAGCAAGCAGGAGTTGCCATTCTAATATCAGACAAAATATACCTCAGAGTAAAGTCAATCAGAAGAAACAAAGAGGGCCATTACATCCTTATCAAAGGAACAATTAACCAGGAAGACTTTGCAATCCTAAATGTTTATGCAACTAACTATATAAACACAATTCTGCAGGTCCTCAGGACACAGATTAATCCCAGTACACTAATAGTGGGTGACTTCAATACCCCACTGAGCCCACTGGATGGATCGACTGGACAAAAAATAAACAAAGAGACATTGGAATTGAACAATATAATACAACAAATAAACCTCACAGACATCTACCAAATATTCCGCCCAAACCCCAGAAAATATACTTTCTATTCAGCACCCCACAGAACATTCTCCAAAATCGACCACATACTGGGACACTATAAATAAATCTCAACAAATACAAAAGGATTGAAGTGATTTCATGCATTCTGTCAGACACAGTACAATAAAGCTCAATATGAGCCCCAGAATAAGCCTGACTAGCTACAAGAACACATGGAGACTAAACAACACAATCCTGAATGGGTCAGGAAAGAAATAAAGAACGAACTAAAAGTATTCATGGAACCAAATGAAAAAGACAATACAACACAACAAAACTGGTGGGATACTTTAAAAGCAGTCCTAAGAGGGAAATTTATAGCCCTAAGTGCCCACATTGAAAAAAAAAAAAAAAAGGGAACAAATAAATGATCTAACACTGCACCTTAAAACACTTGAGAGAGAACAACAAATGGACCCTAAACTCAAGAGTTTGGAAGAAATAACAAAAATCAATGAAATAGAAACAAAGAAAACAATACAATAAAACCAATGAATCCAAAAGCTGATTCTTTGAAAAGATAAATAAGATAGACAGACCTCTAGCCCAGTTAACCAAAAGAAAGAGGAGCAACTCCAAATTAATAGTATTTGTGATGAAAAGGGAAACATCACAACAGACAAAGAAAAGATCCAGATAATCATATGAGAATACTTCAAAAACCTATACTCTACTAAGTTTGAAAACCTAAGTGAAATGGATGAATACCTGAAATCCTGGGAATCGATGAAGCTTAACCAAGAAGAGACTGACCGTTTAAACAGACCCATAAAATATGAGGAAACTGAAGAATTAAAAAACCTCCCAACTAAAAAAAAAGCCCAGGCCCAGATGGTTTAACGGCAGAATTCTATAAAACATTTAAAGAGGTCTTACAACCTTTACTACTTAAACTTTTCAGAAGGATACAAGCAGAGGGAAATCTCTCAAATTCCTTCTATGAAGCCAGCATCACTCTAATACCAAAACCAGGCAAAGACACAATCAAAAAAGAAAACTATAGACCCATCTCATTAATGAACACAGATGTAAAAATTCTCAAAAAAAATACTTGCAAATTATATACAGACCCACATCAAAAAGATCATCCATCATGATCAATTTGGATTCATACTAGAGATGCAGGAATGGTTCAACATACAGAAATCAATAAATAATCATAAAACACATAAATGGAGTGAAAGACAAAAATCACACAATCATCTCAATTGATGCAGAAAAAGCCTTTGACAAGATCCAACATCCCTTCATGTTTAAAGTTCTAGAGGGAATTGTACTTAAGGGAACATTCCTAAATACAGTCAAAGCCATATACAACAAACTCACAGGCAACATCATCCTAAATGGAGAAAAATTAGAAGCATTCCCCTTAAAGGTGGGAACCCAGCAAGGCTGCTCCCTATCACCACTCCTCTTCAATACAGTGCTTGAAACCCTTGATAGGACAATAAGGCAAGAAAGGGAAATTAAAGGAGTACTAATTGGAAAAGAGGAAGTCAAACTATCTCTTTTTGCAGATGATATGACAGTTTACCTAAGGGATGCTAAAAACTCCACCAGAAAAGTCCTAGAAATGATTAAGAGTTTCGGCAAAGTGGCAGGATACAAAATTAACCTAGAAAAATCAGTAGCCTTTCTTTACACCAACTACAAGCAAATGGAGAAGGAATACAAGGAGAACTTCCCACTCACAATAGCCTCAAAAAAATACCTGGGAACAAACCTAACCAAAGATAACAAAGATCTGTACAACAAAAATTTTAAACACCTGAAGAAGGAGATTGAAGATGACATCAAAAGATGGAAAAACCTCCCATGCTCATGGATTGGAAAATTTAATATAGTAAAAATGTCCATTCTACCCAAATTAATATACAGATTCAATGCAATCCCAATTAAAATCCCCATGAGTTTCTTTACAGATTTGGATAAAAAGTCCTTAAATTCATATGGAAAAACAAAAGACCCTGAATACATAAAGCAACCCTGGGTGAAAAATACCATACAGAAGGCATCACCTTACCAGACTTCAAGCTATAGAACAGGGTTATAGTCATAAAGACAGCCTGGTATGGGCACAAAAATAGACCTATTGAGCAGTGGAACAAAACTGAAGATCCACACTTGAGCTCATACAATTTCAGCCACTTCATATTCAATAAACGGGCCAAAACAGCTCTTTGGAGGAAAGATACCCATCTTCAGCAAATGGTGCTGCCAAAACTGGATCACCATTTGTAGAAGAACAAAATTAACCCCCTACCTCCCATCCTGTACAAAAATCAACTCCAAGTGGATCAAAGACCTCAGTGTGAAATCTGAAATTCTGAAAGTGATAGAAGAAAAAGTTGGTAGTAATCTACAAGGCATAGGAGTAGGAAAAGACTTTCTAAATCAAACAGCAGCTGCACAGGAAATAAGGTCAACAGCAGACAAGTGGGACCTCATCAAACCCCAAAACTTTTGTACAGCAAAAGAAACAATCAAGGAAGTGAAGAGAAAATCCACAGAGTGGGAATAAACCTGCACCAGTGATACATCTGACAGAGCATTAACATCCAGAATATATAAACTACTCAGAAAACAAAGGTAAGAAAACAAATGACTCACTTAAAAGATGGAGTAAAGAGCTAAGTAGAGACTTCACCAGTGACGAGGTAAAGATGGCTGAGAAACATCTTGAAAACTGTTCAACATCATTAATAATTAAGGAAATGCAAATTAAAACCACTCTAAGATAGCATCTCACTCTGATAAGACTGGCTAAGATCAAGAAAACAAGACACCAAATGCTGGAGAGGTTGTGGGGAAAGGGGAACACACATCCACTGCTGGTGGGAATGTAAACTTGTACAACCACTGTGGAAAGCAGTGTGGAGAATCCTTAAAAGATTCAAAATGAGCCTACCACCTGACCCAGCCATACCACTCCTGGGTATATACCCACAAGACTCATCCTACTGCAAAGATACATGCTCATCTATGTTTATTGCACCACTCTTCACAGTAATGAAAAGCTGGAACCAACCCAAATGCCCTTCAACAGACGAGTGGATAACAAAAATGTGGTATATCTACACAATGGAGTTCTATGCAGCAGTAAAGAAAGATGATATCATGAACTTTGCGAGTAAATGGATAGAACTCTAAGCCACTATGCTAAGTGAAGTAACACAGTCCCCCCCCCCAAAAAAAAAACCAAACAAATGGGGAATGGTTTCCCTCATTTGTGGATGCTAGCACCAAATTCCCCATTGAAAAGGAAGCTGAACATTATTGTTATATTTCTTTCTATTTGAAAGCAATTGTGCTTTTATAATGTGAACCTCTGAATGGGCCCAAGAATTAACTTACCACTTATTTTCAGACATGGTAATTAACATATATGGGTGGAAGTTATGTATTCATAATTTAGGGTATTATAAAATTAAAGGGAAAAATATGAGTTCCTAAATATATTTCAGAGTTAACATACAGTTTATTCCCAGAGGACATAATTCTGGTACATATATGACATTTATATAGGCATATTTTTGGGCAAAACAAATGGGAGGGAACAACAACAACATAAGGACTGGGTCAAAGCACGGACTGATACAGTCAAATTCTGCCCAAAGCAACAAACCTCCACAGAGAAAAACTTTAAAAAAGACAGAGAAAGATACAGGACATATATGGCAGAATGCATGAACTGGGGTGGGGTGGGGGGAAGAGAAAGGGGATTCTATCTAAATTGAACTGAAAAATGATGTATGAAATGCACCAAACATCAGTAAAATATTATATTAAAAAGAAAGTGAATCCTAGCACTTGGGAGGCAGAGGCAGGCGGATCTTTGTGAGTTCAAGGACAGCCTGGTCTACAGAGTGACTTCCAGGACAGCTGGGGCTACAGGGAGACTCTGTCTCGAAAAAAAAAAAGAAAGTGAGTTGGTAGAAATCTACCTTTTTATGGTATTTGAAGTGCTTATATTATTCAAACGTAATCAGTTTTCCATATTGATGATAATAAATTTAATCATGATTATTCAAGTATATTAATTTAACTTTAAAATTATTTTCTATTAAATGACAAATACTGACTTAATAGAAATGTAAAGATGAAAATGATTTAGTATTTGCTTTCAGTGAGCTCAAAAAGTAATTGAAAAAAATTAAAATAGTATTGTAATAAAAAAGCACCTTTGATGTGGCTGGAGACATGGATCATCAGGTAAGAGCACTGGCTGTTCTTGCAGAGGATCCAGATTCGATTTCCAGCACCCACATGGCAGCTAACAACTGTCCATAACTCGTTCCAGAGGATCTAACTCCTTCTTCTGACCTCCGTGGGCAATGCATGATATAGGTACACTTACATATGTACAGACAATAAACTTACACACATAAAATAATAAATATTTTTTAAATATTTGAATCAAATAACCAATAGACATTTACACTCATGCACACACATATGCACACAAACATGTGCATGATGACAGGTAATTCTCACAGATACAGGTATTATGTTATAGGAACTTTATCTCCTAAATCATTTTGGAATTCAAAGGCCCTTGGTAGTTTTGCCTCAGGTATCTCTTCACCTAATTTGAAATTCTAATGTATTAAATTTCCAAAGCTAAATATGACAAATTAGACATGGTCTGTGAAGTTAGTATTTAATGAGCTATGAACTGAGACTTTCATCTCCCCAGGAATAATTTCTTTATTACTTTCTGTATTTTATTGCAATAAAGCACCATTTGACCTTCAAGTATGATAATTAAGCTTCCAAAAATGTTATAAATTTAGAGTGAAAATAGTTCTCCCTGTGTTCAGGAATATACTTATGATCAGTATAAAAGATTAGTTAATATTTAAAGGAAGCTAAATTATACACAGAACCAGCAATATTAGCAATTATTTTTCCCTTCCCTCCCTCTCTCATTTCCCACCTGTATTTGATTTGTGTTTCATAGAAGCTTATCATGTTTCATATTCCAAAATAAATGGGCGCAAAACAAAAATATATCTTTATAACTTAGAGAACTCTTTCAAATAAGATTTACTCTCCTATGAGCTGTCAATAATAACCTCATTAACTAAACCTGGTGACTCATTGTTCGGCCATGCCCATGCCCATGCCCAGGCTAGAGAGATGGCTCAGTGGTTAAGAGCACCAAATGCTCTTGTAGAAAACCCAGGTTTAGTTCCCAGCTAACAAATGTCTGTAACACCAGTTCCAGGGGATCCAACGCCCTCTTCTGATCTTCAAGAGCATTGTATGACACAGGTGCACTTACATACATGCAGGCAATACACTCATACCCATAAAATAAAAATAATAAAACATTCAAAAAAAGCAACTGGATGTGAGATGTGGTCAGAAGAGCACATGCAAAGGTGAAATCCCTGTTTCAAGGAGTGAGCTTGTTTAAATACTTCAGGGGAGTGGGGTGGGGTCCCTGAACAGCAAGGTACTGAAGATATAAGAAAAAGCAAGCAAGCCAGTTGGGGCAAGGGCCTCAGAGGAGACAGGAGGAATACCTTTCCACTGAGTTCATGCTTTTCTGTAACTACACTTTGCTTCTTCAGTTCTGGGCTTGAATTAGTATCTATTCTACAAGGTACTTAAAAACAGGATATGAAACTGCCTCACATTGTCATACAACTTCCCTAGGTTTGACACAGTGTCACATAGTGCCCTCTGAGTCCAAAGCACAGTACATGCTAGCTAATATTAATACACTCCAAGTCTTAAAATCATGATTATGAGAATATATATTCATTGTTAAGGGGAGGAAGTAAATTCCATGCATAATTAAAATAATGGGTTAATACATTGCATGAAATATTTCACAAATAAAAATGAAATTATGATTGATACATGTTGAAAGCAGTTTTGATCCTCTCCTAAACGTAATTACACATACTCAAACCTAGAATCTGTCCTTCAAAATATGAGAGAATCAGGCAGATGATACAGAAGCACAAGTGGGAAACACTCTATGGGCTTTCAGAACAACTCAATGTCAAGTTCTTTTCAAGCATAAATCTTGATGTTTTGACTTTAGACTAGATAAAGGTGTCAAGTAGAAATGTATACAGCCCTCAGAGCTGAAAAGGAGGCTGTGTAAATCTATGTTCAATCACCTTGGACTAAACAGGATCAGTCCAAGACACCCCTTTTCAGGAAATTAAAAAGTAGTCAGATCCACCCAGAGCCACTAGCAAGAAGTTTTACTGCAGCCATGCGAGCCAGGTCTGCCGTTCCCCTCAATCTTGCCTGTCTTTCTGATCACCTGGGGACACTTTCTGTGCGCCACAGCCCCATGAAGGTCTTACTGAGTTCCTTGGCATCTGGGGATGCCAAGAACAGGCATTGTGGCTGCTAAACTGAAATTCAAGCTATAAAACAGCCATGGGGAAAACAGATGTCATTGACTAGCAAATGTTTAACACTGGAAAAATTCAAGAAAATCAGTTTTCCAGTCAACAATGAAAGTATGTGTGGTAAAACACAATTCTGACTAGTAGAGAGAAATAAGACTGGCTTAATAAAGACTTTGCGTTTCAGGGTATTGGAAATATATTTAGTAATTTAAGCTATTGAGTAACAAGCATATGCTTGATGGGAAGATTCTAGTAAATATAACCTACAAATTACACAATATTGGGGTTTAAAAAGTCTCTTTAAATTGTCATTCATGGGTCTAGAGAGGTGGCCTAGTGGGTAAGAGCGCCAACTGCTCTTGTAGAGGACCTGAGTTGGATCCCCAGCACCCACATGGCGGCTGAGAACTGTCTCTAACTCCAGTTCCGGGGGAATCTGACGCTCTCTTCTGACCTCTGCGGCTTTGCACAACACAGGTGTACAAGCCTACATGCAGACAGTACATTCATACACATAAAAAAAAAATAAAATAAAAAAATAAATTGTCATTCATTACTATGATATGGCATGGGGAATTTCTGGTCCTGTCTATTTGGTGTTCTATGTGCTTCTTGTATTTGTATGGGTATGTCTTTCTTCAATTTGGGGAAATTTTCTTCTATAATTCTGTTGAACATCTGGTCCATACCATTATCCTGGGATTCTTCTCCTATGCCTATGATGTGCAGGTTTGGTCTTTTCATGGTGTCCCACATTTCCTGTTTATTACACTCTGTACTTTTTAAAATTTTATCATAATCTTCACTTGAGGGATCCAGTTCTTCCATGTTATCTTTCAGTCTTGATATTCTATTTTCTATTTCATTTATTCTGTTATGAGGCTTTCTCCCATTCGTTCCCAATGGCTGGAAAAGTGTTCGATTTCCTTTTTCATTTCAGCCTGAGTGTTCCTCAGTATTTCCTTTTTTTTCCCTTTTTTAATTTTTCCTTTTTTTTTTTTTTTTTTTTTGGTATTTTTGAGGTGGAGTCTCCAGCTGTCCTGGAGCTCGCTCTGTAGACCAGGCTGGCCTTGAACTCACAGAGATCCACCCACCTCTACCTCCCAAGTGCTGGGGTTAAAGGCACGCGCCACCACGCCAGGCTCCTCAGTATTTCCATATCTTTTGTGAATTCATTCTGAAGTTTATCATTCTCTTCTTTTAGAGTATCTCTATCTCCTAGTTCTTTGACTCATTTGTTTGTGTGTTTTTTAAATTATTTGAATTCTTTGAGTATGTTTATGATAATTTTTTAAGTTCTGTGTCCTGGGTTACTTGTAGGCGGTCTTCATTGTAGGAGTCTTCTATGGGATTAGTAGTATTTAGCAGGGACTTAATATTTGGGTTTTTCATGTTATTGTTTTTTCATTGTGATTTTCGCATGTGGATTTGTTTTTTTGTTGCTGTTGTTTGTATTCCATTATAAAACTCAAGTGCTTCTTAGTTGAACTGAAGACTGACCTTGCTTGTTTTCTTCAGGTGCCTTTGTTGCCTTCTTATTAGGTATGAAATGCTGGATGGTCTAGGCTTCAGGTCTTCACTTTTGATTTTGTACTGGAGGGACCAGCTGGTTTTCACCCACCTAGTCTGGATCTTCTCCAGAGGCCCAGAACAGGTAACAATCAGGTTGGCTTGAACCCCACACCTTGTAGGTACGCCTACCCGTTCTCCTGGGCTGGCTGTCAGGAGCCAGAGCTGGAGCCACCAGAAGCCAAGCTGAAGCTGAGCCAGAGCAGGGCTCTGTCTTGCCCCTCAGGAGCCTGGAGCTGGGTGCCAGGCACCAGAACCTGAGCTGTGCAAGCTGGAACTGGAGCTACAGGGAGTCCGGAGCTGAAGCCGGAACTGGAGCTACAGGGAGTCCGGAGCTGAAGCCGGAACTGGAGCTACAGGGAGTCCAGAGCTGAAGCTGGAACTGGAGCTACAGGGAGTCCGGTGCTGAAGCTGGGTGCTGGGCTGATTGACGGCAGTGCTAGGATTGACCCAGCCTGATACAAGCCATCCTTTATTAGCTGTGTTTGAGCTATACACCTACCCCAAAGATAAAGTATTGACAAGCATCTAAGTTACCATATCCCATTTACCTTATGGATCTGTTTATTAAGCTTTACCTCTCTTATCTCAAGTTTATATTTCCCTAATTCTTTTTTTTTTGTTCGTGTTGTTGTTTTTTATTTTTTAAAATTTTTGTTTTTTTTTTTCTTTAATTTTATTTATTTCTGTACTGTGTACGAATGTATTGTCTGCATGCAGGTCTGTGCACCCGTGTCGTGCAATGCCGCGGAGGTCAGAAGTGGGCGTCGGATTCCCCTGGAGCTGGAGTTCTCCTGGAGTTGGAGTTTCAGACGGTTCTCAGCCGCCATGTGGGTGCTGGGGATCGAACCCGGGTCCTCTGCAAGAGCGGTCGGCGCTCTTAACCGCTAGGCCATCTCTCCAGCCCAATATTTCCCTAATTCTTAATGGAAATGATTTTAAAATGAAAGAATTTGAGGTCTGAATGAAGCATAGAGCCGATTACCATAGCCCAGAGCCGGTAGAAATCAACCCATACAGTCTGCAACCCAGTTTTGAGCATGATAAAGGCAGAACTGCTGAGCCTAGCAGAAGGGAGGCAAAGTTCTCTGAATCAGCTGTAAGCCTGATCTCCATCCTTCTGACACAAAACATTTACCTTCAGTTATAGCCACTTCTATCAACCCAGTAACAGAGACCCAGTGTGGTTTATAAATGCACCCTTTGGGGGCACACAGGGCATGGCTGCTGCGGACCACTAAGCCTGCCATCTGCCCTGGCTAAATAATCAATGTGTGTGTTTGAAGAGGTATGTCAAGAAGCTCATAGGCCAGTGAACACACACACACACACACACACACACACACACACACACACACACACAGAGACCATTATCTCCCTGCTCTGTCCTCAGCTGTGGCTAGTATACTACTTTTCCAGCAGCAGCTAGGCTGTCCTACTCACATCAGCTTCATACAGGACACGTGATTTGCAAGGCTCTAAAGTGTGTGCATTCTTTCCCAAATTTTCAGAGAATTTTGGCAATAATGATTTCTTTAAATGAGGTGTATGTAGTTCAAGTAGATTTTCAATGTTTAATATTTTTTTAATTGAAGAATTTACTTGGAGCAGGGTGTAGTGGCATAGTCTGTAATCACAGCACTTAGGTGGTAGAATTGGGAGGATCATCAGTTTAGAGCCAGCCTGGGCTATGTAACAAGTGTGAGACCAGCTTGGGCTACACAGAAGACTCTGTCTGAAAAAAAAAGAGCTAGGAAGAAGGTGGGAGATGCAGAAGGAGTGTCTATTTGGTGTAAGGGGACCAGCACTGACTGTGAGTCCAGAGTTGTGGACTAGCCACCAAGGATTCGGGTATGTTCTGTCAGTTAACTTGCTTGGCTTCACTGCTTAATCGACACAGGTGAAGACATTCCAGTTCCATTCAAATAGTATAATCAATCCTCAATGTACATACATCACATATCAAAAAATTAACAATGCCCATTTTATATAATTAAGTCTGCTTCTCTTTTTAATTATTCAATAATAAGTCTTGGGAAAGACTTGTCTCTCCTAATTCCTGTTAAGTTTTTAGTCCATTCTGAAATTTCTCCTTTTCTTTACTTTGATCAGCTGTAATAGTACTTTACTCCCATGTTTGTTCTAAAAATCACCTAGTGGCATTTTAGACAATCCCCAGATAGACACTTAGCTAAACTATTTCTCCCCTTCTTGGTCTTTCCTTCACTATCACCTTCACAGTGAGGCTTACCTGATCTGGGGCCACCCTGTTTAAAATTGCAATTACCAGGGGGTAGGGAGGGGGACATGGGTCTAGATTTGATTAGTAACATAATCTTACACAAATTATATACATATATATATATATATAATAAAAAATAAAATTGCAATTACCTCATCCCTTCTCTCTCCACCCAACTGTGTTCATACCAATGTCCATTCTTTCCTACAGTACCTGCCAACTTGTAACATGGCAACACATGCACTCATGTGTTATGTCTCACATTCACTGTCTGCCTCTTCTCCACTGGAATAGAGGCTCAAGACAGCAGGCACCTTTGTTCTACTTAGTAAGTCATGACCTAACTTAGAACAGATGGTGGCACCCGTGGTAGGCATTCAATAGTCCTTGGAGAGTACTATATGATGAATGATTTCTGTTCCTTATTTTTTACTACTAGTGAAAAAATCTAAGAATCTTCTTTTTAAAGACAACTGGGAGTATGTAGACACACACACACACACTCACTCCCTGCCTGCACTGTGATTGTCAGCAGAACTCAGGTAGAATGTTTACTGACACTCCGATGCTCAAAATTCAAGTTCATATAAAAATACTTTAGTCTAGTCTAAGTGGATCATTAGAATTTAAGAGAAATATCTGTGAATAATTTTCAGATTTTTAATTTAATTTATAGACTTACCTATTTATTTGTGTGGAGTGTGTGTACATTTACATATGTGCACATATACATTCAAGAGCATGTGTGTGTGTATGCAGACACATTGGAGGCCAGAAGTATCAGGCATCTTTCTTGATTATTCTTCATCTTATTTTTTCAAATATTTATTATTTTTATTTCTTTATGTGTATAAGTGCACTGCCTGCATGTATGTAAGTGCACTCATGTCCACAATGCCCCTAGAGTACAGAAGAGGGTGTCAGATCCAGTGGAACTGTTAGGATGCTTACTAGCCACCATGTGGGTGCTGAGAATTGAACCTGGGTCCTCTGCAACAATAGTCAATGCTCTTAACCTTGAGCCATCTCTCCAGCCCCTCTCCACCTTCCTTTTGAGACAGGGCCTTTCACTGAGCCTGGAGCTTACTGATTCAGCTAGAACAGCTGCCCACTTAGCTCCAGAGATTGCCTGCCTGTAAGTCCCTCCCCTCCAGCAGCTGGGCCTGGAGATGCATGCCATGCCTGAATTTTATGTGTGTGCTTGTCCTCTGTGCCAGCATCTCTGAATAGGGTCACATGGGCACAATTCCAACCATGTCACCATAATTGCAAATGTCTCATAAAGCCTGAAACCTAAAAGGAGATGACTGCTCACTGGCCTTCTCTCCTCAGCCTTGAAGAAAAGACAAGCAGACCCTGCATCAGCAGCTGGCTTGGCCCTGTGGCTGGACCTTGACAGTCTCTGGCAGATCATAAACAATCTTATAGACATCAGTGTGAGACAAGGTTACTCTGTGGCCATATTAGATCAAAACAGAAACACCTCTACTTCTTCATCACCCCAGAACACAGCCACAACATTATTGTCCAAGTCATAATGTACAGAGTATCCCCACTGCCTGAGCTTTGGTCTGAAAGTCTGAGTCAGCCAGAATAAAAGACAAATGGTCAATCCAGACAAGGAAAACTGGAGAGTTTAGGGTACAAGTAAAAATGGGGAGACAGAATGGGCTCATTTGGAGAGTTTTAAGGTAGAACTGAGAGGAAGACAGGAAATGAGATGGGGATGCAAACGGAAGGCAGATTGTGATGCGCTTTTCTTTCCCTGTGATAAGCAGTTCAGGTTTTGCTCTGAAGGGGCTGTTGCTTCTGAGACACCGAGACCCTGAAGAATTTTAAACAGAGAACTGACTGAATCATATTTCCATTTTATAAAGCTTATTAATGCAGCTCTGTACAGGCACCAAGGGAGCCAGGGAGGAAGCAGTGAAAGAGATTCCCTAGAAGGTGACGTGCTCCATCTAAGCTGGGCCAGGGGAGCAGGATGACATAATGAAATTCCCTTTCATTTCTTCTTTAATCACACAGACCTTTCAGATTAGTTTCCTAGGTTGCTTTTTCTAAGGCCCAGAGGCAAATTTTGCTCCCAATGTGATCCACTGGTTTCCTGTACACTTCCTAGCTTTAATTTCTCAGGAACAGGAAATGGGTTTTTCATTTCCATGCCCATATGAAGCTCGGAAAACCCAGGCAGAAGTCTTGCAGATGCTGTGCATACATTTGCAGAATAGTTTTCACCAAAGGTCTTCTAAGAACGGGGATTACAGACTACCAAGGCATTCCTTGTATGCTCATATTTCAATATGTTTAGTCAACAATAAGATAGGAAATAACACTTTCTAGGCTCCACAAAATTTTCTTTGAGTCGTTTAATTTAAATAGGATCAACAAACGAAATACATTAAAATTGAAAGTTTCTGTGCTGTGGTGTATGAAGATGGCAATTTTTGATTTAATAAATGTTAGATACTCTCATGTAATGTGAAGAAAATTCCTACACCTTAAAATTATGTTATTTTATTTGGTGAAATAATTAATTTTTAAATTAAAAGTAGATAGGCCCAAAATAAATACAAGGTTTATAGCATCAATCATTTTCCTTACTATTCCCTGACAGCATGAAGCCATCATTCTTGTTAGGGTTCTTTTGCACCTTATCTTGGTTAAACTGATTTGATTTCAGTGGATTAGGTGCTGCTGAAGAGCTCAGTGTTCTCTTTCTGGTCCTGGGCTAAATGGTATTTTCCTAACACCCATGTCGACCAGCATGTAAATCATGTGCATGCGTAATGCTATGATATAAAGAAGCCGCTTTTCTCCTCACTCACTAAGAATTTTTCTCATTAATTTTTCTTAGTCTTTTTATTTTATTTTAAATAATCCAACCCAATTATAATGCAAAAGACCCAGAGAAATTAGTTTTTAGGCAATGATAAATGTGAATTGGACAGATCTTTTTCAATCTTATGCATTTTTCAAAATAGTCATGTTCCTTGTTACATGATGTTCTTTATTTTCAGTTATATGAACATTTTTGTAATTTAGATAAGATTACATTGTGGTTGGATTCTTCAGTTTAATTATCAAGGTATATTTTTAATGCTTGAGTTATTAAAAACCATTGAAGAAAATTCTGTTTAGCCTAAGAATATTGGTAATATATTAGAAGTTCTAGATTAGAGTTTTTGATTGTAGAATTACAGAAGAAAATAATTAGCAGCTTGACAGTAACCATTATCAAATACCACATTTCTTAGGTAAAATCATATTGATTATACCTATCTAAATATATTTATATATGAACAACATATAATGAACAGTATCTTCTTAGACATTTCAAAAACTAATATAATTTTCTTCATCATCTCCTAAGCCTATTAGATTTCTTTAGCAAAAAAATAATTAATAGAAATTTTCTGCTCAGCTGATGAAAAAAAAAAGAAATTTTCTTTAAATTCCATAATGTAATTCTTAACAATTTCTTCCAAATATTATTATTCTAAACAAAACTGATCACAGTTTAGATGATCAGGGCTAACAGCATAGTAAATATAAGCTTCAAGTACATTCATGGTCAAGATGCTTAATCAACAAATGTATATATGACTGAGATCAACTTCCATTCTATCTATCAAGAACATAGAGTGGCCATTGCATACCCAAAACAACCTCTGTACTTGAGAAGCTCAGTCTCAGGGCAACACCACAAGTTTCCAGGTGAAAAGTCTACAGAAGTGGTAACTGCTATAATGGATCTCAAAGAAGGAACAAGCTTGCATGGAGGCCCCAATACTGGTTCCCTTTTGTCACTGTGATACATGCAGACGTTTACAACTGTGAGTTGGTGTGGATAAAAGCCTGAGTGCTTAAATTTTGTATTTGTTTGTTTTTTGGTCTCCCTGTAGTCCCAGCTGGCCTGGAACTCACTATGTAGACCAGACTGGCCTTGAACTCAGAGATCTGCCTGCCTCTGTCTCCCAAGTGCTTTTGAGACCTTACTCTACATATTTGATATTATGCAAACTTTAATCCAAGATGAATTTAATGTCCTTAGCTCTTAAGCTGATAGTGGACACAGTTGAAGCAAGGTCACTGTAGTATCTATGAGCTTAAAAATAATATCAGAGTTGCTGGGTGTGGTGGCGCACGCCTTTAATCCTAGCACTTGGGAGGCAGAGGCAGGCGGACCTTTGTGAGTTCTAGGCTAGCCTGGTCTACAGAGTGAGTTCCAGGACAGCTGGGGCTACAGGGAGACCCTGTCTCAAAAAGACCAAAATAATAATAATAATAATAATAATAATAATAATATCAGAGCCAGGTGTGGTGGCACATGTCTTTAATCCCAGCACTTGGGAGGCACAGGCAGGTGGATCTCTGTGAGTTCAAGGCCAGCCTGGTCTACAGAGCAAGTTTCAGGCCAGCTGGGGCTACCGGGAGACCCTGTCTCAAAAAGACCAAAAAAAAAAATTAGTATCAGAAGCATTTTCAATATATTTGACTGGAAACATCAGTGGCACATTTAACATAATGGATTTTGTATAATTTAAAAATTATGTCTAAGATATTATTTCTTTTTTATTATTTAATTTATTTTGGCTGACATACAATTATAAAGTTGTACATATTTATAGGGTCACATGATGTTTCATGCATATATACATTGTTTAAAACTTAAAACTGCTGAACATGTCTAGGTCGTTAAACATGTATAATTTCTTTGTGATTAAAAATTCCACACTTCTGAACAAAATTACACAGTTCTTTCTTTGAGGCTTTTGAAATGCATGCAACATCACATCTATATTGATCCTAATATAAAATCGTACACCAAAGCATCATGCTGGATGTAACCAACTTGGTATTCATTGATCAGTTTTATCCACACATCCCTTCTTTTTTATTATGTTCAGGGGTTCAGATTTTTCTTTTAATTTTATATTACTCTAAAATATGAATATATACCTTCCACCCATGTACATTAATTACCATGCCTGAAAGTAGGTGGTAAGTTAATTCTAGGAAAACTAAAGGTAACTCATTAGAAAATTATAAAAATGGAATAAATTTTCTCTTGTTTTGCTCAAAGATAATATATTCAGAAGTCTGTAGACTTTCATCAATAAGCAATTAATAAATAATTCTTAAGGATATAAAGGGCTCAATAATTCAAAATTTAAAACATCATGATCAAGTAATAGTAATAGAATGCTAACAGTATATAAAGAGTAGGACATGCTATGAACAGTTTAGACTCAACTAACAAAACTAGTCAAATATAATTCTTACCTCCTTGTTCACACAACTGCTGGGCTAATGCATCTTTGAAAATAACCTGGCCCCTATGTGTTGCTGTAGCCCTGAAAATAAATAAATTAGGTTAATTTAAATACTGTAAAAGATTTGATATTAATGTAGTTTTGAAAATAAATTTAAATTTTTGAGTTTGAACTTAAATAAAAAAACACTTATTCTTTTTCATTGAATTTTTGCTATTTTCACACAACATAGTTTGATGGCATTTAGATCCCCTCCCAGCCACACCCCCACATGTGCCCCCATCCAATTTAATGTACTCTCATATATACATATATATGTACATATTACAACCTACAGAGGCTGATTTGTGACCCTCAGTGTTCTTCAGTGTGGGTCCATCCACTGGGCCCACCATGAGTCTTATCTCTGTAAGACACTGTCTTTCCACTTTATAGATTTGCTTTTTAAAACAGCAATATAAGTAAACAACAGAATGAAGGCTTCAGCCAAGTCACCTGCCTAGTCATGATCATCTGGTCTTACTTTATAAAGATACTGTAACATTTGTAGACTTATTCTAAAAACAGCAGATGCCAGCAAAGCCTGGATGGAAGTATGGAAAGGATGATTAGTAAATTTATTTTCCAGGAGATGTTGATGTAAAATTTTTTATAGAATATCATACTGGTATCAATATTAGAGGCAGATTTTTCTCAAGTACTTTTATTCTGATATAAGAGTCACTAGAATATTGATAGATAAGGAAAAGAAATACATTTAAAATATTTTAATAGAAGCAGTATACTCAGTGCTTTTATAATAAAAAACTGTCAGGCTTAAATACACCATCCCCCCACGTTGGGTCTAATTCACCATTTTCAGGAGATGTGCATCTCTTCCCTCTTCTAATCAGAGATGTACATATGGAGTGTTGAAAAACAGTATCCTCACAGCAGATGTGTTATTCATGGCTATAATAGGAAGTGTCTTATTAAGGGAAGAATTACTTGTTCTTTATACGTGAAATGTTTTCCTTTAAAAAGAATTCTTCTGGTGTGAAATATATTACTTAAATAAAATTAAAATAGAGAAGCACATTTCCTTGAAAAACTTGATTTTAGAAAATAGGCCAAACAAAGTACTTTTACTATCTAAAAACACATTAACAGTAAATCTAACTTTTGCCACCATCTCCTTAGGACAAAAATAACTTGATTCTACCATTATCTGCTGGAGATAGATTATGGACAACACACTGGGCTAGGTTCTCAGAGAACAAAGCTTGGCCTCTGCATTTCTCCTCCATAGGATGCCCTTTGGGCAACACCTCCATCTCTGGAGGACTCTACAGAACCTCCTGGACCCCAACATTCCCCACACAGCCTCTGCGTGGAAGAACCTTCCCCCTTCATGGACACCTTTTGATTTCTATTCTTCACAAAATTGCTCCTGTGCCCTAGTGTCACTATCCAAGATTCAGTTTTCTGAAAGGAACGATACAATAGTCATTGCTAAAGTGTCCCAAGCTAACATACTACAGCAGTAAAACTATGAAAATGGTATACCTTAAATAACACACAATGGCACAATATTGACAGTTCTGAATGCAGAGGGGAGATAGAATTGGAGAGTGAACTGATTCGGTATCTTCAAATGCAGTGTATGTGAAGACTGTACAGGAAGTCAAGCCCTTCTTGTTTCATATTAATCACTATCACAATTACAGATATAAGGAGATATTACTATTTTCTCTGTATATTTTTGTGTGTGTCTATGAGCCTGTGTCTGTCTGTGTGTATATATGTGTGTGTCTGTTTCCTTCACTTCCAGAAAGTTGAAAATGAGGCCTAAACATTTGGCTAATCCAAGATATAAACATATCTTACAGACTCAGGGTAGGTTTTCTGTCCAGATGGAACATGGTGACTTAATTGATCTAAATGTGTTCTTCAAATTAACTGAACCAAGTGTTTCTGAGATCACATCTATTTCATGCCTACTTCTAATAGTAACACAACTACCTTAATTGTAGAATTAATGGGTGGGGAGGAATAACTAACACCAAGTATGTTTGGAAAAGTCATATGAAAGCTTAGCATCCTATGCATGCGTAAGAATTTAATTGAGGTTCTGGAGAGAAGGCAGCCACTAAGAATACCAATGGAAAGTGCTGGTGAGGTTGTGGACAAAGAGAACCATCGTCCATTACTGCTAGGAATGTGGACCAGTCCAGATTCTATGGATGACAATGTGGAAGCATCTCAAAAACCGAAAGAAAAATCTATCATGTGACAGAGCTATATCACTCCTATGCATTTACCCAAACGACTCGTACTCCAAACTATTCGAACAGGTATGGAATCCCAAGACAGAAAACCTGAACTCTGTTTTGAAGTGGTGTTTTCCTGGCAGTCATTCCACGTGCTCCGCCTCATCCACCTCCTACGTTTTCCTGGGGCATTTTGAAAATCGTTGAACTATTCTAGCTCTCAACAGCATACTAATGAGCAATCTGAGGTTCTGCTGCAGATCACACAGCCTATTCGAGGCAGACAGGTCCTGCTGTCAGGTCTGTGGTTCTCAGCCTTGGATTCTCTGCTTTGCATCAGTAGTTTGTAAAATATGCTTCAAATTGCTCCTGTAGGAGCCTCCCTGGGAGTCACAGAGGGAGAAGCAGCGGAAAGTGCTACAGGCACTGATCCATCCAACAAGAGCACCAGGGCTGGGTATGTTCTCATAGTTATGTCGTCAGAGGAAATGGCTTAGTAATTAAAAACTGCCTTGAGGGGTAGGCCGTGCCATGTGCTCCAGACAGTTTTCTAAAGATTTTTGTTTGGGAAAAGCAATAGTCATAGCAGTAATAATGTGACTAGCATATACCATGGTTATCATTGTAACACCTACTACGATTTAAAATTCATCCCCTGCTAGGCACTTTTGTGCTCTACATAACGCAGTCCTAACAAGAACCCTGAGGTATGTACTATCCTCACTTTCCTGAAACACAGAGCTGTTGAATGATTAACAAACTTCACTAAACTGAAGATGGAAGTCAGAATTCAAGCCCAGGTATGGAATCCTGCTTTTAAAATGAATCACACCACATTTTTACATACCTTGTTCAATCACATGGTGGGAGCTCTAGTGAGGTCTCTTGTAGAGTGAAAGCTTGCTTTTAGGGCCTTATCCTTAAAGACGCATCTGTTCTGGTCTGTGCTCTCTACCTCAGTCCTTCTGGCTACATCTAACCCCTTTTACTTACTCTTTTGGATAAATCGGCCTTTCTGTTTTTGGTTGGAACTTTGGCCACAAGGGTAGCAACTGATTGAGACCTGTCTTAGAAAATACCAGTTCTAAAAAAAAAAAAAAAATCATAAGCTGAAGATGCTAAAACCTATGAAATATTTGGCATGCATATGTTCATATTCTGGAATGATGCATATTGGAAGGAACAACAACAGAAAAGACTGTGTCAAAGAACTGACTGAAACAGTAAACTGCTGGAAACAGTAAACTTCTGCATCAAGAATTTTGAGAGACACTGAGAAAAAGATGAAAAACATGTTTGGCAGAATGCATGAGCTTTGGTGGGGTGGGGAGGCAGGGAGAGGGCACGGGTCTAGATTTCATTTGTAATGTAATTTTGTATGAAATGCACAGAGCTTCAATAAAACATTGGCTTAAAAAATACCAGTTCTGTGTGTGGTATTAAACACCTATAACCTCAGTACTCTCAAGGCCAAAGTGGGAAGATTATTCTAAGTTCTAGGCCAGCCTGCCTAGCCTGGGATATACAGCGGGAGTTTGCTTCAAAACAATAAACACCAATAGTGACACTTTTGTTCATTCTCAGCCACAGCACTATGGAGATACCCAGTGCACAGAGGCAGGAAGACAGATAACCGTCACACACACCATTCCATTTATACCTCTTTAGATCCCTCAGACGACATTTTCACAAGTATATATCCCATCTGACAGTAAGTATGTGCTTAATAATTTTTAAGGTCTGCATCTTATCTTGAGGGAGGAGGAAAGGTGAATGCAGAAACTCAGATGGCAAGAACAGATTTCATTTTGTCATCCCATGACATGCCTGCTCTGCCCTCTGCATGGTGACTAGTGTGGAGGAGGCCAGCTACTCGGAATATGTTTAGATTTATGAAATCTTTTGTGAGGTTAATTTCAAATCTTCTATGGAGGTCGATACATCTCTAAACTCTCAGCAGAGAAACTTCCTTATACAACAGATGGTGATTAACACAGAGAACCACAACTGGCCAATGTGCGAAGAGTAAGAGGCGACAGACTGCTTATCACTGAATAGAACACCTATATCAAACTTCTGCCTCCCAAGGCTCAGGATTCATTGTGGAAGAGGGGGCAGAAAGATTGTAAGAGACAGAGGAGGTGGATGACCACAGGAAACAGTCTTCCAGACAGCTGGTCACTCGCTCGTGTGAACCCACAGCAACGGTGACACATGTACAGGTCCCATGCAAGCTCAAGTCAGACAAAATCCCAGCATAGACATGGGGAGCTGGGTAAGAAATCACAACTCTACCTGAGGAAATATTAGCAACTGATGGAGGGTGGGAAGAGGGGTTGACCAGAAGGGCATGTGGAGAAATAAACTTGAATCTACAGGCCTTAGTATATATATATAATAATATAATATAATATATAATATGTGCAGAAAATTTGGTAGGGATTAGTAAGGGGTGGTGCAGATATGGGAGGGAATATAAATATGACCAAAAATATTGTATGAAATCCACAAAATTCAATTAAAAAGGGAAAATCTACTATGAAAATGAATTCACACATAGTATTTCAAAATTGTTAAAAGCACAGTAACTTGGAATTAAAAGACTCTGAAGGTCAGAACTTCAAATTTTAAGTCCACAATACATACTCATTGAATGCGGCAACAGGCCTATTCATTGTCATAATTGATATTTTATATAATTTATACTTCCTTTTGGAGGAAAGACCATCGAATTCTTGTTGCTAATAACTAGGTCGGTACTATATGCACTTAATTTTCCATAATTAGCAGTAATTTTTTCAGTTAAGTAAATATCTCTATTGTTCAGTATTCTGGAGTGTAGACCAATTTTCTCAAACATGTTTCTAATGAGTACTTACGTTCTTGGAAGACACACAGATCTCTAAGGCAAGCCTGCCAACAAGAATCCCTATTAAACAAGTAACTTTGAAATCACATTTGGCTGTTATAATCTATCATTTGAAAAACTCTATAGATGCACCAAATGAAGACAGTTCATTATAATCACCATTTTCCGTTTTAAAAATAGTCTGTGTAGTTATTTAAAAGGGCAAGAGAGAGTTTCACCTTAAATGAAGTCCTAGAGCAGCTGTCTACCCAAAGCACTGTATTGAGTGGCACTCTGCTGTGGCCCAAGGCTGACACTCTGTCCTCTAAGAAAGACCAGCATTGAACACAGTGACCTGCCACTTACACGTGACCTGACTTTGGACAACTTCTTTAATCATTCTAACTTAGAGTCCGTATGTAAAGATAGGGATATCTTGAAATAACCACTATCGCTTAAAGATATTAATATTCACTCTATGGATACTAAGTATTTCAAATAAAGTTAAAGCTTTCCTAACAGAAAGGATCACTAATTAAAAAAAAACAGCTATAATGTCTTGAACATAGAAGGAAATCAAAATTCTTTTAGTTCAGAATTTCCTTTCAATGTGTGATATTAGCATCCAATCACCAAAGAAGGAACACAAGAGGTTTAATATAATTTTCACAGTGCCTACATTCTAAGTGTGTTGTTTATGTAATGGATCAACTTGCTCACACATCAACATGAAGAACTATACCAGCTACTTCATCTTAAACCTGAGGACAAAGTGTTTACCTCCAATGGCAGGTTCCTTGCCCCACCTTTCTCTATCACTTTAACCATGATGTCTGGTGTGCTACTGTGATTTGACCTTCCCAGCTGGGAAGGGTGTTCATTAATAGCAGCCATGCGAAGTTAGTTTAATATCACCATGCCAAGCTGATGCCATGACACCCTTGGGAAAATATGTGGAATGGGAGAAAGAAAGAGGTGGCCCAAGTTTAATAAAAATGCATCGAAGGAATCAACTACAAAAATTCTTGTCATCAGCAACTTACAATACTTTCTAATTGGAGGATATTGGTTTATGTCTATTAAAAGAAGAATGGCTGGTTTGTAACATATAGAAAGGAGTAATTAGTAACTTCAGGGAGAAATTATTTTTATATTAATCTCTTTGTAGGTTGTTTTTGTCTTGGTCTTTTTAAAAAGCAGGATCTTGCTATATTTCTGTTCTACTTTGTCTTCCATTGCTGTGACAAAACACTCTGACCAACACCAACTTGGGGAGGAAAGGGTTTATTCAGCTTACATCTCCTGGGTCACAGTTCATCACTCAGGGAGCCCAAGGCAGAAATTCAGGGCAGGAACCTGGAAGCAGGAGCTGAAGCACAGGCCATGGAGGAATGCTGTTCACTGGCTTGCTCCCCTGGCTCATGCCCAGCCCGCCTTCTTATACAGTATACAACAACCTGCCCAGGGTGGCACTACTCATTGTGGGCTGGGCCCTCCCAACTGCTCGACCATCAAGACAATACTCCACAGATGTGATCACAGGCCAATCCAATGGAGCCAATTCCCCAGTTGAGTCTCCCTCAACCCAGGTGTGTCAAGTTGACACTAAAGCTATCCAGCACAGTAGCCAAGGCTAGCTTCGAGCTCAATATCCTCCTTCAACAGCCTCTCCAGTGCCAGGATAACAGGTGTGGGTTCCCATGGTGGCCTTAATAATCTCAACCTCATTCATGCGAAGGCCTTTCCAAAATGAATAACACTTCATCTACATTTCACAGCATTTTATTTTCCAAAATTTATTATTATATTTTCTATTTTGTTACAAAACCATATAATCTTTTCTTTTTGTAAAATTTATAAAAAATATGTATGTACTTTCATGGAAAATAAGAAATTTCACCATTAATGATGATTATCCAGTAATGATAATGTCATCTTCCCTTAAAGATCATCACATACCCTCTTTTCAAGTCAAGATATAATTTTATTAGCAAGAGAAAGAATGAATAATTTCAGCAAATGATAAATATCAATATATTAATAATCAAATTAATAATTTAAGCATATAAAACAAAAATTAATTTTGTGTTGAAACAGCTATGAAAAGTACGAGGTCTCACCTCTGAGTCGACTACAGAAGGAATACTAGTTTCAGATATAGAAGAATAGGAGTTTTATTCTAGGTCTGGCATTCAGTATCTACCATTCATGTCACTTAACTTTTATGTGTATCCTTGTGTTAAACTATAAGGGAAACTGAGAAAACTGGATAATTTATAATTAAGAGACAGGACCTCATATATCTCAGGCTGGCCTCAAACTCACTATGTAGTGGAAAATGACCTTGAAGTTTTGAGTCTCCTGCCTGAACTTCCTCAGTGCAGGGATTGCAGGCATTTGCCACCATTCTTGGCTTTGTGCAGAGCTAAACCTGGTTATTTATTAATGCCAGGCAAGCACTCTACCAACAGAGCCACATCTCCAGCCCAAGCTGGGTCGTTTCTAAGCAGATTTATAATGAAAAGATGTGGGCCTGAACAACAGGCCAGTGTTTATATTGACCTGAGACCAGCGTTTGCTTTTTGAGTCAGGACTGGAGTACACATACTTCCTACTTTTAAGGCTGATCACCCCTGTGAAAATGGAAAATGTGAGGAGTTATGCTAAGGATATTCTTACTGGTTATTTCAGAAAGTGCTAGTGTACTGTTAAAGTATAATGAAAAGAACATCCTAAATATAGCAAAGCCACTTTGGTTATTAAAGGGGGAAAGGAGGACTTTTAAATGTTTTATGATAAGGATTAATATGATTTCTAACCTTCTTAATTAGTCATGAATTAGAACAATATCAGTGCATCCTTGGTTAGAAGTCCTGCCAAAGCATATATCCTTACGTCAGAGTTGGTATTCCTTCCTCAGTTAAACTTTTTTGGAAATGTTCTCACAGGCATCCCCAGAAGTGTGTTTCTGTAATTATTCCAAATCTGGTCAAGTGGACAATGAAGATGAACAATTACTCACCCTCCGTCAACCTGACACCCAAGCACATCGCTTAAATCATATCAGTCTACCCCTTTCCCTTAGCGTCCTATTTTCATATCATAATGTAAAATACATTTCATCATCTTGGGAGTCTGTATGTTCTTTAACAACCTCAACAATGTTAAGGTCTGGAGTCGATCCTGAGATTCAAAGCACCCTCTTAACTATGTGACCCTATAAAATCACAGAATAAACATTCCCATTCCAAAAGGTAGGAATGAGGACTAGAAAGGAAAGATGAGATCAAAGCAAAACTGAAATCCAGGAGAGGAAACACCAAATCCCTCGGTGATTTTTGGTACCTGGGCTCCAAACACATTACTTAGCTCTGCTGTTTGAGCTCCACCGCCAGCAGAACACACAGCCAGCCCCTCTCGGAGCGGTTCTAGTCCATGCTCAAAGTTTTCCTCAATGGGTATCTCAGGGATTTGACATCTCCAAGATCTTGGGATCCCCACTTCAACTTGGACTTCGGTTTCTCAGCCTCATGCGATGGCATTCCATGGCCTGCCGTGCTATCCGGGTTAGTGGCTCTCTGGTGCAAGCCTCCACAGCCCTCCCTCCATTCTTGCTTCTTTCATGGCTGTAAACCAGTACAGATGATGTTGTTGAGTTCTGCTGCCAGCTAGAGGTAGGCAATGGTGCCAGTGCCTCGGGGGCAGGACCTGTGTAAATAGGGAACCCCTTCTGTGGCATTCTCTGTTCGGGAATTTCATTTTCACAAGTTGGAGTCTTTGATGGGTGAGGTCTTCCCTTCGAGGCGCCTTGCCTTTTGTTCCAGTGCGAGCACAGCTCCTCTTCAACGGGCTAAATCCCTGTAACTATTACAGGGGCTTTTCACCTTGTCTCAATCTTTAAATGTGCCCATGCTGCTTTCCCTGCCAAACCACAGTTTTTGTTTTGGTTTGGTTTTGTTTGTTTTCTGTTTGTTCCTCTCACTATTAACCTGTAAGAATAGTGAGCAGTAACTATGACTGGGCCTGAATGCTATTCTGCCTGCATTCCCATGTTCATGGCAAGGAAGAAATGGGTTCACTATTGGGTCCCAATAGCAAGAGTACAGAGATTAAATGCCCTTAATAAAAAAAAGATCTCTCTCACTCACTCTGTCTCTGTGTCTTTCTCTGTCTCTCTCTGTCTCTCTGTCTCTC
Source organism: Rhizomys pruinosus (assembly GCA_009823505.1). Lineage (NCBI taxonomy): Eukaryota > Metazoa > Chordata > Mammalia > Rodentia > Spalacidae > Rhizomys > Rhizomys pruinosus. The sequence continues at coordinate 415,462 of VZQC01010551.1, read as the reverse complement.
TGTCTCTCTCTCTCTCTCTCTCTGTCTCTCTCTCTCTCTCTCTCTGTGTGTGTGTGTGTGTGTGTGTGTGTGTGTGTGTCATGCTATTTGGCTTTATGAAAGAAAGACATTTTGTCATTTGTGACAAGATGGATGGCTTGGAGACTTCTGTTACCTCTTCCCTTTGTAAAAACTAAAACAACCGAAGGCACAAAAGCAAAGAGCAGAGTCAGAATGGTGTAACAGAGGCTGGGCTTGGGTTACAGGATCAATGGTCAAAGGTATCAAAACATCAGGAAAAAGAAGAAAAAAGGAATGAAGTTTTTTTAATCTACTGCATAGCACAGTAAGTGTAGCTAATAGTCATTTATTGCACATTTCAAAATCACTAAAAGAAGAAATTTTGAAGAGGATTACCCCCAAAATGTGTTAAGTATTTGAGGTTATAGATATATTAACTAGTTTGATTTAATAATTCCACATTGTACTTACAGGTTATAAGATCAGTCTTTCCCCCAAATTTATACAATCACAAAATACCAATATAATTAAAACAGAAAAAGTTTAAAAGCAGAGTAAGAATCTCCAAAGCTCTCTGTGGCACAAAGAAGCCATGGTGTACATGGGGAGAGATAGCCACCACAGTGAGGACGAGAAGCCTCGATAGAAGTTGAATGTGTGTAAGCCGGGCGTGGTGGTGCACGCCTTTAATCCTAGCACTCGGGAGGCAGAGGCAGGCGGATCTTTGTGAGTTCAAGGCCAGCCTGGTCTACAGAGTGAGTTCCAGGACAGCTGGGGCTACAGAGAGACCCTGTCTCGAAAAAAAAAAAAAAAAAAAAAAAAAAAGTTGAATGTGCTGCACACTGCACCCATGTGAGGGTTTGTCACACTAGTCCAAGCAGACTCAAATAATTCCAAATGTCCTATCATAATTCCAAATATCCTATCAGATAAAATGTACCAATTTTAGATATGTCTCTAATTTTAGATATCTCTCTAATTATTAGTAGTAATGTTTATGTGGGTATGACTGTGTGAGTGACTACAACATACACAGAGGTCAGAAGAAGGCATTGGATCCCCTTGAGCTGGACTTACAGATGGTTGTGAGCTGCCCAATGTAGGTGCTGAGATTTGAACTCGAAGAGCAGCAAGCATTCTTAACCAGTGAGCCATCTATCCAGTCCCTCTCTCTTTATCAGTGTATGAGAGAGTACTCATTTCCCATAACCTCTGCTAGCAATGAATATTACCAGTCAAGTGGGATTGCGTGACTTCTAATTTCTGGGGTTCTTAACCTCAGCCTTTAACCACTGCGCTATCCCCACAGCCCTTAATTTCTAACCTTGGTTATTAGTGAGAGATATTTTGCATGCTTATTGATTTGTGTTTTTCAGATTTGGGAATTGTCTATTTCCTTGCTGATTATGTTATACACTTTCATGGTTTCCTAATTGATTTTCAAGAACTCTTTATGTGTCTACTCTATTAGCCCACTACGACATTTGTTCTCAATATTTTAAATGTGGTTTATATTTGATCTTTTGCTGTCTTTATGCTTTTTATTTTTTAAGAAAAAGGTTTTAGGAAGTAGGTTAGATGGATCAGTGGGTAAAAGCATTTGCTGCCTAACGTGATTGCCCAAGTCTGATACCTAGATCCACATGGCAGGGGAGAACTGTCAAGTGTTCTCTGATGTCTGCAGGTGCACTATGGCACGTGTGAGCCCACACACAGACACACATACACACAAAGTAAGGGTAATGAAGATGCACTGTGGTATGTGTGCCCCCCCCCCACAAAATAAGGGTAATAAAATTTTGTAAAAAATAATTAAAGCCGGGAGTGGTGGCACATGCCCTTAACTCCAGCACTTGGGAGGCAGAGGCAGGTGGATCTCTGTGAGTTTAAGGCCAGCCTGGTCTACATAGCAAGTTTCAGGCCAGTTGGGGCTACAGGGAGACCCTGTCTCAAAAAGACCAAAAAATTTCCTTAAGTTTCCATATAATAAAATATTTCAATCTACTTCTTCTTAATATTGTCCCAGGGATTCTATGCTTACAAGGACTGTCTTATTCTTAACTCACTTAAATATATATTTGTATCCATTTAATTTGGGAGTTTTTTCTGTCCACTTGAAATGCTCTTTGGTATATGGACATTAGTGGCGATCTGAATTTATTTTTATTATGTATTTAAAAAAATTTATAGAACAGTTTGCTGAATAATATTTTTAGTTTTTTTAGGTCTTTTTAAATATTTTATTATTATTTTTTCTGTGTATGAATGTATTGCCTGCATATGTGTAAGTGTACCATGTCATGCTTGCAATGACTGCAGAGGTGAGAAGAGGCATCAAATCCCATGGAATTGGAGTTACAGATAGTTGTTAGCTGCCATGTGGGTGCTGGGACTCAAACTTGGGTCCTCTGTAAGAGTAGTCAATGCTCTTAACCACCAAGCCATCTCTCCAGCCCCTGAAAGATATTTTATAAACCTATTTATTATGGACTTTTTGATACTATTTTTTTAGTATATATCAGAATTATTTTCTAAAATATCTGTGATGGATAGCTTTGGTTATCAACCTGACACACCTGGGTAGAGGGAGCCTCAAATGGGAGAATTGCTTCTGTTGAACCGGCCTCTGGCCATGTCTGTGAGACATTTTCTTGATTGTTGAGTGATGTGGTGTGGGGAGGGGGCAGTCCACTGTGGGCAGTGCCACCAGTTGGCAGATTGTTCTGCATTGTACAAGAAAGCAGGCTGAGCATGGTCCAGAGAAGCAAGTCAATAAGCAGCATTCCTCCACCGTCTGTGTGCTTCAGCTACTGCATCCAGGTTTCTGCCCTAAGTTCCTTCCTACCTTGAGCTCCCTCAGTAATGAACTGTGTCCAGGAATATATAAACCAACTAAATCCTTTCCTCCCTAAGTTGGTATTTGTCTGAGTGTTTTGTCATAGCAGCTGAAGACAAACTAGAACATAAACTGGTACCAGAGAGTGGGCTATTGCTGTGACAGACCTAACCATTGTTTTGGGGAGGCCTGTGGAAGGTTCTGGAGCTGTGGGCTGGAAAAATCATTGAGTGTTTTGAGCTTAGTGAGGTGTTCTGTAGGAACTTGGCAAATAATGCTAAAAGAATTGTAGATGACGGGGCCCTAGCTTGTGAAATTCTGTGGTTTCTGGTTGGCTGGGGTTAAAGAATCAGCTGTAATTAAGACCAGAACCACTGAAGTGAAACCTTTGCTTTACTGGGACAATAAATGCTGGTTAGCTGGAGCATCACTATGGCAAAATCTTCTGGGAACTATTTCCTCAGGGTCAGCCCATAGAAGCTGTGGTCCAGAGGTTACCTGAGCCTCCATCTCAAGCTGGAAGCAGGACTTGGTAATCTCCTACATGGTACTGATGTTGAAAGTATGATGGAGTCACAGACAGCAGCTGAGGCTTGGCACCCTGAGAGGTCAGGAAAGACCACTGGTGAAAATGCAGCCTCAGTTGCAGTGAAGACCTCAGGATTCAAGGGGTCATGGAGAGATCTGAGGATTTTATACCCAGAGAGGCCAGAATAGCACCTTGGTGAAGGTGCAGCCTTCTGCCCGTGTTCTAAGAACTTTCCTGAGGCTAAATTTAAAAAAGTAAATGAATTAATTTCTTTAGTAGAGGAAACTTCAAACAACATAACATTGAATCAGTGACTTGGTTATTAATTGTAACCTTATACAGGTCTTAAATGAAAACGAACAAGTGGGACAGAAAGAGATACAAAGTTTACAGTTTAGAGAGAAAAACAGCCCTGGGAAGTTTAGTGTTGCAGGCCAAGGCATAAAGTGGAAGACAGCCAGGGCTTTACAGAGACGAGTGTCATCTAAAAGCATAGCCTCCTATGCTACAAGGAATAGTGGGAATGGTGCCCTCCGGCCAAGACCCAGCTAGGCTTCCAACTTATGCAAGGAAAAGCCCTAAGGAGTTTTCTGCTCCTAGCAAACGACAACACACAAAAACTGCTGAAAATGTGATTCAAAGGGGTGAAAGTCCAGCCCAAGCTGTCAGCCGAACTTGGCAGTGTCATCCATGTGGTTGGTACAGGGTTTGGAAGCATGGAAGATGCAAGAGTTGGGTAACTGGTTTCAAGGAGCTGCTGAGGCAAGGCCTCATGCGCCAGTGCTGGAGTAGCTAAGAGAAGGCCCCTAGGGCAAGGAGGCCATGATAGTCCATTCTATGAGCTGTGAAAATGAATCCTGGGTTGGAGCAGAGAATGAAAAAGGAAGAGGATGCCAGAGCTATGAGACAGTAGCCAAGAGGAGCTGAACACAGGGAGTGGACTGAGCTCAGGAGAAAGGCAGATGCCAGAGCTATGAGACAGTAGCCAAGACGAGCTGAACACGGGGAGTGGACTGAGCTCAGGAGAAAGGCAGATGCCAGAGCTATGAGACAGTAGTCAAGAAGAGCTGAACACGGGGAGTGGACCAAGCTCAGGAGAAAGGCAGATGCCAGAGCTATGAGACAGTAGCCAAGAAGAGCTGAACACGGGGAGTGGACCGAGCTCAGGAGAAAGGCAGATGCCAGAGCTATGAGACAGTAGCCAAGAAGAGCTGAACATGGGGAGTGGACCGAGCTCAGGAGAAAGGGAGATGCTGTAGGCAGCAAACCTGAAGGGGTAGAGCCCTCTAAACCATTCGGGACTAAACCAGACATGGAGGGGGAGAATTTGGCATTTGACCTATTGATTTTCGGTCTTTGTCTGGTGTTTCCTCCCTTTTGTAACAGGAGTATATCCTGTGCAATTGTTTGGTGGACATATGTAATTTGTCTTTTGATTTTACAGTGGTCTACAATTAGAGGATTGATTAAGTCTCAAAAGAGATGTTGGACCTTGGACTTTTGAATAATATCAAAACTATTAAAGACTATGGGGACTTTTAATGTTTGATTACATACATTTTACATTATGAGGTGACATGAGTCTATGGGTGCCAGGGAGTGGAATGTGGTGGGTTGAATGAGAAATATCCCCCATAGGTTCAAATATTTGAAAACTTTGTCCCCTGTTGATGGTACTGCTTGGGAGGTTATGGAATCTTAAGGAAGTGTAGCCTTGCTGGGGGAAGTGTGTCACTGGGGGCTGGCTGTGAGAATTCATAGCCTTGTCCCACTTCCAGTTTGCTCTATCTGCTTCATGTTTCCTATTGAAAATATGAGCACTCGGCTTTTGCATCTGCCATCATGTTTGCTGAGAGCTGTCTTGTCTCCACCACTGTGATGGATAGCTTTAGTTGTCAACTTGACACTCCTGGGTTGAGGGAGCCTCAAATTGAGAATTTCTTCCAATTGGACTGGCCTGTGGCCATGGTTGTGCAGATTCTTGATTATCAAGTGATGTGGGAGAGCCATCCCACTGTGGGTGGTGCTACCTTTGGGCAGGTGGTCCTGAACTGTATAAAAAGCAGGTTAGCATGGGACAGAGAAGCAAGCCAATAAACAGCATTCTAGTGCTTCAGGTTCAGCGACCTCAGTGATGAACTGTGACCAGGGAGATGCAAGTCAAATAAACCCTTTCCTCTCCAAGATGGTATTGGCTAGAGTGTTTTGTTACAGCAATCAAAGGCAAACTGGAACAACAGTATATCCCAAACAGAAAAATACATGACAGAAAAAGAAAACTATACAAATATCCTGTTAGTATTTAGACACAAATATAATCAACATAATATTAGGTAAATGAAATCTAGCAACACACATATTAAAGACATAGCCATATATAATGTCCAAATGAGATTCAGCTTAGGAGACCAAGGTTGGTTTGAGGCACAAAAATAAAATGATATACTATATTTATGATCAAACATATGTGGAACATCTTGACAAGTATAGGAAAAGCATTAGACAATTTCAAACACATTTTCATGATAAAAAATCACTCGATAAAGGAATAATGCAAAAAAACCCCCCTGACAAATGTCATTTATACAACAGAGATCTAAAGTTTGTATTGAAGAAAGACTGAAATCTTTTATTTATTCTAAGATCATGAACAAGATTATGATGCTATTGTTGTCACTTTTATTCAACACTTTATTGGAGGTTATAGCCAGACCAATTGAAGGAAATAAAAATTCAGTTAAAAAAGCCAGGTGTGGTTGTGCATAACTTTAAATCCAGCACAGGAAGCAGAGACAGGCAGATCTCTGTGAGAACAAGGCCAGACTAGTCTACATAGCAAATTCCAGGTCAGCTAAGAGGCCCTGGCTCAATGTCTTAAAAAAGAATCCAGTTCAAAAAAGAAGCAAGGGGCTGGAGCGATGGCCTAGCGGTTAAGAGCGCCGACCGCTCTTGCAGAGGACCCGGGTTCGATCCCCAGCACCCACATGGCGGCCGAGAGCCGTCTGAAACTCCAATTCCAGGAGAACTCCAGTTCCAGGGGAGTCCGACGCCCTCCTCTGACCTCCGCGGCATTGCACGTCACGGGTGCACAGACTTGCATGCAGACAATACATTCATACACATATGGAAATAAATAAAAATTAAAAAAAAAATTAAAAAAAAAAGAAGCAAAAAAATCTTTATTTTTAGATGATATGAGCTTGTATTGAAAATAATGAATCTATTAACAAAAAACTATTAAAATTAAGAGAACAAGTACAGTGTCTGAGGCCAATATACAAGAACAAGTTGTCTTCTTCAGCCCTCTCACTTTTTGTCTTTACATTTACCTGCGTATTCCTAGAGAACATTATAAAGGATAAAGATGAGGAGATGCAGGCCTTGTAGTCTGGGTGTAGCTCAGTACTCTCTTGGTATACACCACACTCCAGACACCTCTGGGTGTGCAGCTATCCGGAGGTTCCTATCTGATACCAGTATCACAAGGTAAAGTGGCTTCTTTCCTCAGGGTGAAAATGCCATGCAGTGTGGAACCTCACTCACTTTACCTGCTGCAGAGCAAGTGAGATTTGGTTTCCTGATTAAACTTCACACATCTTTTCCAAAAAAAAAAAAAAAAAAAAGAAAATGCTTAACAGAAAGCACTTTCAATTGTTCAGTAAAGGCAAATGACTCATGTGTCCTCTGAAAGTGGCTCAGTGTGACTAGATTTATTTATTTATTTATTTATTTATTTATTTATTTATTGGGGGGGTTGAGATAGGGTTTCCTTGTAGCCACAGCTGTCCTGGAACTCACTATGTAGACTATGCTGGCCTCGAACTCACAGTGATCCGCCTGCCTCTGCCTCCCAAGTGCAGGGTTAAAAGGCATGTACCACCATACCCAACTCCCATCTTTAAGTTACATCAGGTAAAGTCCAAGTTGACAATAACTTTGAATAAGAGACATCTCAAGCCACTTTTCCAGAAAAGAGACATGCTTCTGTTCATAAACTGTTTTTCTATGAACTATCTGTGAATAATCCCAAAACAAATTTGAAACTCCATTTATAACAAAAGAACAATATATTTACAAATAAAATTTCCAAGATAGTTGCAAGACTTGTACATGACAAATGGAAACATAGAAAAAGCATATCATGTACATGAATCAGAAGCCTTGATATTAAGTTGGCTGTGAGAGTTAATTTTTATTGTCAACTTGATTGGATTTGGAATCACCTAGAAGACACAACTCTGGCTATGACTGTGAGGGTGTTTGCAGAGAGGTTTAACTGAGGAAAGAAGACACACCCTGAATGTGGGCAGCATCAGTCTATGGGCTGGGGTCCTGAACTGAATTAAAAGAGAAAAAGGGAGGAAGTAAGCTGAGTGTCAGCATTCATCTCTCCCTGATTTCTGACTGTGGATGCAATGTGACTGGCTACCTCATGCTCCAGCCACCATGCCTTCTCCACCACCAACAACCATGTGCTCAAACTGTGAGCCAAAATCAGCCCTTCTTCCCTTAAGTTGCCTTTTGTCATAGCAAAAGAAAACTACCTAATCCCACAGTAATATTACACAAACAGATAATAAGCATAGTACATATCAGAAATCCCCCCCGTTGACAAACTGATCCTGAAATTCTAATAGAAATAAATATAAGGGACTCAGAAGTCAGAATAATCTTGACAAAGAAAAAAATTGAACAGGTACTTCCTGATTTCAAAACTTACCATAAACAAGAGAGTGTGAAACTGCCATAAAGAAAGACACAGATAAACGGGGACTGGAGAGATGGCAGAGTTGGTAAAGTGTTTGCTGCATAAGCATGAGGACCCGAGTTCAAATCCCCAGCACCCACATGAAAAGCCAGTGCTAAGGAAGCAGAGATAGGAAGGTCCCTGGGACTTGCTGGCCAGCTTTTTTCTGAAAGAGTGAAACAGTGACAGACTCCGTCTCAAAAATTAAGGTGGATGAAGTTTCACATAAGAGCTGAACAGGTCCCAGTGAATGAGCTCACATCACACTAAGGGACATCTGGTACACAATGACTCAATACACCTTAACATACATGACAAAATGCATGAAGTCCTATGGGCATGTTATGGGGGTTGCAGAGGGCTAAATATTAAGGTGCATTGTATGAAATCCACAAAAATTCAATTAAAGTATATTAAAAATTAATTAAGATGGGGAGCAATAATTGTACACACAAATGTTCTAAGTAATTTGATACATAATTGGCAAAATCAGAAACAACTTAAATATCCATGAACAGGTGAATGGCTAAATAAATTGTGACATATCCTTAAAGTAGGATATTAGTCAATCATATATAGGAATGATGTACTTAATGTCCATGCTGTATCATGAAGGAACCATGAACACATGATGAGTAAAAAAGTTATAAAGGGTAACATGTCATGTGATTCCATTTATAGGAAATACACAGAACAGGCAAACACACCCAAGTAGAAGGTAGAGTAGTGATTCCTAGGACACGCCAAGAAAGGAGACGGAAAGGGACTGCTAATGTGTGCACCCGGGGTGTCTTTCTGGAGTGACGAAGATATTTACTTTTTGGTTGTTAGCCTTAGTATTTAACAGCTGCACTATCCCTCCAGCCCAAGATATTTAAAACTTTGTGATAAGCCTGGCATGGTGGCACACAGGAATTCCAGCACTCGGGAGACAGAGGCAGGTGGGTCTCTGTGAGTTCAAGGCCAGCCTGGTCTATATAGTGAGTTCCAGGACAGCTGGAGCTACAGGGAGACCCTGTCTCAAAAAGACCAAAAAAAAAATTGCAATAATGACTGCAAAGTTTGTTTATACCAAAAACAAATATTTGTTGAAAGAGTGAGGCTTATGGCAGTTTAATACACAGGGCTGAGGAGTTGGCCCAGGGGGTAACAGCACTAGCTGTGAAATCATGAGGACTCAAGTTCAAATAACTGGCACCCACTGAGAAGCCCAGTGGCAGCTGTGAACATTCTTGTAACCCCAGCAGTCTTGGGAGTGGGGTGGAGACAGGACAATGGCCCGGGGTTACTGGATACCTGTGTAGATCCAAGCTCTGTGAGTCACCTTGTCTCAAACACCTAAGATGGAGAGTGACAGAGCAGGTCACCCAATGTCCTCCTCTGGGTTCGGGAACATACAGGCATGGGCACTGCCCCTCCCGCAAGCATACACACACGTACAAAAATGAATAAAAATTCAAAGCACAAGTGTTCTGGAAGGCGGACAGTTGAGTGTGTTTTAAGGAATAGCTGTACTTTCTTGAGGTTAATATTGAACAAAAAGAAGTGTTTTGTAGTTTGCAACATCAGAGAACTGGGCTAAATTGGTGTTTTTAAATGCTGCAATCGTTCAATGCTTTATTAAAAAGATTGTAGTAAGTGGCCCAGGGAAACTATAAAGCCTCAAATTACAACCAAATTTCAATTAAACCGAAGTTTAATTTCTACAGATCATATGTAGCTTAGAGCTCAGGGAGTAAGAACTTTTCCTTTTACAATGTATATGCAGTGCTTCTCTTACCTGCCACAGGACACATTTAGATGAAAGAAAACACACTAAATTATTGATGTAATTATTAATTGAAAGTCCCCTTAAATTATCCAGAATATTTACAAAGAAGCCCATTGGCCCTGCTAAGGCAAAACTTCAACTCTTTCAAATACATGTGAGAGTAGTCGCATGTTCTTTTTGGAATAAATTATAGAATTAAAATAATCAAGATGAATGCTTAAGCCATACTGAATGAAGGATGATTGTGTGTGTGTGTGTGTGTCTGTATGTGTCTATATGTGTGTGTTCTCCTACAAATATATGCACTTATGTCTACTCAGATCCAGAATAAACTCAACTCCTCACTGTTTCCTGAAGCTGCAGGGTTGCCGCGTTGCTGAGTGATGGGGGAGGGGGATCAGGAGCTCTACCACTGGAGCACAAGCTGCAGGGTTGCCGCGTTGCTGAGTGATGGGGGGATCAGGAGCTCTACCATTGCAGCACGAGCTGCAGGGTTGCCGCGTTGCTGAGTGATGGGGGGATCGGGAGCTCTACCACTGGAGCACAAGCTGCAGGGTTGCCGCGTTGCTGAGTGATGGGGGGGGCAGGAGCTCTACCATTGCAGCACGAGCTGCAGGGTTGGTGTGTTGCTGAGTGATGGGGGGATCAGGAGCTCTACCATTGGAGCACAAGCTGCAGGGTTGCTGCGTTGCTGAGTGATGGGGGGATCAGGAGCTCTACCATTGGAGCACGAGCTGCAGGGTTGCCGCGTTGCTGAGTGATGGGGGGATCAGGAGCTCTACCATTGGAGCACGAGCTGCAGGGTTGCCGCGTTGCTGAGTGATGGGGGGGGCAGGAGCTCTACCATTGGAGCACGAGCTGCAGAGTTGGTGTGTTGCTGAGTGATGGGGGGATCAGGAGCTCTACCATTGGAGCACGAGCTGCAGGGCTGCCGCGTTGCTGAGTGATGGGGGGATCAGGAGCTCTACCATTGGAGCATGCTGCAGGGTTGCCGCGTTGCTGAGTGATGGGGGGATCGGGAGCTCTACCATTGGAGCACAAGCTGCAGGGTTGCCGCGTTGCTGAGTGATGGGGGGATCAGGAGCTCTACCATTGGAGCACGAGCTGCAGGGTTGCCGCGTTGCTGAGTGATGGGGGGGGATCAGGAGCTCTACCATTGGAGCACAAGCTGCAGGGTTGGTGTGTTGCTGAGTGATGGGGGGATCAGGAGCTCTACCATTGGAGCACGAGCTGCAGGGTTGCCGCGTTGCTGAGTGATGGGGGGATCAGGAGCTCTACCATTGGAGCACGAGCTGCAGGGTTGCCGCGTTGCTGAGTGATGGGGGGATCAGGAGCTCTACCATTGGAGCACGAGCTGCAGGGTTGCCGCGTTGCTGAGTGATGGGGGGATCAGGAGCTCTACCATTGGAGCACGAGCTGCAGGGTTGCCGCGTTGCTGAGTGATGGGGGGATCAGGAGCTCTACCATTGGAGCACGAGCTGCAGGGTTGCCGCGTTGCTGAGTGATGGGGGGATCAGGAGCTCTACCATTGGAGCACGAGCTGCAGGGTTGCCGCGTTGCTGAGTGATGGGGGGATCAGGAGCTCTACCATTGGAGCACGAGCTGCAGGGTTGCCGCGTTGCTGAGTGATGGGGGGATCAGGAGCTCTACCATTGGAGCACGAGCTGCAGGGTTGCCGCGTTGCTGAGTGATGGGGGGATCAGGAGCTCTACCATTGGAGCACGAGCTGCAGGGTTGCCGCGTTGCTGAGTGATGGGGGGATCAGGAGCTCTACCATTGGAGCACGAGCTGCAGGGTTGCCGCGTTGCTGAGTGATGGGGGGATCAGGAGCTCTACCATTGGAGCACGAGCTGCAGGGTTGCCGCGTTGCTGAGTGATGGGGGGATCAGGAGCTCTACCATTGGAGCACGAGCTGCAGGGTTGCCGCGTTGCTGAGTGATGGGGGGATCAGGAGCTCTACCATTGGAGCACGAGCTGCAGGGTTGCCGCGTTGCTGAGTGATGGGGGGATCAGGAGCTCTACCATTGGAGCACGAGCTGCAGGGTTGCCGCGTTGCTGAGTGATGGGGGGATCAGGAGCTCTACCATTGGAGCACGAGCTGCAGGGTTGCCGCGTTGCTGAGTGATGGGGGGATCAGGAGCTCTACCATTGGAGCACGAGCTGCAGGGTTGCCGCGTTGCTGAGTGATGGGGGGATCAGGAGCTCTACCATTGGAGCACGAGCTGCAGGGTTGCCGCGTTGCTGAGTGATGGGGGGATCAGGAGCTCTACCATTGGAGCACGAGCTGCAGGGTTGCCGCGTTGCTGAGTGATGGGGGGATCAGGAGCTCTACCATTGGAGCACGAGCTGCAGGGTTGCCGCGTTGCTGAGTGATGGGGGGATCAGGAGCTCTACCATTGGAGCACGAGCTGCAGGGTTGCCGCGTTGCTGAGTGATGGGGGGATCAGGAGCTCTACCATTGGAGCACGAGCTGCAGGGTTGCCGCGTTGCTGAGTGATGGGGGGATCAGGAGCTCTACCATTGGAGCACGAGCTGCAGGGTTGCCGCGTTGCTGAGTGATGGGGGGATCAGGAGCTCTACCATTGGAGCACGAGCTGCAGGGTTGCCGCGTTGCTGAGTGATGGGGGGATCAGGAGCTCTACCATTGGAGCACGAGCTGCAGGGTTGCCGCGTTGCTGAGTGATGGGGGGATCAGGAGCTCTACCATTGGAGCACGAGCTGCAGGGTTGCCGCGTTGCTGAGTGATGGGGGGATCAGGAGCTCTACCATTGGAGCACGAGCTGCAGGGTTTCTGCGTTGCTGAGTGATGGGGGGATCAGGAGCTCTACCATTGGAGCACAAGCTGCAGGGTTGCTGCGTTGCTGAGTGATGGGGGGATCAGGAGCTCTACCATTGGAGCACGAGCTGCAGGGTTGCCGCGTTGCTGAGTGATGGGGGGATCAGGAGCTCTACCATTGGAGCACGAGCTGCAGAGTTGGTGTGTTGCTGAGTGATGGGGGGATCAGGAGCTCTACCATTGGAGCACGAGCTGCAGGGCTGCCGCGTTGCTGAGTGATGGGGGATCAGGAGCTCTACCATTGGAGCACGAGCTCAGCACAAGTGTGGTAAGAGTTAAGAGAAAACTGATGCAAAGCAGTCAGTGGCCCCAGTGAGAAAAACCTAAAATTCAAGGGTAACAGGCAGGTGCATTTTCAGGGAAGCAGGAAGTAGAGAAGTGGGAATCGACAGTGAGAGCAACGGTTAGGATGCGGAGCCATTCAACATGAGACTGACAGAAGCAATTTGTCATTTTTAGATACTATGTTTTCATACTGAAAAAGTGAGACTAGTGATTCCAGAAACAGGAAATTTAAAAATGTGGAGATTTCCGAGCCCCAACTAATCAATTTTCAATCTCTGGTTCTCCTTGTAGCCAAGCTAGACAGCTACTGGTCTGACGAGAAAACAAGGCATCATTATTGTATAGTTTTGAAAGAACTAAGCCTATACCAAAATTACAGTATTTACACTGAACCTACTGTTTATGAAATTGAGTATTACACATTTTGACATTAATACCATGAGCAGAAACTGCTGCACAGTCCTCCTACCAATCATAAGTGTCCCTCCCTCCACCTTAGTAGTATCTTCCAGTTTTGTAACAACCATCACTATCACCAAGCTAGTTGCTTTACTGCTTCCTGAGCCAAGGACTAAGACTGATCTTGTTGGTTCCATTCAACTTTTCACCTTCTTTGGTAAAGGCAAATCACATGCACATGTAATTCATAGTAACAACAATGGCTAGGAAGACCAGCTTTTTTTTACATTGGTTCATGTCTGTCTCTGCGTGTATGCCATGTGTCACAGCATGCATCTGGAGCCAGGTCAGCAGGACACATGCCGAGAGTCCGCTTTCTCCTTTCGCCATGTTCAGTCTGGAGACTGAACTTAGTTGTCTGGCTTTGTGGCAAGCACCTTTATCTGCTGAGCCATCTGGCCAGCCCAAGAACAACTTTGAATGAAGTGGGATTCTCTGACAAGCCCAAGAGTGTCTGAAATGATGCTTTTTTCAAGGTGGTCTCTGGGAAAGGAATTTATTTACACTGCCAGCATAGAAGCGGTTTCTCAACATCAGTAATACTAACACGGAGCTGGGTAATTCCTTGCTGTATGAGATTTCCTGTTCATTGCAGATTGTTGAGTAGTTTCTCAGGTCTTTAACTACTAGACACTGGGTATGCAAACAAAAACTCTTTCTAGACAGCATCAAATCCTCAAGGTTAAGACCCACTGATGTACAGTTGTAAGAACTCAGCCCATACCAAAATTACAGTATTTACAGTGAACATACTGTTGAGAAAATGAGTATTATACAGTTTGTCATTTATGGTAAAAGAAGTATTTAAGTTTTGGTTCATATCTAAAAGCTTAGTCATATATAATATCCCCTAATTCAAATTAGCATTTTCTATTACAGTCAATATGTTAGGAAGACTTATACCAGGCTTCCTAATTGCTTTGGGCAAAAAGTAAAGCAGGAAATGATGCAGCTGCGAGCAGCAGGCACATGTATAAAGTGCCCTCACAGGCCCAGCGAGGTGTCCCCTTTGGGGGGAGTGGTCTTCTCAGAGTCACGTTTTCAGTTCACTTTTGTTACATTTGTGAACACAGCCCCTAGAGTTGTGAAATCTGAAGGATATAGAATTTTTATTTAAAATGTTTTTCCTGGAGTTGAGCATAATATTGTTAGAAACCCAGTGTGGCTAAATGGCAATAGGTGGAAGGAGATGGAAGGTAAACCATCAAAGCTCAAAATCAAAACCATAACCCAAAATTGAATCAATTAATCAGAAAATGAGGTCTTCATGACCTGAGTTACATGCTATAGCTTTTCTGCTTTGCTGGACAACATGAACATTTCTTCACCCCATATTACCACTTCTCTACTGAGCCAGACAAATCTTTTATTATTAGCAAAAGTACATGAAAATATGGTTCAAAATGAAGTCACGGGAGCTGGGGAGATGGGTCAGTCGGTACACATGCATGAGGACCTGAGTTCAGATATCCAGCACCCATGTAAAAAGCCAGGAGTGTCAGTACAGGCCTGGAATGCCAACACTGGGGACTGGAGGGGAAGAGCCAGAGAAGGATGAGTCCACGGAGCCAGCTGGTCTAGCAGGATTAGTGAGCTCTAGGTTCTGTGAGAGGCACTGTCAGAAGGAAAAAAGAAAGGAGGGGGGAGGAACAGCAAAAGTCAAGGCTGCTACCTATAAATTTAGAGAGTCACGGGTCCCCCACCCCCCATTGTCTCCCCAGGACTCCTCAGCTCTTTTCAGTGGTGCTTGTAAAAGGGAGGTTGAGGCCNAGAGAGAGAAAGAAAGAGAGAGAAAAAGAGAGAGAGGAAGGAAGGGAGGGAGGAAGGGAGGGAAAGAAAGAGAGAGAGAAAAAGAGAGAGGAAGGAAGGGAGGAAGGAAGGGAGGGAGGGAGGGAGAGAGAGAAAGAGCAAAAAAGAGAGAGAGGAAGGAAGGGAGGGAGGGGAGAAGGAGGGAGTGACTGAGGAAGATTCCTAAAGTTAGCCTCTCTCTACACATGCACATGTGCACCCTCACACACATGTGCATCCTCACACACATGTGCACCCTAAAGATACTCATGCACACACGAACAAGTGCAGACATGCATAATACACACATGTGAAGTCATGGAAAAGAAATATTTTAAATTCTATTATTATGAGTCCCAGCCCCCAACAGCTAGTGGAACAATGAAGACCTGTCACCACATTGTGTTCCAGTAAACACACACTACTTGAGCTCCCATCTACAAGGAATACTGCTTGACACAGCTTGGGCTCTAGTAATATCGTTTTCTGTCTCCCTGTAAACATTCTATTTTTTGTATGATAATAAGAAAATCATATTTTCATTTTTCTGTAGTTCATTATGGCTTATTGCTGTAGCAACTGTCAAGCCAGTCAATTTGTATAAATAATAGAACAAGCTTCTTTTGTGACTCACCTGACTAAGTGCCAAACCAGTCGGTCTATACCTATTTGAAGAGAAAAATCACATTTTTTTCATCACTTACCTCATTTTAATATCCCTAGAATTATACACAGTTAATTCTTTTGGATGTTGGGCTGGGTATGTGTATTCAAGCACTTACCCCTTTAAGTCAGGTCCCAGAAAAATACCAATTTCTATATGTAATTATATGAAGAACAAACAAGAGAATTTCTTGTCTAATATTTGAAAAATGTGGCAATTTAGCGACCTTAGTCCTTCTGATTCATCTCCCAGCATATGAATGAATGTCTGCATAATTCAGAATTTTAGAATCGATCATCTTGTTCCAAGAGGAAAAATGATCGTGCTTCTTATTTTGAAACTTTAATTCAAAGTTTTGTTGCCATCTTTCAGTAATTATTTATTGCAATGGGAATCATAGATGACAATGTCCTTATCCCAGATACATTTTATAGCATCCAAAATTTACAAGTCTCAAGAAGATAATATTCAATGACTTACTAAACTGAAGAGTTTGTAGAATGTAAATGGGCACAGAGGTGTAGGACTAGCCTCACCCATTCTATGATTTGCATGTTTGAAATTTCTTAATTTGTTTTCTTGAACATTAACTGGCCTCTGTATAAGATACGTTTTCTACATTAAATGTTTTAAATTATTTTAGATGTACTCCAAAGATGCCAAAGCAGTACTAGAGAGACCCCAAACACCATTCACTCAGATTCTCTTAATATTAACATGAATATGACCATGGTTCATTTACTACTAAGAAATTAGCATTCCGATTTTCCCAGTTTTTCTGATAATGCCCCTCCACCCGAGTTTCCAATCCAGGATACCACATCTCATTTAGTGAAATCCCTTTTGTAAATACAAAAATTTCCAAGGCATGCAACTCATTAAATTACTAACCAACCCTATTATGAACTCATTCATTACATTAATTTTTCTTCTGCAGGGAAAAGATAAGGGCAGCATGAAAATCTGGGTGTGTGGGGGGCTAGAACGGAACTGTGAAGGAAGCCTGCCAAGAAAGGAGGCAAGAAATCAAAGCCAGAAGACATCCTGGGGCAGGCCCTGTGCAGCTATGTGTAATTAGCTCCCTCAATTACTACATCTGACAAACTAATTTTCATTTGAGAGAAAACAACAAATCATTAATTATGCTAATAAGTCATGGATTAAAATATTTGTATGTGGGTTCTACATTCTCTGTGGTTTGCGCCCTTGGTCAGCCAACATTCTATTTCTTCAGCCTTTCCCAGATCCTCTCTTGGACTAGTTAGTTCTTGTGCTGGCACCTCTGACTGTCCAGCCCTTTCTAGCAATGCTCACAGTCTCTGCAAAATCGGAACCAGTTCTGCCATATGCTATTCCTCTTTCATAGTTGCTTTTGTTCTAAAAGCAACTTGAAGGTGATGATAGATTTTAAGAGGTCTCAGAGTGCTGCAATCAAACCTTAGTTACACATTTCATAGTATTATGATCTTGGGCAAATTATATAATGCCTGTAAGTCTCAGTTTGTCCCTCTGTAATATGGGGCAGTTATAGGGCCTAACTATTATTGTTAGGAATACTAACTGAACTGGTTCTCATGACAATGTGATTGATATAGTTGTGGCTGGCACCAAAAAGGTCTATATAAACCAATTCTAAATATGGGGAAAAAAACAGTATTTCAGCCCTGATATCCAGAAAGGCTAAGTGTTACTTGTCTTTTCTGACACGGGCTCCGTGGGAGCAGTCTTTTGCTTCCCATAGTCCCTATTTTGCTGCTGCTACCTTATCTAATAAGAGTACTGTAATTTACCACCACAATAAAAACACCCATGGAATCCAACTTTACTAATAAGTTGAAATCCTGCCAGAATTATCCACACTAAGTGACTATTTTAACTGGACACTGTAGTGCATGACTGTAATCTCAGCACTTAGCAGGGCTTGAGGTAGGAGGATAGCAAACTCCAAACCAGCTGGGCTAGAATGAAACCATTTGTCAAATAAGAAGCATCAAAAGAAATAACTGATTACAGGGTCAAATATTTTATGCTTCTATGTCTTTAGCTTTATGATATGGCTACGTTTAAATATATATAATATTTTTGCAAATTCTCTGAGAATTGTATACACTAACACAATGAGTTTTGATCATATTCACCTCCTATTCCTCCCCATAACTCCACCTAGATCCACTCCCACCTCCTCCCAACTTCACGTCCTATATCCCCTGTAGAGGTGGACGCTCGAATCCCATTCACCAGATTACAGGGAAATGGAAGATGCAAGACAGCCACCAGCAGCTGTCCTAAACTGCGGGGCCAAAGGCTGGCAACCTTTCCACTGCTCACTTGTCTAATCTAACTACACTAGGCAATGCCCTAATGGAACTCCCAGATCCTCCAGACTGCTGCCTGATTGGCACTCTACAGTCTAATGCCAGACTGCTGCCTGATTGGCACTCTACAGTCTAATTCCCACCTGGGCTCTCACCACACATCACAGCTGGTGACCTGATGGGTCTCCTTTCAGCCCCACACCAGCTTCCCAAGTTGGTGATCTGCTTGATCGCCATCCAACCCATTGGTCACTACTACAAGCCTCAAGGGCTAAGATTACACACGCAAATAACGGCCAGTAGTCCCTGTCTGATGGTAAGAAGGACTCGTCTTTTTATTCACAGCATTCTGTTTTTATACCCAGAGTGACATCATATCTCAGGGCCTGGTTTCAGCCCTGAACCTCAAGTTCCATAATGTCAGGAGTACTTGCCAATGCCTTTGATCCCAAGGTGTCACAGGCTTGCTAATTCAGATACAAATCCTGCCTAAGGCCAGGTTTCAGTGTAAACAGACAGGTAAGTGTGGGAAATCCAGCTTGAATTGCAGGCTGGATTTCCAACTAGCCCGGCATGGCCAAGAGTCTGGCTCCGCCCCAGGGAGGAGCAAATAGCATGGCGTGGCCTAGGTGTGCGATGCTGGGTGGAGCAAGGTGTGCGGTGACGCGGAGTTTCATTTGGTTTATAAAAGCAAGCTGTGGCAACCAGTAAATCAAATTCCATATTAATATCATCACGGAGTTCCCGGACGATATTCTTATTAATTATCGTGAGCATACAGGCTAAGGTAGGCTTGAGTTTCATTCGGGTGGCCAGTAGGCTGGAAAAAGGTTCCCTTTGCGGACCACCAACCTGGGTAGCTGGTATTGTGAGTGAAATTCCTGTCCTGGCTCCAGGCAGGTGGGAAGTCATGGCCAAGAGTGGAACACGTATCTCGTGGGTCCAGGCTAAGAGCCTGAGTTGGAGTTACCACTTAGGTTGGGAAGTAGCCGGCTGGTCTCTGTGCCGAGGGGCCAGCTCCCCACAGTGTCTGCAAAGCGGGTGGTGTGTCCCCATCCCCCTTAGCAGGGCCACGTGGGCCCTATTCACCATAAAGAGAAAAGCTTCCTACAGGTAAGTCAGCACAAAAGAAGCCACTGGTGGCCTCCTTTATTCCCTCCAATCCCCCACTGCATCTCCTTTGTGCTGCCAGGGTGTGGTCATCCACTGGAGCACCGTCAGTCTTCCAGGGACCACACTATTAAGGAAAACTGACTTTCTCCCAGAAGCCATCAAATGTCAATGGCTCCTCAGTTACGGGTGGGGGCTTGTAAGGCACTCCTCCCTTTAAGTTAGAATGTTGATTGGCTTGTTCCTGAACTGGTTTTGAGGAGGCAGCCACAGCTGCTGTGAGTTCATGAGTTCAGTGGTCCTGCCATGTCTTAATAATCTTTCCACCTCCTCTCCCTTGATGGGTCCTGAGCCTTAGAGATATCTCATTTGTGGACCGAGGATTCCACAGATACGTATTTTCTGTGCTTTGGCCAGTTATGGGTTTTTATTACAAAGAATGATACAGCTAGTTTTAAGCTATCCATCATCCACAAGAAAGCAGTCTTGGATTAATAGATACACAGAATGCTCTAATTAAAATCAGGGCAAAGTTATATTGCTCAGTGAACTGTGCCTCTGTGAGGAAAGAGCAGTGCTTCTGTCCTGCTTCCTCCTCATCTTCCTTCATTACCTCACATTCACTGGTCAGTGATGGCAGTTCTGTAACCACGTGACCACTTCCTATCTCAGGATGCTGGCATGTTCTATGCCATTACTTGGGGGGAATCCTTTTCTTCTGGCTAACTCCTAGTCACCGTTGAGGTTCATTTTAAATGTCTTTTCCAAAGAGGCCTTTATTCCCTCCCACACTAAATCAAATTTCTCATTATCACTCTTCACTGTTCTTTGACTTTTCCTTCATGAAATCTGTCACTGTTGTGATGAAGTATTCTACTTGTGTAAAGCAGAGCTGAGCTACCAAGAGCACAGGCTTAGGGACCTCAGTGTGTCTGAAAATGACTTGGGTGCTTACTGGGGTAAATCACATGAATAAGTGACTTACCCCCTGTGCCTCCTAATAACTGTAGCCACATCATAGGGTTGTGGTGAAGGCTTAAAATTTTTTACATAAAATATTTAGCCTGGCATACAGTGAATGCGTAGTAATTGTAAGCTGCAATAATGATAATGATTTAATGTAAGAATGAAATTCTGTGCAAACAGAAACAAACTCTATCCCTAGTTCTAGGGGTTTGCTTCATCAATGGCACATCATGGATGGTCAATAACTATGTCCTGAGTTACTGAAGAAGAAAACAATTACAAATCAGGTTTCCTCTGGGTCACAGTTTGCTGTTTCCATGGGAGAGAGTTGTTTACACATGAAATAAAGAAAATTAAGGCAAGAGCAACCTGATACATGGGCAACAGTCAAACATTCATAGGAAAAATACGAGACAACTTTATAAATGGCAAAAATTAAGCTACAGGTTCTTACAAAACTCTTTAGAGGGGCTGGAGAGATGGCCTGGAGGTTGGGAGCGCCGACTGCTCTTGCAGAGGACCCGGGTTCGGTCCCCAGCACCCACATGGCGGCCGAGAACCGTCTGAAACTCCAATTCCAAGAGAACTCCAGTTCCAGGGGAATCTGACACCCTCTTCTGACCTCTGCGGTGTTGCGTGACACGGGTGCACAAACTTGCATGCAGACAGTGCATTCATACACATACAGAAATAAATAAAATTAATTAAAAAATTAATAAAAATACTCTTTAGAGGAAAAAATAAGCAAAAATGATCAAGCGCTAAGAATTATCAGTTTACTAACAAAACGTAACTAAAATCCGACAAAACACCCAGAAGTAAAATAAATATTTGCCCATTCAATGCAGTGCATACATTCATGAAAAGGTATATTATATCATTAAAATGATCAATGCACAAAGGAGATTTTTAGTTAAAAGGATTACTGTTTTTAAAAAAGTCACAATTGTCTAATTGGTCTTTTGTAAATAAACTTGGATTTTCATACATTGGATTCATTAAAAGACTGAGGTTTATAAGAATTTAAATTAATCTAAATATAATAGTTCTATGGAAGAATATGAATTCAAGATATATAAATGTGAAATTTGAGAAGTATTTTGTTCAATAGAAAGGATAATATAAGCATTGTTCCTTAAATCCCTGAGAAAATAAACTAGACATTTAAGTACCAATATAATTGCAAGTCTCTTTATGAAATCAGAATGCCAGTTCCATTTAAAGGCTCAGATTGGCTTCAGGGATAGGGTTACAACGGCATCTGAAACACTCAAGCAGAGATTTAAAAAGTGTACTTTTCCTATAGAATGTACATACAGGGATTCCTGCAGTATTCTTCTGATGAGAACAAAATCCTCGGCCACATGGACATCTGTTTAAAGAATGTTGCCATTTTAAACATATGAAGCAAAGCAACATATGTATCATAAGCATATGTATCACAAGGCAATATAACCTGTAATGTGTTATTTTCATTTTTACAAAATATAGGCTGAACATTCCCAGACCCTGTTTCCAAGTTAATTTATTTCGGTTAAATGGAATTGCACACTTAGACACATGAAAACTGGAGTCGAGTCTCTCTTGTGGCTAAGAACAATCTCACTTTTTTTTTACATCCTTTCACCTTTATGCCTACAGTGTTACAATGCTCCATCTTTATTCCCTAACAAACTCACATTTACTACAGACGTATTTACTGCTGCTGCTTTTCTCTTGCCATCTCACTGCAGGCACTCATATTTTCTTCATATTATTATTATAATGCAAATGATTAAAACATCTTAATATATCTAGGGCCTTTAAATGCATTTTAACTCTTCCTCAATTCATTTCTTTCACTCAATGCTTTTCACATGTTTGATGCTTTTAATATACTTACTGTTCTTTGAATCAACTCTTAGAGGCCAGCAATCAGGTGATTAAGACTGGTTAAAAGACACCTGATGGGAGTGATAATAATTGAAAATTCTGACACCTACGCCATGACTTTGCCTAGTGCTCCAGTGATTGATTCAACACATGCTCTTTGACACCTTCTAAGTATAAGGCTTTATGCTATGCTCAGTGGGGGACAGGTGCCCAAACCTTGCCATCAAATTGCTTAGAGATTGCAGAAGATGCCTAGCTTCCAAGGCTAGAATGAAGTTAAAGGCTTATAGAATTTTCCAGGCACTCCTGCAAATTATAATGGGTGAAGATCATTATGAGACTTGATGACAACCTTACGACTACATTTCCAGAGCAACAGGAACTGACAGGGTTATAGATCTTAGGATGCTGTCATTTTCCCTTCTTCTCCTCTCCTAGCAACAGACACAATTACAGGAAGCACTTCAGAAAGTGGGGTTCACTAGCTATTTTAAAAGGTGGAAAATTTTATAAAGGGTGAAAATTGCACCCGAAAATATCTCAAGACTATGAAAAACCACCAAGAACCTTTGAGCTCCGTGTTTAAGATCTTCAGATAAAGTGTAAGAGGGAGGGGCTCCCCATCCATAACCGGCTTCACCTTCACTATCACAGGGAGGTGGTGTCTTCTTCATAGCTTTTATTTCCTCATCTTGAAACACTCTCACCACTGGAATTTTTAAGTGTTCCCATCTTTATCTTTGGGGTTTGTGACTGAAATTTTTACAAAAGTTGATTCAGTCTTTGATTAAAAGATAGGTTATTTGAAGTACACATAAGAATTACTCTGTATTATGTCTAACTTGCCTGTGTGATTGATAACAAAGCCAAAATATTAATGAGGAGAAATCTTAAATTTTGTCTGAAGTTGCTGGAAAGCTTTTCTATTTCAAACAGAATGACACTAAGTAGTGGTCTGAAAAGAAACCTATTATTTACGCTCTGAATGTCTGACAAATTAGGAATAATGCCTGCTACACTATGCAGGTCACAGGCTGTCAGGTAATCACTTCTTACCATGTGGTAGCGACAATGCATATATTAGCTGTGTAAATGTAAAAACTGCACACAGTTTTTCCAGGTTAGAATACATTTAGAGAAATGGGCATAAATAATGTGTAGTAACACTCAGGCTGATTCTGTAGTGTTGAGGCATCCACAAATTATTTCTAAGGATGAGGAAGAAAGATTCTTTAGACAGGTCTAATGAATGAATGTATATCTTCACTAAAAAATTGTGCAGAAAATAGTAATAGATTATTTCCTGGCAATGAATTAAACGCTTAAATCTTAAGTATGAACTTCAAAAAATGAGTTAATAAATGGCTTGTCTATGTTATTAAGTGTGGGTTAGCTTTTCATGATTTCTTTCTACATTCTTTTGCTGAATATCACAATAAGCCATGGTACTTTTAATGTGGAAGAGTGAACAAATTATCATAAATAAATGATATGCAATTGTGATTGCTAAGGAGGTCTAGGTGGGACTTGCCTTTCCTAAGCTATTGTTACATACCGCATACGTATATACACATACATATGTAGAGAGATACAGATAGTGTATAAAAACAGAAGTACAAAGAAGTAAAAGGATAACTAGACCCAATTCTTTGTTTCTCCACTAACTATCCAATGAACGAACCTGGACAAGTAGTAAGTTACCTATCTGTGCACCAGACTCTTCATTTGCACAATGGGAACAGTAGCTGGCTTGTCTACCTCACAGATTTTTGTAAGGAGTATCAAATCACATAGCAGATATTAAAGTGTTTTATAAATAGAAACCAGTATGCATAGAGAATCAATACCTAATGTCCCCAGGCCCTGTTACCCATCTTTAAACTCTTTAAACGCTACAGGGAGACCCTGTCTATAAAAGACCAAAAAAAAAAAAAAAGAGTTAGAAGGAAACTAAAAATAAAACAAAGGATGAATATCCTTATTTGAATGAACAATGAAAAATCAAGCAACACAACAATCCTGTATTATGGTATGTAGGCAAAACTCGAGATATTTTACTGAAAACAGAAGGTATGGGAAGATATTGAAGTCATTCAAATACTGAGAATAAAATAAAATGGAAATACAACATAATCACAGACATTTCTTGAAAAGTACAATAATTAAATAGAAGTAAGATCAAAATACAATTAATAACAATGTTCTCTATTTCAAAAAATGAATATGCAAATAGATATATGGAGCAGATCTAATAAAATGTGTCTTATACCCCTGTATTCCAGCAAGTTTTTTAAATTTTTATTTGTTTATTTATTTATCTATTTTATGTGTATGAATGTACTTTCTACATGTAGTTTTGTGCACCCATGTCGTGCAATGTCGCGGAGGCCAGAAGAGGACGTCAGATTCCCCTGGAACTGGAGTTCTCCTGGAATTGGAGTTACGGACGGTTCTCAGCTGCCATGTGGGTGCTGGGGATCAAACCCGGGTCCTCTGCAAGAGCAGTCGGTGCTCTTAACCACTAGGCCATCTCTCCAGCCCATTCCAGCAAGGTTTTACACTATTAATAAAACTCCTTTGAATAGCCACAGTATTTCCCTTGAACTGAAATATTTACAATATTCTTAAAATAACGATTCTAAAATCATAAATAAGCACTGATAACTTGTAATTTTCATCAACTAGTAGTGGGAGAGAGAGGACTAAGAGGAGACTGTCAAAATGATCTTCACGAGATATCCATGCTTCTGTTTTATTTTAAATGCTGTTAACTGGATGAACATAGCTTTAAGGAAGCCCCCTAATCAATTCCAGACAACAGAAACCACACAGGTCACATTTTTAAACATAATCCATAAAAATTGCTTAATGGAGGAAAATAATATTTTTTATTTAAAACTCTTAAACACTCTTGTAAGAAACATTTTACTTAAAATCAAAACTATAATGAGAGACTATTGAAGAGAGATAAGGCAGGACCATCAGATATCAAAACAGAATAAATTTCCAGATATGACTTCAGACATAGATATGAAGATGTAGTGCTGTTTCAGCATTATTAAAATGTTGAAAATTAGAAACAATGTAACAACAGTGGTTATCAGTCAAACATTAAAACTTCTGACTTTAAGCATTTTATTTTTCTAATATTTTTTGGAAATTTCATATAATGTATTTGATCATATGCAGACCTCCACTACCTCCTATCTTAATAACTCCCCCAACCCAATTATATGTTCTGTACTATTATGCTTTTAAGGCCTGCCAAGTCTAATTTGGGTCTCCAAATATTCCTCAGTGTGGGTCCATCCCCCTGAAGCCTGATCAACCTAACAAGTGTTGTTCCATTAAAGAAAGAGTACTCTCCCTATCCCAGCAGTTATCAGTTGACAATGATACTTCAGCTATCGTTGGGGCTTCTCGACTACTCCCTTTCCATTCTGGGACCTTAAGTGTTTTGAAGTTGTGTCCATCTTGTGCATGCTCCTATGAGTAAGTGCCTTGCTTTCTGGAAAATACTGTTTCCTTGGAGTCATTCCCCACTTCTGTGTCTTGCAGTCTTTCAGCCCGTCTTCTACAATGAATAGCAAGCCTGGGAGGAAGGGTGTGATATAGGTGTCCCACTCAGGATTGAGCACTCTGCAGTCTTTTATTTTCTACATATTGAGAAGTTGTGGGCCTTGTCACCTGCTGCAAAAAGAAGCTTTCCTGGGACTGGAGAGATAGCCTAGCGGTTAAGAGCACCGACGCTCTTGCAGAGGAACCGGGTTTGATCCCCAGCACCCACTTTGCGACTAAGAACCGTCTGTAACTCCAATTCCAGGAGAACTCCAGTTCCAGGGGAATCCGAGNCCCATCTTTAAACTCTTTAAACGCTACAGGGAGAACCCTGTCTATAAAAGAAAAAAAAAAAAAAAAAAATACAAGTGTGACCAACTTCTAGATTTGTAAAGAGCATCAATATTGAATACTTGACCACCGCCCCCTGGTTTTGATATTCTGGTCCTCTGGTCTGAATATTTTAAGCAATATACTAGAGGTTCTAACAAAGGAAGGAGTGAGTTCACTCAAAAAGACTTCTGAATACTCCAGCCAACTTCCATTTATTTGGACTTTGAGCAAAAGATCCTTCTACTAATATTAACTATTGACCTCATAACCACTTAGTCTTGAAGGTGTGGAGGATCATGACAATTTTCCTAGATCATAGATGCCTGTAAATTATCACAATATGCCTTAAGCCAAGTATATAGTGGCACACAATTATATCCCAGTACTCAGGAGGCTAAGTTCGAGGCTAGTTTAGGCTACGCACTAAGGCAAAATTGCTTTAATGGGTCACATAGTCAATTTAAAAATGAAGTCTAAAATGACTCGTTTTTACTTAAGGGGCATTTGGAATTTGGTCATAGCAGTCTAGACAAATGTTAGCCACGCAGTAGCTAGGAAGGACCATGGAATGCCTTCCTGTGCGCCTTTCTTAACAGATATTTCATGGACATGGATACAAACTCAATGCAGTTGTTAAAGTTTTTTAGTTGAAGGGAGCAAATGGTTTTAAGCTGCTAAAAGGGAATCAAGGTTTCAAAACTGCAGGGAGTTTCACCCATTTTGGAAAAAAAAGTGTTTCTACTAGTTAGTGAGGAAACTATAGAGTAGGCAAATTTAGTGAAATCTAAATAAAGTCAAGATCAGTCTATCAGATGTGAATGTGATTGATACTACAGCATGCATTTAAGAAGAAAGAACCAAACATTTCATTGAGTTCCATATGAGTTAAGAGCTAGAAAACTCTATACCCCAGGCCTGTGGAACATAGCAGAGTGAGGGGTAGAGAGAAAAATAATGCATCTTTCAACCCTCACCATGGAAACTTCCTTATACAACAGAGTGTGATGCACACAGAAGGCCACAACTGGCCGTGTTTTAAAGAATAAAGGAATGCAGAGTGTGTGTCCCTGTGTAGGACTCATATTGAACCTCACCCACCCATAGCTCAGGGGACATTGTGGAAGACGGTGCAGAAAGATTGTAAGAACCAGGGTTGGTTCATGAACAAAGGGGAGCAGAGGCTTTCGGGGCCACCTAAGCTTGCACACGGGAACTCGTTTCAGTGGTGGCATTGAGCACCGGACCCATGCCAACATAATTAAACAAAGGTCCAGGGGCAGGAGAGGAGAGGAATGAGTAGCAGGATAGCCCTGGACTGAGAAATATTGGAGACTGACTGCTACTGAATGAGGGAGAGTATGTTTTACTTACAATCTCTAGATGAGCTGACTAGACTCCAGTAGATGAATTTGCATTGAAGGACATCTGGGTACAAATTCTTGACTGGATAGGACTTACATGTATGGCAGAATACAAGAGGTCTGGTGGAGGGGCATGGATGGGGTGAGGGGGGGTCTAAAATTGATTGAGAACGGTTCTATGAAATTACAAAAGTTCAATAAAAATCTTTAAAAAATAATGATATAGTAAATCCAAAGAAATGAGAAGACAGGAGAGGTGAAAATAACATTAAAATTTGGGTAACTAGAAAGTTGATAAATGAGTTCTAACCAATGTTATACACTAAAATGGTCCTCAGGCAGCAGCAGAGTAAACTGAAAAAGACCCAGAAATGAGTGGCCCTAGATGCCATCTGAATTTAGAACAAAAATGAGACTGAAAGGAAAGACTATGGGTTGAAAGTATTTAACCAACTTTTTAGAGAGTTCTTTGCACTCTTATGCTGAGCACTGACTGGCTCTCATCATGCCAGCAGAATCCTGGGATATAGGCGGGGCATCCTCGAGACACCAGGCACAACTGGGAACAGGGTTCCATTCTGAGTACAGCACTAGTGAACAGTTTCCATTCTTTAATTTTTTTTTTAATTTTTTTTTGTATGTGTATGAATGTACTGTCTGCTTGTAGGTTTGTGCACCCGTGTCATGCAATGCCACGGAGGTCAGAAAAGGGTCTCGGATTCCCCTGGAACTGGAGTTCTCCATGGAGCCGCCATGTGGGTGCTGGGGATCGAACCCGGGTCCTCTGCAAGAGCAGTCGGTGCTCTTAACTGCTAGGCTATCTCTCCAGCCCCACAACCCCCAGCTTTCCTTCTCTTCTTGGCTCTCAGAAGTCTGTGAACTAGATGTATATCCTCCTTCAAGAGACTGGAAAAATGTTTTTTTAAACTCTGGCCTAAGAGAAAAACTTAAAGATACTACAATTTGAGACACTCAAGGAAATATGTCAAGCTAGACCAACCTACAATGACAGTTTGTTGCATTAAACCCTGCACCATGTCATGGCTCTTTTTAGGTGGTTTTAAACAATGTACATCATCAGAAATTTTCATATTTCTGAAATCAAAAGAAGATTTTATCTACTTGCAAATAAAAAGACTAGAAAACACCAGTATCAGAATGGCTTGGTCTTCTCAAGCTACTTTGGGAGCTACAAGACAGCAGATATTTCAATTTCTGGGGAATACACTTGCGGTTATGAGTTCCATATGCAGTCAGTTTATCATTCAAGATTTTTGTACACCAACAAAATCACACAACCTTTCTGTTTACTCCAGAGATCCTGAAGGATGTTCTTTTCCAAGGAATGATGACGGAAAAGGGGTTGTGTAGGAATTATATCAAGAAAGAAGAAGACGTAAGACCAAAGAATATGGATTAGCAAAGCAGGGGATGAGGGAGGGGCGCCCTTCACCAGCTGTGCAGCCCAGAGAGTTAACTGGACCAATGGAGCCCCCACAGCTAGAGGAGAGCTCATCCTGAGGATTCGACTGATGAGAACTTAATGGCTTAAATGTGTTGAAAGAAAGTTTACGTAATTAGAGAAGGAGCCAATCTGTTACAAACAAAGCAAATTTAAACAAATTTTAACTCCAAGGAAAACAAAAACTTGAAATGGGGAGGAAAAGAAATTATAATGAGGGTATATGACTTAGCTGTAAATGGTATTTACATAATCAGTACTGTAGAGCATTAATCTTGGTCCAATCAAGAAACACAGTTTAATTGCCCATGGTTTCTCAAGTCCAAAGTCAATAAATGACACCTAAACTAAAAAAACACCCAAGAATTTTCAAAATAAGCATGCTTTTTTAGAGATACAGAAGAAGATTCCAGAACAATCAGCTCTAGGAGGAACCTTGCTGTGACTGTGTGCCTGAGAAACATGCTCAATGGAGAGCAGGCGATGTTAACAACTCTTGCTTGAACAAAGACAGGCTTATATTTTTCCAAGCCACTAAACATCAGGTTTTTCTCTTTTATGTTGTGGAACCCTGTCTTAAATGATACAAATTCCACAAGGCAGATTTTTCTAGATGATAAATTTATGGACTGTCTACCATTTTAAATTAATTCTCTATTTTAATTAATGTCATAATTCTTATCAAAAGAAACTACTTCTGTTTCATGATGTGACCAGCACCCTTCTGCAGTAACTTCCCCTTCAAGGCACCCTATTTCTGAAACACTGGCATTCCTGCCCCCCCCCCTGCTAAAATGCCCCGGGCGCCCTCTGCTCTCCCACACACATTCACTGTGCCCCTTGCCCCAAGCGTTATGAAATCAATTACTTATTACACTGGTAAGTAATGTCATTTCCTCTCATCTCTTTGTCACTCGAGCCTTGAAAGCAATAGCTCATCCATCTTCTTTCCATTGCAAGACCTAAATAACTAGGTCTTCAAATCATCGCGACCCAAAGCTCGGTCTAATCAACTGGAACTAGAGGAAGGGGGAGAAGACATTTGTGTCAGTTTCTTGCATATGTTGGAATTTTTTTCTTTGGCAGAAACATGTCATATTCTTTTTTGTGGCAGTCAGCAGCGCCAATCACAGGGCTACACAGCAGGCTGGTGACGAGGCCCCCCCAAACTGGCAATCTCACTATTATCCTGAGGCCCTCCATGCAACACTGCTGGAGGCAGATTATCCTTCCCTCCAGAAAAAAAAATCACCTCTTCTGCCTGCATGGATTACAGTGCTCAGAGCATAAATATCATCGGTTATTCTAACACTGGTAACAATGCCAGAGGTCATCTCATGAGAGTATCAGAGTATATTTTCCTAGCCTCTTTTTAAAGAAACTAACACATAAGTGTGCTTTAATTCATTTCTTGAGATAGTTGTTTCCTTCCAAATAGCAAAGAAACTCACTTCTGTTGGCATATTTTAGATAACAATATTTTCCTTTTTCTTAGAATGCACTAGCAAGGAGTAATAATCAGGTCCATTGTCCTCCAATTAGTTGGGCATTTTAAAAGTTACTACTGAAACAATGAGGCTTAAAAATAACAACTATTTTGACTCAGCACTGGTGTTCAATTGTTGTATTTTTTAAATCTTCTATAAATAAGATTTTCAAAAATAACTGTCATTATTGATACATACTTAAAGAACATATGAGAATTGCAGATTTGAAGTAACTGTTTTTCATTATACCTTTGTTACTTTCCAAAATGTATCGTTTGTGGGACAACAATAGAAACCAATCATACTTAAATAAAAATAAATCACATTTATCTGAAAAATGGCAAAGTGTAGAACAACCCATTAATTTTACCTGGTGCATAAAGTCATAGAAGAGGGCCTGGGTTTAATCACAAGAGGTACTGTAAAACACATTTGTGACATCTCTAACCTAACTCATGCCTACATGAGAGATTGGTACATCTTATGAATTAAACATAAGTCCTGATTTATGTTCAGTTATCCCTCATATCAAAAACTACAGTAGCAGAGCTGTGTCACTGTGAATTCATTTAATGATATTGATGAGACAGCCTGCGCAGAGACTGCAAAGCAACCACCAGTGCATAGCACAGCCCTATAAATCACTTCTGCAGAGTGGTTAAGCAATAAATAACAAGTCATTAATTCACCGTAAGTTATGCTAAGAAACTCAAACTACATATGTACCAGATTGTAAATAAATGCCCCTGGTACGATATTTGAAGCAGGCAATGTTTGGCATTAAAACAATCTTATAAGGACAAAAACTCATTGAGCTGAATTAATTCATTGTGAATTTCCCTTGGCAGACAAACCAACACAGATCCTTCTTTAATGGATTCACAAAACTTCCTTTTATCTAGAGTAGAGCACATCTCAAGCATAAAATCCAATGGAACTTCTTATTGTGTCCAAATTATGGATTTGCTCAATAAGAGAGATAATGGTCCTCCCATAGAGCCCTAGAAGAGGCTAACGGCCTTGGGAAAAAATAATGTGGCGAGAATGATGTGAGTCATTCAACTGGCTTTGCCTTGTTACATCTACAGAGTCTACAGAGGGTCAGTAACTGATACCAGTTACACTACCTTCTTAAATGAGTAAGAAACGTGTTTCCTTCAGGTAACTTTCAGTAACCTTCCCAGTCAGTTGCCTTCAGTTAGCAGTCGCAAACCCTTCTTTTCTAGAGGGCCTTGGAAATGGAGGCCCTAATCCTGCCCAGTCAACATCTGTCCCATCTGCATGCTTGCCCAGGTCCCAAGCCACTCAGCCCTCAAAGCCTTACATTCTTCCCAGAAGACCAATGAGCAGAGTGAAAGCAATGTAAAGTAGAACCCGCATGCACCACTTCAGACAGGTAGGAGAGAAGAGGGGACAGGTCCTTTTAGGGTAGCTTGAAGCTGGCTAGGGCTGGATCTCCCTGGGGTATAGTATATTTGCATACATATGACAAAAACTAATCTTTTCTTATTCTTTCTACATTGCTTTATTTGGATTTGAATCTTGCTGGAATTAGTATGCAATCAAGGAACAAGCTCTCACCAGCAGACTGCTTATCTGATCTTTCTTCGGAATCTGAATACAAAGGTCCTAAACACAGTAATGTTTAAACTCTGTTACATTTCAATCCTGTACATAATTTCCTGTTTACCGTCACCATGGGCCTCTTTGATCATTACTGTCCTCTAATTCTAGCTCAACTAATATCAATGTTAAAAGTGCTTCCTCTCACATTTGCTTGATTCTTATTTCCTGTCCTCTCTAACAATCTCTAGGAACCCTTTGAATTTTTGTGTTTTCCTCATTAATACTTTATAACAAACATCTCTCTAACAACACCTGAGAACTTAATTAACTTGTCCTTTTCCCTGTTTCCGGTCAGAGATGAAGAAGTGAATGTGGATGTGACTGATGGTAGAGGTTCTCTGAAGACCACTAGAAACCCGTTCTCCTTCCACACAGGGGGCCAAATTTCTCCGTGGCTCCCAGGCTAGCTTGTCTTCCCCATTAGATAATAATAACCACAATCTCGCCAACTTGAAGTCCGTCAGTAAACTGAATGGGAACTGAGAGAAGAGCCAGCAGCACACTTCAGTGGAGCACACTTCAGCTATTTATCATGATTTTCTCTTAAGTAAGCTTGGGGCCAGGGGCGGGGAAGCAAACGAAAAGCAGCACTGTCTTCAGACAGAAAAGCAGAAGCAGAGAAGGCAGTCAGTCCCTTGGAGCTTCATCAAGTTGAGTGACCATTCTTGCCTTATGCTTATTTTTTTTGGGGGGGAGGGAATCTCACTATTTTTAAAGTATGGATGTGTACAACAGTGTTTCAGAAACTGGATTTTCTACATGAGCCAATTTTCTAAATGAGTCCAGAAAAACCAAAGCTTTAACTGTGAGCATAGCAAGAAAATCTTACACATGGTGCACAACTGTCACTGTACCTGAGAGATACAGATACTTGAACTGGAATCTGTTCCAGAAAATTCTGAATGTTAGGTCACTGTGTATGTAGAGTAATAAATGGAAATGGAACATCTCCATCTTCATCAGTTGTCAGGGATCAGTGCTGTGAGGACAGCATCTCAGCATTTTGGTCAAGTTATTGGTGTATGTGGTCAGCCTGCAGCATCTTCTGAAGGCTCAGGGAACGGGGTTCAGAATCTGCAGGAGGTGGTGAACAGGAAGGAGACCTTCGATCTACTGCAGAAGCTTGCTAAATCACTCACGCTATGATACCGAGCTGACCTTTCTGGAACAGAGTTTCCTCATCTTGATGAGTTTCAGTCTGACATTAGGCTAGGCCAAAAGAATTTTGCTCTCATCAATATACTGGCTTGGCAATGCTTTAAACCAGTAGCATTATCCAAGTTAATTCATACATGTATCACTTACTAAGTTAATTAGATGAAAAAATGATGAAAAACATGAGCCGGGCATGGTGGCACACACCTTTAATCCTAGCACTTGGGAGGCAGGGGCAGGCAGATCTTTGTGAGTTCAAGGCCAGCCTGGTCTACAGAGCAAATTCCAGGACAGCTGGGGCTACAGGGAGATCCCGTCTCAAAAAGACAAAAAAAATGATGAAAAATAACTAATTTTTAAAATCATACACAGATTGAAGGAAGGTTTTTCTGCATGGTTTTCAACTTTCAGTTGCTCAACTCTCATTTGAACTTTAGGTGCTGAAGATATTTATTCATGAAATGGAGTGAATTTACAGAAACGCAGACTATTAATGTCTTATAAATTCAATTCTTGAACCAGTTTTGCCACAGAAATTTTCCCATGTCTAAACATTTATTTGAGAAATTCAGCTCTCAGCTATATAAATATGGGGTAGCTAATGCTGGGTCTTGTAACATTTTACATGTAATGACATATACAAGTTTTACTTTTTCTGGGAACAGAAAATGAATCTTATTCCATGTGTTGCAGCTTCTATGAAAGGCCTCTGGACAATTTTGACCCCTGTCAGAATGGTAGCTCTCACACTACCATTTTTTTGATGGAGCGCAGGTTATTTTCCTTTGCTTACATTTCTTTACACTTGTTTTCATGTTGGTACTTAATTTGTGCTCACTCATGTCTACAAGTTCATCCTATATCTATTCACAGGAAGTTAGCATTTTTATTTCCTTCAAAAGCCCATACAGACTTGGATATCACTGTGAATTCTCATATCTAGAAGATTTATAAGTCAATGAATTCAGAGCAAGTGTCTGGCATATAACCAAGGACATAATCATATGCCCATTCCTTGGCCCCACTTTCCTTTTGAGACAAGATCCCTCTGTAGTTCCAACTGGCCTGGAACTCACTCTATAGATGAGGCTAGCCTTGATCTCACAGAGATGCCTCCTGAGTGACAGGATTGAAGGCATGTGCCAATATACCTGTCCAGTCTTTTATTTTGAAGGGAATATTCTGCTTTGAATGCAAAAGAAGCAGGGATAAAAGTAGAAAAGCCTACTACCCAGACAAGGAACAATGTAAAGATTCTTGTATGTAGGAAAAACAGTATTAACTATGTTCATACTTGTGTTTGTATAATGACTAGAATGTTCCAGAACATATCAGTAAGCTTTCCTCTGGGAAAAGTTTAAAGATGTTTATATTAAGACTTTACTTTCCCAGGGAAGACTAAATAGAACATGTTAGAAAAGAAAGATGAAAATAATGCTGTAATAAAATACAATTAATAAATTAGAAAGTGTACATTATCACTACAATTTTCAAAGATCTAATAGGGGCTTACAATCACTCAGAAAAGAGCTATTTAGAAAATAAGTATATAGATAATAAATCAAACTGCTATTTATTAATGCAATTTATATGTTCCTATACAAGGAAAATGAGCATTATATCAAACCACACACACAGACACACAGATGCATGCACACACATGCACACATCAGATTTAGTATTTCCTTCACTTCTGACTTATTTACCTAAAGGCTGTGCATTCCTGGAAGCTTTGGAAAGGAAACAGAATGTATCGTCTTCAGTTGAATTCTTCTGTGTTATCAAAGCAAACATTTAAAAGCGTTTATTGAAACTCAATAGTAGAAAATATTACAAAATGACAAAATTGTGTTAAAGTTATGACTAGATAATTACAATAATTAGTAAGATGACATTTATCTTAACTTAGAGATTATTAATACTTTAAAGACCATTACTGGGGCTGGAGAGATGGCTCAGTGGTTAAGAGCACCGACTGTTCTTGCAGAGGACCCAGGTTTGATTCCCAGAACCCACATGGAGGCTAAGAACTGTCTTTAACTCCAGTTCCAGGGGAATCATACACATAAAAAATAATAAATTAATTAAAAAATAAAAAATTTGATAACCATTAAAAAAAAGACCATCGCTATTAAAGTTGAAAGTTAACTTCCATTATTCCTTGTGATGCTTATCTCAGCAAAACAATAATGCAGATTTGTGTGAGTCACAGCTTTTTTGTTTTATCAGTCTGACTTTATAATAGTTAACTTTAATATGATAATAACATGTTTTAACAATTATACATGTACAAAGAATACTGGCTTTAAGATTCTTCATTATGAAGTTACAGAACAGTAACCACTGGAAGCAAAAATCTACACTACAATAAGAGATTGACTAAATAGGGCATAATATAGCTATGCAATCAAATGCCATCCAGATGGTACTGTAGATAGAACTTTATTGGGAAAACATTCATCATCAAAATGTTTTCTTTTTAAAAGAAGCTAGATTAAGGGCTGGAGAGATGGCTTAGTGATTAAGAGCACTGGGTGTTCTTGCAGAGGTTGCGTTAGCAGCAGCCACATGGCAACTAACAACCATCCATAACTATGGTTCCAGGGAATATGATACCCTCTTCTGGTTTCCGTGGGCATTTTCTATATGTGGCACACTTACATACATGTAAGCAAAACACTCATGTATTAGTCACTTTTCTGTTGCTGTGATAAACCACCATGACCAAGGGAATTTATAAAAGGAAGAGTTTATTTGAGCTTACAATTTACAGTTCCAGATAATCAGAGTCCAGTGTGGTGGGAGGCAAAGTGGCTGGAGCTGGAGCAGAAAGCCGAAGTTCACATCTTGCAATAAGCACCGTCAAGAGAGAGAGAGACTGGAGACTGCAAGACTTGTTAAACTCACTAAGCCCGCCCCCAATAACGTACTTCCTCCAGCACAGCCACACCTTCTAAGACCTCCAAGAACAGTGCCACCAACTGGAGATAAAATGTCTGAATACTTAAAGCCTACGGGAGACACTCTCATTCAAACCACCACAACTCATATACATAAAAATAAATAAATAAAAAAATTTAAATCAGCTAGATTAGAAAACAGAATGTGTAGAGTATAACCATAATTTTGTTAAAACTACAATTGAACACATACCTATATCTAATGTAGAGGAATACACCTAAGATATTTACTGTTCTAGATTCTGAGACAGTGGAAACATACATGTATGTGTATATGTGTCAGTATGAACATGTGTGCATGTATATGCAAAAGTATTGGCTAAGTAACATTTTAAAATATACAAATGTTACTTTTATAATCATAAAAATATTTTAGAATGTTTTTAAAGAAATACTATTTAGGGCTGGAGAGATTGCTCAGTGCTTAAGAGCACTGGCTGCTCTTGCAGAGGACCTGGGTTTGATTCCTTACATGCACATGGCATCTAACAACCGCCTGTAACTCCAGTTCCAGGGGAATTCAGCACCTTTTTCTGACTTCCCTAGGCATTTCACAACATGGGTGCACTTAAATACATGCAGGCAATATACTCATGCCCATAAAATAAAAATATAAATGAAAAAATTTAAAAATAAACATTATTTACTGTCAAGTTTAAATTTGAGAAACAAAATGTTTTTTGAATGTATGCATTTAGTGCTATTCTTTTAAATTAAAAAATCTCAAAGCATTTTGTATTCAGATCCAAAGAGGAAAGACGGAAATCCAAAAAATAAAATTAATTTCATATTTTAAAACAAAAGATTCATAAAAACACAATGTTTAAAAAAAAGTAAGAAAAATGCATATATATTCCAGATCAACTCTTGACTAAAAGATTAATAAAAAAGCTCAATTGGATGCCAGGCATAGTGGCGCATGCCTTTAAGCCCATCACTCGGGAGGCAGAGGCAGGTGGATCTCTGTAAGTTCAAGGCCAGCCTGGTCTACAAAGTGAGTTCCAGGACAGCCGGGACTAAAGGGAGACCCTGTTTCAAAAAGATGAAAAAAAAAAAAAGCTCAATGGGAAGCTGCCTCATGTCATATAGAATTGAAATTATAGAACAAATGCTCAGGAAACTCTTTAATTTCCTTTAATCCTTGAAGAAGTCATCTCAACATGCACCAGCTCTTCCCTTGTTATTTCTTTACATGGAATACAGCATTTCACGCCAAGTCTGGACTCCACATAAAATAAAGAGACCTACACCTTCAAAACAAACAGTAAAGTTAAAGAATTGAGAACTATTTTCTTTGACTGTTGACTTAGTGCAGCTGTTTATACACTGTTTCTTCTAATAGCTGTGCACTGCTTTCATACCTAAAGTTTAAGAGCTTAAAGTAGAAATTAATGTTAACCCCTTTCTCCTGTTTATATATCTTAAAATATACATAATATAGGTTTAATTGTTCATTTATGAGATGTATGCAACACAAAAATCTCTGTATAAACATCCCCTTTCAACATATGTTAGTTTTTTTGTTAGTTTTTTTCCTCCAATGTAGCATTTACTATAGATCAGAAAGTACCAAATATTTATTTATGTTAGTTTTTTTCCTCCAATGTAGCATTTACTATAGATCAGAAAGTACCAAATATTTATTTCAATGTTTTAGGCTTAGATACTGTATTTAAAATTCCCTAAGTTATACTGATTAAATTTCCTTATTAAAGTATAAAATATTTAAAGTATTTCATTTTAATAAGAGAAAATAATTACTGCCATAGTTGGTATGATACATAAAGATGATGGTTTTGCCCAATACGATTTTAGGTACAGTTTTTTGTGTTCTGTCTTTCCCTCCCACACACAAATCTTTCCATGCCAAATCCCTTAATGCTTCTTTTGAAGTTTGAAATTAATTCCCACAGTTTGTCTTCTATAATCTTCAATCTTTAAAAACTGTCAAATATTCTTAGGCCTTTTTCACTTACACTTTTTGAGAAGTCAGATGGAATCCCAAATCCCAAATAACCTATCTGTGAGTACAAGCTATGATTTGAAAAAAAAAAAAAAACCAAAACCAAAACTTCACAATAAAGCTGTTCATCAAGGAGTCTGATTCTCCCATAATTAATAAAAACAAGGTAACAACTTGCTTTAAGCATCTGTTCATTATGTTAACTCAGTGATATATGAGAAAAATTTTCATGGAAACACAGAAGATTCCACATCGATTCTAGATGAAATTCATTATACTGGTTGGCAAATGAATCCTAATAATAAAGCATTCAATGAGCTCTCTAGAACTGGGTTGACAGGCAAACCACTTAGCTACACTTGCTAATAATACTCTGACAAGTAACTAATAAAGCATATACATTTTTCAATTTGGAAAGAAAACATTAGAGAAAAATGTTTCACCAAGCATTTTAATTTTAAAAAGTATTAATTAGAATTTAATCTCTAATTAAACACTAAACTTTAATGTGTTTTCTTTGTTTAAAAAATCATATAAAGAATAGTTTGAACAATGCCAACCCTGCTTAATATAGTCTGTCTCCTGTACTGACTTGTTTGAGGTTTCTCTCTTTTATAAGCTCATCTTGCCCTTACCATGAGAAGTCATAACAGCAGATGCTAGAATAATTAAAAACCTATCACTATAGCCCCTTCCATCACAGTGCAGACTAGGAAAATGAAGGCAGTTTATGGGTGCCCTTGTCTCACGTTATCCATGTCTGTGTGGCTGACGTTAGGCTTTAATGTGCATCCTTGCACCTCTCCTTCTGCAGGAAGCCTGTCTCTGGGGATCACTTGCAGAAAATAGGACATTGAGTCCATAATTAAAGTAATCTCTTTCCAGGCAGATGCTGCAGTTGGCTCTGTTATCACATATTACAAAAGGCATCTTGAGGGTTATAAAATGTGCAGCAAATAGCTTTGGAGATGAGAAACAGCAATTTTTCATCTAATTTTGATCCACAGACATGTAAGTACTGACTTGCCACTTTTTGGTTTTGAGCCAAATAACTCTTATGGTGCTGAGATGAGCCAGGCAGTAACCAAAATTAAAGAATACTTCAGCTTTCATCCTCAAAGTGAGAAAAGCTCTTTTGTAACCATCTTTGCACTCAGCAAATAAGGATGCCATCTCAAATCTGAGCATTACTGCCTGCAGGCGGATTTAGAAGAAAAGCTGATGTGCCTTAGCTTTATAGTCATACTTTCAATATATTTGCTTAAGTTAAAACCAAGATTTGATTAAGTGACCCACCATCTTTGCTACCTTGAAACTACAGTGTACATTTTTAATTAGAAGTCTTTTCACTGTTTATCTTTCCTATAAAACTTAGAACATTGCTCTTTGAAATACATGTCAGCCTGGATAAGTAACATGCTCATATTATTCATAATCTCTTCTATAAATATTAACTGGGGCTTAGGACTTGTCAATGTCAGTAACCAAACCTTGCTTTACTGTTATAAAGTACTGCATTTGCTCAATGTTTATTACCCAATATTAGATAAAAGAACTTACAAGTGTATACAAGATTTACTTTTTAAAATATCATATCATAATTTCTAGAACAATGGGATTTAAATGTTTTATTTCAACAAAAAAATCTTAAAAAGTTAGCCTGGGTATTGCTAAAGCAATAGGTAATGAAATTTTACAACTTTACATGGAATTAGACCATTCAATTTAAAAATACTGTATTAACCTTTAAATTCTATGTCACTCTAAGCAGCATTCAAAAGCAGAAGTCTGGTTCAGCTTAGCAAACAATAGATATATTTGTACTCCAGAATCCTCAAACATTCAGAACAAACAGAATTTGTGTAATTTCCTTTTAATTATTAGAGGAAAGCTGTAAATAAAAATATTAAGCTGCCCAGAGAATTTTATTAAATGATCAAACTGGTATTTCCAAAGCAACCCAAAAATTTTTATTTAGACAGCTGCCGTAGTAGTACATGCCCAGAGGGAAAAATAGCAGAATATAGCTCTAATTTTTTGACACAATCTTCTGACATGTCATGCATTCACAATCAATTCAAAAAATAATATTTATTCATCTAAAATTACTATTACTTTTGATTGACAAACCACAGTATATTCATTTGTGGAGCACAGTGTGACCGATGTCTTTATGCATGAATCTAATGTGGCATGATCCCTTTGAGTGATCAGCTTTATCATCTTGCTTACTTATCATTTCTGTGGTAAGATACTGGAAATTTACTTAGTTATTTTGAAATGTGTGATATATTATTATTAACCATTTTTTACCCATCTTGTTGTAGAATAAATCTCATACCATTTTTTTTCTATCTGCAAACTTTGTAACATTGGATCAACAACTTTTCCCTCCTTATCCAAGGCCACCCTTTGATAGCTGTTACATACTTGTTCAACTTTGTAAACAATCTACATACAAGAGAGATCATGTGATCTGTGTGTGTTTCTGAGCTCCCTTATAGCGTTTACCACGATGTTCTCCAGATTCACGCATGTTACAAATGGCAGGATCTCTCCATTTAAGACTTAGTAGTATTCTAGCATCTACTGATAGATCTAAGCTATTTCTACTCTCTGGATCTTGTGAATAATGCAACAATGAACACAAGATTACAACTATTCCTTCAATACATTGATCCTTTCCTCTGAATGCACAGCCAGAAGGACTCATGGGGTGTATGGTATTTCTACTCCTAAGATTTTGAAGAACCACCATATTGTTTCCAACAATGGTTTTGAATTAAATTCCCATCAGCAATGTATAAGAATTCCATTTTCTCCAACACTTCTATATTTCATCTTTTCAAAAATAAATTTTAAAGAAGTTATAATGCTATTTACAATTTAAATATTGGAAGGATATACACAGTACTCTTCTACCTGAGAGGCAGTTTTCAGTTTGCTTTGTTTGTTTAAGCTTTGGCTATATGAAAGCTATTATGTTCTTAGTCAATTATCTTTAGTGCTAATCATATAGATTCTTATTTTATTTGATATTAACGTAGCAATACCAAATTACTTTTGATTAGTACTTGCCAAATATACCTTCTTAAAAAACTCTGTGACTATTTTGTGATATAATGCTTAGGTTTGTCTTTTGGAAACAATATATTGCTGCAGTTTTGAAATGTAATTCTGAAAGTTTTAGTGTGTCAACTAGAAATTTTCATCTTTTTAAAAATTATAATTATTGATAGATTGATAAATGTTGGATACCTTTCATTATATTTTACACTTCTATAAATTTTAAAGATTTTATTACTTATTGATTTATTGATTTATTGTGTGTTTGTGAGTAGGTGCCCAGAGAAGTCAGAAGAGGCTGTCAGATCTCCTGAAGCCAAAGTTACAGGCAGTTGTGAGTCACACAATGTGGGTACTGGGAATTGTGCTCAGGTCCTCTGTAAGAACAGCAAGTGCTGTTCTCGCCATATCTTCTATATTTATTTATTTTGGTAGATTAAATTATTTGGTAGTTCATTTATTTTGGTAGATTAAATTATGTTTAATCTTTCCTTATCTCCTTCCTCTTTTGGAAGCTCCAATTTTATTTCTGCTCTTTACACATATCAATAGCAAGCATCTTCAACTAAGGCTATAATCTTTCAAAATAATTCGAGGACATTTAATCTTTACTTTCTTCCTTCCTGCAACTCAAACACTATTTTATTCACTGCTTCGAAACTGCCATCTAAAGTAGCTACCAGTGAGCAGCTCGTAAATTCCTTTGTTTCCAGTGGTTTGAATGCTAAGACCCTTACCACATTTATTTATTCATCTTGACTACCTCATGAAGTTTCTTGCATTTTCACTTTTCTTCTGGCTTCATCTTTTTTTTTTCATAAAGCACATCCTTTAAAAACCTTGCATCAAAATAGTCCACGTATGGTAGAAATCTTAAATTATATTTTTGTCAGAGTTGACATACTTTAGGGGCAAAATCCTAGTGGAACAGCTATTTTCCTTTACTGCTTTTGAAGATATTTCCCCATGTATTCTGATGAGAAAACCATTGTCAGGTTAAATCTATAGGTAATCTGTCTTTTCTCCAGTTGTCTTTGCTATTTTTTCAAGTGTAATATTCCAAAGGCTCATTGCTAATTTATTTTATTTATCTTGTTTAGATAAGAAATAGAGTTACATCTTCCTTAGTTCTAGAAAATTCTCCTCCAATATCTTTTCTAAGTTTGCTTCTTCTCATTCTTTCTATTATCTCCCACATTTTCCAGATGTTAATTTCTCAGCACAGTGTTTTATAACATGCTAATGACATAAAGCTACTGTCTCTCATTACTTTCCTGTTGCTGAGATTTTTTTTTAAAGTCTGACAAATGCTCCTCAAGGGAAAAAGGGCTTATTTTGGTTCCTAGTTTAAGGCACAGTACATCATGGCAGGAAAGTAAATTCAGCAGGAGCTTGAAGCAATGGCTCAGGTCACATCCACGGGCAGGAGGAAGGAGCAATGGATGCTGGGCTCAGTTCGCTTTCTCCTTTTGATGCAATGTAGGACCCAAGCCCAGGAAATGGTGCCACCCACTTTTAGGTTGAGTCTTTCCACACGAACCTTAATCAAGATCATCTCTCACAGACAAGGCAGGAGGCTGGTCTCCTAGGTAATCATGGATCCTGTTAACAGACAGTGGTAACCCTCTAATCCATACTCCTCACATGTCAAGCATGTCAAGGGTTTAACACCTTGCAAGTGACTTAGCTTTTACACAAGATGCCAGGCAAGTGAACGACTTTTTGCCTGTTGTTTCGGAAAGTTGGATGCTTGGTGTAGTGGGCCTTGCTCCAGCTCCTCCTCCTTTCTTACCACCAACTGTCTTTGAAGAGGCTCATTAGTTACAGGTCCAGGTATACACAAGTTAGAAACTCAAGCTGGGGGCTTAAATCCAGGGTTAAAGATCGATAAGACATTATAATATCAGCTCCTTCTTTTTGGGCAAATGTAACTCTTTCTTCTTCTGGACCTGCTGCTGCCAAGCTTTCAAATCAATTCTAAATATAATTTAAAATTCCCACCATTTTACCAGGAACTTTTATGTGATTTTGGTGGAAGAGTTTCTGCTGTGCCAGCTTAGTCTTCTATGACACCAGCAGTCTTATACAAACACAACTTCAATGAGTTTGAAATTAATCACAGCAACAATTTTTCCTATTTTTTTTTGCCACTTTCCATTCCCATCTTCACTTGGGTCACTGTACTGTCTGCACAAATTCTATTCTAAATGTGCCATAGATGGATGATGGCTAAAAGGACAAATTCCGACCCAAACCTTTTCAAGTGTTCCCTCAGTAACTGGTGTCTGGGGGAGAGTAAGGAAGCTTAGGAGGACTGACATGCCACATCCTCAGTAAATGGGAGATGGTGTTTTTTATTATTATTAGTGCTATCAACATCTAATGACATTCTAAATTCTATTACTCCTCTTGTCTTCAGAATGATTGGCCCTCCAGATGAGTTAATTTGAAGTATTAGGCATATGAGAGTTAAGTTTAATGGGTAACAGCACATTTGAGAAAGTGCAGAGCCTAAAACATGTAGCAGAGGTGGGATATTGATAGAGTGGAACAGGAACCAAGATCTTCAGGTATGCACAGGGTCAGGAGAAAAGCCTGAGCACTAGCCTTCCACAGAGCAGCACTGAGTCCTAAGCTTTATAAGAGGAGACAGCCAGAGGCAGTTCTCAACTGTCACGCTTGGCTACCATTACACACAGCCATGTTTAAGACCATAGAAAGTGCTGCTTCAGCAAATGAATATAACGTGAATAAGTAGGTAACAAGCTTCTTGCACAAAACTGCCCTAATTGATGAGGTTCAAAGTGATGGAGATTCAAGTTCTTCATAGGACAATTGCAAGACCTAGTTTGGCTGTGCTACTGTTTGGACTTTGAAATGAACAATTACCTTTTATCAATGTCAAGGTAACATAAGAGGAAAAGACAATCCAACAGATTCTCTAAACCTGTCATGTGAAAAAGGAACTTTCTGTAGTGGTGAAAATGTTCTCTATCTGTGCTGCCCAATAATAGAAATAATATTCGCTAATAATGTGATGGAAAATTTAAAATATATCTGGTAAAACTGAGGACTGAATTGTGTATTTTATTTAATCAGTTTAATTCAAATAGTTGCAAATGACTTATAGTTACTTTATTAAAATGTAC
This sequence comes from Rhizomys pruinosus, assembly GCA_009823505.1. NCBI lineage: Eukaryota > Metazoa > Chordata > Mammalia > Rodentia > Spalacidae > Rhizomys > Rhizomys pruinosus. The sequence continues at coordinate 371,164 of VZQC01010551.1, read as the reverse complement.
GATTATGAACAAATTTTACAATACATAGTGATGTGTACATAGTAATGCGTACATAGTTATGTGTACATGTGCACATATACTAAAATGTACATAGCCAAGTAAGCCATACAAGACAAAATTATTTTTTATCCAGAAGGAGTAAAAAGCTTTAGTTGTAATCTCTAACAATGACTGAATAGTCAGGTATTTGACTAAAGCAGAGTTTAATAATATATGTCAGTGTGCGCATATACTACCCAAGAAACCAGATATTGGCAAACCACAGAGTGGCTGTTGTCATGGGAAGAAATTATTAACCTGTTTCTCCAGCATCACTGTCATCAATATTTTTAACTGTGTCAGAATGTGGTGGTGAAAATTTATGCTTAGGGCTTCTAAAACTTCAATATTAAAAGTAACCCAAACCTCTTCCCAAATCTCACTTAAAGCATTTCTATTAAATTCAGAGGAAGTTATCAATGTAATACACAAAGCCTTTAAGTTAGACTGTGGCCTTTTGCTTTCACCAACATTCCACATGGTTTCAAATAAGAAGCATCAAGTGCAGTTGCAGGCCCACCTAACCACAAGGCCCTGTAAAGAGGAGCATCTGTGGGGTTCCACACCACAGCCATTCACCTGAATGCAAACGCCCTCTCCAGTCTCACACCATCTTGTGAGATGAAAGGAAGAGGGGAGACACAGCTCTGCCACAGAAATCTTTCTTTTTAGACTTACCATCAGGATAAACTAGTAATTGTCTGAAAAGAGCAGGTATTTTCAAAAAGGAACAAATTCACTAGCACAACTATTATGGGATAGAATTCTGCAGAAATGAACACCAAGGCAGTGCTGTCTCTGATTGTCTTACGACTGATGCAAGGAAAAGGATGCCAGGAAAGCCCTGGAAGATTATCCTAATAGAACCAGTGACGTTTACATTGCAACTTTTTTGGATGAAGAAGTAAAAGACACAGGAAAGGAGAAAAGAGGGAGAAATGAAGGCAGAGTTTTGTCATCTGAATATCTGTTAAAATTTTAAAGTTTGGTATATCATTAATATAACAAATATTATTTCTTCTAACCTTGGAGTTTGATGAATATGCTTTATCTCAACCACATTCCTCTCAATTAAAAATTAAATCCCCAAGAAGGACCCTGGTCTCATTTGTCAAGGCGCTGATCCACAAGAGCACAAGTTAGTCCCTCAGCTTAGACTGTCTCCTGGTCCAGCCTAATTGGCTATATAACTTTCATGAAAAGCAGAGGCCTTCGGGAAGTGAGAACTATCAGCTCAGCTCCCAGTCATTTTCCTCTAGGACAGATAATATACTTTTTTTTATCCTGTCACTCAGAGGTACATTTTTAGTAGAACAAAAATAATTTTCTCAAATTGGAAAATGTGTTTTAAGAAAGAAAATCAGACCACCAGAAAAAAAAAAAAAAGAGAATTGTGATTTCAGAGATAGATGAAATTTCTCATTCAGAAAATAGCATATCTAGTTTTATCTCACAGTAGGGATACGATCATTTCAAACTTACAGGAGAGGTAATTTATTTGCAGCAATATGTGAGATCTGAGTTGAATTCGTATGTATCAACTGCTGGCAGCCTTATCGCCAGCACAAAGGCAATCCCAACAGACACACACCCATGCTGAGTCCCACATCTTATTCCAAATGTTTAAGTAACAAAGCAAATATAATTGTGTTGTTTCCTTCAGATGGATGGAAATAAGTGGGCAGCCAACCACACTATCATTCTTGAAGAATTCTCCAGGCAGGCTGGAATGGCTCCCATCAAAAATTAAAAGCATGTGAGATGCGCTCAAGGCAGCACTTCAGATCTCTGCATCCGTTCTATTTTGAGCCTGTAGGTGTTCAGAAACTGCTAGAGTCTTCAATTTTTCAAATTATCTTTTGTCTTTCCTTTAGAGTACCTTATAACAACAATCCCTCTAGGAGTTATTTCTTTTAAAGTCTCAAATGTTCAAATATGGTCTTCCCTGGTTCCTCTTTACTGATCTGAGTTCATTCATTTTGATGCTCAAGATCTTAAATAGAAAATTTCTCAGTTCATTTTGTTTTCAGTTTTTGTGCCTCTTGATATTACAGTAAATTAGGTAACTGTACTGTATTGCATATGGACACAAGTTTCAAACACAGCTAGGAAGCGCATACTAGCCACTTGAAAACGACATTCCGATGTCACGTTGTAAACTCTGACTGCAATTATGCCAATACCACATTTCATCATAACAAAATGCAAAAATGATAATTTGAAAGGCAAGGGTAGTGAAGTAGCAAAAATCACCTCTTTGAGAGCATATGCCTGCTTTTTTTTTTTAAATCCAGGTTGGTTTACTTACTGAGTGACCCAAGCCACATTATTTAAAATCTCTACTTCAATGGTCTCATCTGTAAACTGAGATAATAACAGAATCTACTGAGGACAATGAGTAGATTAAAAGATGAAAACTACTTGAAGAATGATGGGCATTTGGTAAATTTTTAAAAATATTATTACTTCCCTGATAGCTTTTTCTAAAGTTAAGTGGCTTGTAGATTTCCTCTGTCACCTCTCCCTCTCCTCCTCCCCTTCCTCCTCCCCCTCATCCTCTTTTTCCTTCCCCTTTTCTTTGCTACATTCCCTCCTATTCCTACCTGTCTTTGCTAATCTCTCCTTTATTCCTCCTCATTTTTACTAAAGCTAACAAGACAATAAAGACTATAATCCAAATAAAAGTAAAGACAATTTATACTACGTGGATATGAGGGAATTCTGACTGCAATACCACTTATACGTTATCAACAGGTGACCTAAAAGTAATGATAAACTAACTGTAGCTCATTTTGTCCATCTGTATTAACAATGCTGACACATCATCCTCCAAGTGTCCTCTCCTCTGTTTCTTACTTCATTATTTGGAACATGAAAGGCAGTAGACATGCATCAGCAGGTCTATGGCCTATCAGACAGAAAGCCAATTTATTTTTCACTGAGAAAGGTATGTAACAAATTATACAACTGTCTTGAATTGCAGTTCAAATTTATAACATTCTTAGTGCAGGTTTTGTAAAGGCTTTTAAAGTGGGTAACTAGGGTTAAAACTATAGACTTTGCTGCCTGTATTGGCTGTACCAAGATTACAAAATTGAGTATAATGTCAAATGGCAGCCTTAGAAGGACTATGTACATAGTAAACAATAAAAATAGTTGCTAGATTTCTTCAAATCTAGCACGTCATCAGCTATAAGACATTAAGTAATGCATTAAATGCTGCAGGATGACACCAAACGTAAGATGTGGCCTACTTCAGATATCTCTCTCTATAAAATCGGTATCTTAGGATCAATAAAATATGGTATCAAATGATTATTAAGAGGCTTCTGTTACTTATAATTCAATATTTAGGAACTACTAAGTACAGAATACTATACATAATCCTTGATCACAGATAATTTTAAATCCAATTGAAATAAAGAAAACTAGTATGTGAAAAATTAAATAACAATGTTAGTTAACAATATGAAAAGGTTTTGTATACTACATAATAAAAACAATTCTATGAAGTTTAATTTTTTAAATATTTCATTTATTATTTTATTTTATGTGTATGAGTGTATTGCCTGCATGTATGTAAGTACACCTGTGTTGTGCAATGCCTGTGGAGGTCAGAAGAGGGTGTCAGATCCTTTGAAACTGGAGTTAAGGGCAGTTATAAGCCACCATGTGGGTGCTGGGGACTGAACCTGGGTCCTCTGAAAAAGTCAGTGCTCTTATCCACTAAGCCATCTCTCTAGCCCCATGAAATTTAATTTTTAAAAAGTAATTCTTCTAAATTACTATAAAATAAAAAATTTTCAACATATGAAAGTAACATTATGAAAACACCTACAGATGAGTTTCTCTCCCCACAAATCTAACCTGAATCTCACAAAGTTCCAGATTTAGATGTCAGTTTTCAGGAAGTACAGAGTGCAGTGACAAAAGAAGCAAACAACACTGTTAGGCTGCAGCCTGCAAAACTCCACAGAAAAACTGATCTGATTTATTTAACAAAGAAACTGCAAAAGGGAAAAAGTAGAATAGAAGCCTATGAATTAAAAGATCTTAAAATATATTTAGTGCCAGAAATAGGATGGCTCAGCAGATAAACGCACTTGCCACCAAGCCTGATGATTTGAGCTCAATCCCCAGGATCTACCTGATGGAAGGAGCCAGACAACTCCCACAAAATTGTCCTCTGACCACCACACAGCATGTGCAGGGTCCTCTTCCTACCCCTACAAACAAATGAATGAATGAGTAAATAAATGTAATTTTAAGAGTTAAAAATATAATTTTGAAAACCATGAAACCTGTAACAAGGAGACATAGTTGAATAATAAAATACATTTAGAAGAATTCAGAAATGGGTAAAGACCTTGCCACACAAACATGAGGAACGAAGCCTGATCCCCAGCACCTCTGTAAGAAGTTGGCCATGGTGGTGCTGGCGCAATCCCAGCACTGGGGAGGCAGAGACAGGTAGTTTTCTGGAACTCATTAGTTAGCTAGCCTAGCCTAGCCTAACTGGTAAGCCCCATGTCCCAGTAAGAGACCCTGTCTCCAAAAAGCAAGGTGGACAGCTCTCAAGGAGTAACTCCCAAGCTGACCTCTGGCCTCCTCGGTTCTTCATACATGCACCGTACACCCATCTCACCCCCATGAGCATCTGTACAGACACAAATGAACACACACATACACACACATGAAGTTAGGAATAGACAAAAAGAAAAAAAAAAGAGAGAATAAATAATCATATTTGAGGATGCAAATATTTAATCACTTTGGTTTGATCTTACACATATGTACATGTGCTGAATTATAACACGACCCCCAGAAGGAAGAAGTGTAAACATTATCTGTCAATTAATAAATAAAAAAAACAGGGGCTGGAGAGATGGCTCAGCGGTTAAGAGCACCGACTGCTCTTGCAGAGGACCTGGGTTCAATCCCCCACATCCACATGGTGGCTGAGAACTGTCTTTAACTCCAGTTCCGGGGGAATCTGATGCTCTCTTCTGACCTCCATGGCATTGCACGACATGGGTGCACCAACCTACATGCAGACAGTACACTCATACACATAAAAAAATTAATAAAAATAAATAAAATAAAAATAAAATAAAACCTTTAAAAATATCTCTGAGTTACAATGATTAAAAAAAAGAAATAAAAAACAGAAAAAGAAAGGATTCTTCCACTATAGTAAGTAAAGGCTTTACTTTTCAAGGTTATTCATATAAAAGAGTAGTATATGGTGTATTTATCTTCAAATGTGTAAGTTTTATGCTATTTTAGTTTTGTTTGATGTTTAAAATTAATATGTTCTTCAGGTATTCTGGACAGTTACTAATTATGGATACTAATTATGGGTATGTACAAATTTACACATATATAGTAAATGCTGAGGAAAAAGGCAAGATTTTGATGCAGAAATTTTCCTAATGGTCTGTTTCACTGGTCTGTGTTCAGTCTCCCTTTCCTGAATTTTCCACAGCTGACAGAGAAGGAGATCAATGAAAGAATCTTGCCCTTAAAAGGAATAGCTACTGTGTGCCATTCAATACTGTCAGAGCTTATGACAGAGACTTAGCCAATTATCAAGAATCCTAGAAAGTACAAATTGTATCTTAACATTTTTACTGGAAAATGTGAGAGTATATATCCTTCTTTTCATTCAATAAAATTACTTCTGCTCAGGTACCAACTGCCCACACCCTGTGCTACAGACATAGAACTTGAGAGATCTTGGTAGAAAGACAAAAAGAAAAAAGAGAGAGCACTGTTGTTTGGCCTGTCTCCAATTCTTACTGGCAAGTGCATCAACTCTGTGGCTGCCACCGCTTTTGGCACTCCTCAATGACATGAGACACAGCTTTGTAACCTTCCAATATGGACTGAGGGCTCATGTCTCTCCAAAAATCCTCCAAACCTTCAATGTCAGATGGGGACTACTGAGATACCCAGCTTGTGGACTAAACAGCTAAAGGGATGTCAGCCTTGTCAGAATATAGAATGCAATTGTTCGACTACCTGGGCTGTATCATGGAGGCCAGTACAGGGGGATCAAGACAGGACGTGGACGCGTGCTTACTGGACTTCATTTGGGGGACCACAGGAGGGAAAGACCCCAATGTGGAGCAAAAGTACAAGATTGATGGTTTGGGATTGCCAAGGAGGAACCTTTGAGCACTTCTTTAAGGAAAACATGACATCTTTTAGGGAAAAAGTCCTCCAATTCAAGTGATATGTGTATGTATATGTATGTATGTATATATGTATATATATATTTATATATATGTAACTATGCACATATATATGTATATATAATGTAGCAATACAAGTTGGAGAGAACAACAACAAAAGAACTGAAAAAAAAAGCCTCTGGAAAGACTCAGAAAAAGATGCAGGACATGTATGGCAGAGTGCAGGGACTTGGGTGGGGTGGGGGGCATGGAAAGGGAAGTGATTCTAGATTCGATTGAGAAATGATGTATGACCTATGGAAAAAGTTTAATAACAATAAAAAATTACTTCTGAACAAATAGCATTTTTCTGACAGACTTCAATAAAACAATGAAGTTAAAACTTCAAAGACTTATGTGAATACTTAGAAAGAAACAATATTTCATATACTAGGGATAGTGAGATCACAAGTCATTCATGATAGTTCATCGTGATTGTCAACTTGACTGGTTTCAGGATCCTATAGGAGATATCCCTCTTGGTGTGTCTTTGAGTGCATTTTCTGAGATATTCAACTAAGGAGAGAGGGCACACTCTGCACATGGGCAGTGTCATTCCATGGGTGGGATGAAAGATAAAGGGAAGGGAGAAGTCATGTGAGTGCTTGCGTTCACCTTTGCTGCTTGATTCCTTGAGATGTGAAGGGACCAGCCACGTGCCCTGCAGCCATGCCCTTCACCAAGCTTGCTCACCCTGATGGACACTACCCTCCCTAACCGTGAACCAAAACAAATGCTCCTCTCAGTATTTGGTTACAGTGATGAGAAGTATCTAATTACCTTCAAATATCACTTTTAAAACAGATTCAATTAAATATTTAAATTTGGGGCTGAGGATTTATTACAGCTCATGGTAGAGAACTTGCATAGCATGGCCAAGGCCTTACGTTCAACCCTCAGTACCACAAAAAATTTTAAATAGAAGGAAAACTTAAATTTGCTTGAAGTACATAGTTCTATACTGCCGCTATCACTATTTCTTTTATTTATGTCTTTTGTCTTTTAGAATCCTTCAAGCTCCTGAGACCCTGCTCATATGAACCTACAACACTGTGCAAGACCCGTGTAAGCTCAACTAGATAAAAACTCAGCATGGAACTGCAGAAATGGGTAGCAGAACCCAATTTTAGCTGAAGATATATTGGTAGCTGATTATGGCTGGGTGAGGAAGACCTGGCCTTCTTTAAGTGAAGGACTCTCGATAGGCTGACTAGAACACAGTGGATGAACTGGGACTGAGAAATGGCCAGGGAGATTAATTTGGTACAATAGGCCCCAACACAAATGACAAAATGTATGAACTCAGGGTGGGGTGGGGCCTGTGGCAGGGAGCCACTAGAGAAGGGCATGTGAAGGCTTAGTCTGACTGAGATGTTATTTATGAAATACACAAAAAAATCAGTGAAAATTAAGTATGAAAAACAGCAATTCTGGAGAGATGGCCTAGCGGTTAAGAGCGCCGACCGCTCTTGCAGAGGACCCGGGTTCGATCCCCAGCACCCACATGGCGGCCGAGAACCGTCTGAAACTCCAATTCCAGGAGAACTCCAGTTCCAGGGGAATCCGAGACCGTCTTCTGACCTCTGCGGCATTGCATGACACGGGTGCACAGACTTGCATTCAGACAGTACATTCATACACATACAGAAATAAATAAAAAATTTAAAAAAATTAAAAAAAAAAAAGAAAAACAGCAATTCTACATTTGAATTAAGAGGTTACATGTGGCAAAAATTTAAATATCCTTCCACATACCATCATAAGAGAATACACGCTAAAAGAGACAGGGATCACTATTAAAATCAATGTCAACACTGAAGATCATGTAGTTCAAGATTATTTCCTGGGGCTGGAGAGATGGCCTAGCGATTAAGAGCGCCAACCGCTCTTACAGAGGACCCGGGTTCGATCCCCAGCACCCACATGGCGGCCGAGAGCCATCTGAAACTCCAATTCCAGGAGAACTCCAGTTCCAGGGGAATCCGACACCCTCTTCTGACCTCCGCGGCATTGCACGACACGGGTGCACAAACTTGCATGCAGACAGTACATTCATACACATACAGAAATAAATAAAAATTAAAAAAAAAAAAGATTATTTCCTGGATGTCTGTGTCTAAGACACTATACCAACGATCACAACAAAATACAAAAATTTCCTGTGGATCTAATGTAACAGAAAAGCAAGAAATTAATTCAAATAAATATAAGGTAAATGTAATCTGCATTCTGATGGAATTACAAGCAATATATGCTAGTCTGTGCTCCATCAGGAGCAGAAAAAATAAGACAGCAAACAGCCAGATTGAGAGGAGACTTCAAATCCTTGCCAAGGGCTTCAGAAGGGTTTTCCAAATTATGAATGATCATTACAAAGTGGGGAGGTTGACCAGTTGGATGAATTGTTCACTAATCCTACAGGAGGACTGGAAGGAAAAGACTAAGATATGAAAAACTTTCTAGAAAAAAAGACAATGGGATTAAATGTCAAATAGTTGTATGGGGTGAGTGTGACACTGGCAGCTAGGCCACACAGGACACAGAGAGGCAGTCAGTGCTGTATGCACCGTAGGAAACCCTGACATTGAACTGTATGCTATCGGGGGAAGGAAAGATAGTCGTCCATTAAGGAGTATACCAGTATTGGGGAATACTGCTGTCTGAGCACAAGGTTAGAATAGAAACATTCAAGGTAACCCTCTAACACTGTTTTGTTCAACTGCCCAGCAGTCGGCCATGTCTACCTTCCTGTGACATTGGCTGACTAAGCATTTGACAAGTATTCAGTGAGTGATTACTGAGTGCTAGCGACTACACTGGACTGTTGGAGCAAATCAGTGAACAAAAAGGGAAAAGATTCTCATCTAAACTTTAGCTGGAAAAAAGATGATAAAGTACAGAATTAAAGAAATGAATAGTAGCATATGTTAGCAATAAAAATGAAGGTCGGTCCGCAGCATTGCATGACACGGGTGCACAAACCTGCATGCAGACAGTACATTCATACACATACAGAAATAAATAAAATAAAAAAAAATTCCTAAAAATGAAGGTCGGGGAAAGAAGAGCCAAATAAGAAGGATGAAAGACCGTAGCTATGGGGTAGGGGAAGGGGCGCAGTTGACCTGTGCCCCTAGAGAGATGCTACAGGTCACAGTCGTCTTCTCAACCATCCCGTTCAGAAGAATGCTCACTATATTCCCAGTATCTTTTAGTCAAAGCTCCTGAGAGAATCTTGGGTTTCCACTGTGTACCTGACAGCACCATCACTCATCACCAATGAGTCATCTTCTCCCTTTCCGTGAACAACAAATACTTCCTCATTTAAGTTGTTCTCTCAGATATTTTTGTCACAACCAAACAAAGGTAGCTAGTTCACTTAGCAATTTTCAGTCACACACATTTTGGCCAGAAATCTAAAAGCTAAGTCTGTGGGGCCTTGAAGCATTGTTCTGTACCTCCTTCCATCTTATTTTCTGAATATACATTTTCCAATGCTGTCACATTTTTATCTTTGATTCTTAATTTCCAAGTAGGACTGTGTATATTTAAGGTAAAATGTTATCTTTGTGTGTTAAAATTGCAAAATACACATCATTTCACATACCTATTTTATTTTTTTTAATATTTTTTAAATTTATTTTTATGCGTATGAATGTACTGTCTGCACGTAGGTTTGTGCACCCATGTCGTGCAATGCTGCGGAGGTCAGAAGAGGGTGTCAGATTCCCATGGAACTGGAGTTCTCCTGGAATTGGAGTTACAGATGGTTCTCAGCTGCCTTGTGGGTTCTGGGGATCTAACCCAGGTCCTCTGCAAGAGCAGTCAGTGCTCTTAACCGCTAGGCTATCTCTCCAGCCCAACACATACCTATTTTAATGAGAATATTTAATATATACTATCCTAATGCTTTAGTTTGACTGTGACTTCTCTCTCATAGGCTCATGTGTGGGATGCTTGGCTCCCTGTTGGTGGTGTTACTTTGGGAAATTTGTAGAAATCTTAGGAAGAGAGCCTACCTGAGGGAAGTGGGTCACTGGGATATGTTCTGGAAGAGCATTCTCTCCCCCTCCTCTCTCTCAGCTTCCTGACCACCATGAGGTGAGAAGCCTTCTTGGCTATCTGTTCCTGATGCTATTATGTTTTGCCCAAACACGTGGAACCAAACAACCATGGACTGAACTCCTTGAAGCCAGAGGAAACGCAGTAACTACAGTCATCATGCCATTGTAAGGCCTCATTACAGAACATCTTTCTTTAGCGACACTATCTGCTCTTTAAATAACTTCTCACCATTCTCCTCCTCGTTCTACCACTTCATTTATCTTTTTTCATTTAATTTTTTATTTTTTTGAGAATTTCATACATGAGTGTTGTATTCACATCTCCTCTCTCCCCACTCCCGCTCAGTTTTGTCAGCTCTTTCTTTTATTGTTACATGCACAAGCATACAAATATACAGATATATGTGTGTGCATATATACATATATATGTACTATATACTGAGTCCACTTAGCGGGGCTCACATGTACATGTGTTTATGGGTGACCACTTGGGACTGGGTAATCCAGCAAAGATTTGTCCCTAGAGAAGGCTGATTGCTCCCTCTCTCAGGAGCCAGTGACTGTCTATAGATCTTCATCTACAGTTCATTTACCCATATTGTATTATGATTTTTCATCAGCTAAACTTTGATTTAGAAATTGGAGCGTGCAAATAAATATGAAAAAATAAAGCTTTAATTGGAAACTGGCTACTTGAAAAACAAGTTTTGACCTCTTCTTAACAGTATGATTAGTGGCTTTAATTAAAGTCAAAGCTATTGACACAATACATTGAAATAGTTACCCTATATGTAAGCCCACGTAAAACAGTATTTGCCTCCTGTACCTGTCACAGTTACTTTGAGTACTTACATAAAATTCACACAGCCTGTGCCAGCCGGTGGAGCAATCCAGACAAAGCTGAGGTTGGTTGTAGGCAAGTGACTCACGTGAGAGGCCACCACACTGCACATAAACTGATTTCCAAACTGGTGATCAGACATGATCCCTGCAAGACAGAAAGGGAGGAATGTTGTTATAAAGAAAACAAGTCCTTCCTAGCAAGCAAGGCATAAAAGTCTTTTCTGGCCAGGCGTGGTGGTTTATATCTTTGATCTCAGGACTTGAGAGGCAAAGGCAGGCAGATCTCTATGAGTTCAAGACCAGCCTGGTCTACAGATGGAGCTCCAGGCTAGCTGGGGCTACAGGGAGAGCCTGTTTCAAAAAGACCAAAAAAAAAAAAAAAAAAAAAAAAAAAAAAAACCCACCACTAATACACAAAATAAAAAGTTAAAAAAGAGTATTTTCTGGGCATTTTTATTTAATACTAAGATTTGTATCCTATCTGATCTACCAAAAGTTAGATAATTTTTCTTTTTATCGATAGAGGTAAATTAATCATTTAAAACATTATTATTAATGAATGACCTACTAAAACCAATGCTATAGAATTGGTTTGTTTTGTGTTCAGATACAGACAGAGTGACCATCAGTCTTAGAGTGGGCTTGTCTAACCCTGATGTTCCATGAACTTGCTTAGGTTATGCTCACCACGAGGAAAGCACAGCATAGCTACAAGCACTTAGACCTTAGCTGAAAAGATATCAGGTCTTTTGATCCTTCTTAAAAAAGTGAATCTCTTAATGTTACACAGATCAAATATTAATGAACAAAACAATAATAAGAAAACAACCTAATTAGAAAATGGCCCAAAGACCTGAAAAGATAAGCTGGATGTGGTGATTAACACCTATAATCCCAACACTCCAGAGGCAGGGGCTGGAAGGTCTGTGAGACTGAGGTCAGCCAGGTCTACATAGTGAGTTCCAGGGTAACTACAGGGGCTATAAGGAGACCCTGTCTCAATAAAAAAAAAGAAAGAAAAAGAAAAAGACGTAAAAGACCTGAAGAGATACTTTACCAAAGAAGATATATGTGCCAAATAAGAATGTAAAACTGTGTTCAACCTGGTAAATGAAAAGCTGAAAGGAGCAAGGTGCCCCCCATCCTCCCCCCAACAACAACAAAAAACCCCTGAGAGACCCCTGAGGACCAGATCCTCAACTGACCTTGAGAAAACAAAAACCTTGGTTACTCTGGGGTAACTGCATGACCTTAAGCATCCACAGGAAAGTAAAACCAGATATAAATAATCAGTAAGACTAGAGAAACTGTACTGCAGACATAGAACTTGAGATCTTCGTAAAGAGACAAAAAGAAAAAAGAGAGAGTACTGTTGTTTGGCCCGTCTTCAATTCTTACTGGCAAGTGCATCAACTTGGTGGCTGCCACTGCTTTTGGCATTCCTCAAAGACATGAGACACAGCTTTGTAACCTTCCAATATGGACTGAGGACTCATGTCTCTCCAAGAATCCTCCAAACCTTCAATGCCAGATGGGAACTACTGAGACACCCAGCTTGTGGACTCAACAGCTAAGGGGATGTCAGTCTCGTCAGAATATAGACTGCGATTGTTCGACTACCTGGGCTGTATCATGGAGGCCAGTGCAGGGGGATCGAGAAAGGATGCTTACTGGACTTCATTTGGGGGACCATGGGAGGGAAAGACCCCCATGTGGAGCCAAAGTGCAGGATTGATAGTTATTTGGAATTGCCAAGGAGGAACTTTTAAGCACTTCCTTAAAGAAAACATGACATCTTTTAGGAAAAAAAATCCTACAATTCAAGTGGTATGTGTATGTATGTATGTATATATATATATATATATATTCATATGTATGTATATGTATATATATATAACTATATGTATATGTATGTATATACACTGTAGCAATACAAGTTGGAAAGAACAACAACAAAAGAACTGGAAAAATATCTGGACAGTCTCAGAAAAAGATACAGGACATGTATGGCAGAGTGCAGGGACTCTGGTGGGGTGGGAGGCATGGAAAGGGAAGTGATTCTAGATTCGATTGAGAAATGATGTATGACCTATGGAAAAAGTTTAATAATAATAAAAAATTTACTTATATTAAAAATGTGTTCAGCATCATATATCACTGGCAAATTGCAAATTAAAGTAACAATTACATAGCAACTTCCTATATCTATCAGAATAGAGCAAATCCCAAGCTACAGCACCAACTGCTGATGAGGAGGTGCACCAGGTTCTTCCACTCACTGCTGTGAGGATGCAAAAATGTTCAGCTACTTGGAAGACGATTTGGCAGTCTTCTTACAGAACTAAAAATACCCTTACCATAAGATGTAACAGTTGCTTTCCTTGCTATTTACCTAAGTGAAATGAAAACTTATGTTCACACAAAAAACCTTGCACAAATGTTTAAAGCGGTTTTGTTAATAATAGCCAACACCCCTGAAGCAACTAAAATGTCTTTTAGGGGATGAATGAATAAATTAACTATGACATATCCAAGCAATGGAGTCCTATTTAGCTAAAATAGAAAAATAATTAACAAATCTTTCTGCCTACCAAAGTGATCTTTGTGCATTATGATTCTATTCATACTATTTCCTACAAAAAATTCTCAGTCTATTCACATCGTCTGTACATGATCTGTCCAAAATAGCAGCTCCTAGCCACAGTGGCTATTTAAGTGAACCTTGATTAAAGTTAGGTAAGATTAAAAATTCAGGGTTTCCACTGCACTAGTGCTGAAGAGCCAGCCATGTGGCTGGCGGCTGCCATATTGGACAGAGAGCAGAAGAACATTTCCTTATGGCAGAAATCCCTGTTGGATGGTGATGACGAAGCTCTTTGGACCAACCTTTCATCTGTGTTTCAGCCTCAGCTTCCGCACTGCAGCCGGCCCCCTTGTACTTTACGCACCTCAGAAAATTGAGAGATTCCCTCTTCTGTGTTGATGCAAGCTATGCCCTATAATTAAATGCTCTGTCTCCATCTGTTCTCAATCACCTCACAGATCTTATATCAAGATGCAGCTCATGCCCTGCTCTGAGTAGCCTCTCCTGTCCACTTCCAAGCATATCCAGACCACTCATCCTCAGGTTTTTTCTGAGCTTCCAGTATCGCTGTGAACCCAAGGAATTTGGAATATTCTGTTTCTTATCTTCCAGTACATCTTCACTTCCATACTAACCAGTTCTAATCATCTACGTTCCGCTAGCACCTACTGCATAGTACCTGGTAAATACGTTGTTCAACTTAATTTGCTCATGCTTTAAAAGGTTTTCTCAGTCCTTGGGGTTAAAAAACAAAGCTGTATTTTCTTTCTACTAAATCATTTATAGCATTAATGTTTCTAAGTTTTATTTTGTCGTGTGATGCAAGCATTTAACTTTTGTTACTAAATAGTTCTAGGCTCCATCATTTCTCCCTAGGATTTCAAGACAGCTCCTTACAATATCTCTGTCCCAACTCTCTCCCTGGTCTCCCAAAACGATTCCTCTAAAAAGCACACATGATTGCTTTGATCTCGTCTTAACTCAATATTCATGGCTTCCCATCAGACTCTGCAGAAATACAGCACTCAGCATCTGTTATTAAGTTCAGTACAATCAGGTCTCTCAGTGCTCTCTCTTACTGTCCTTTAGGGACTGAGCTCTGAGCGCCTGCCACCCACACTGTAAGTATATCATTTCTTTAGCCACAAAGGCCTCAGGCAACTCCTCTCCTTCCACTCGTCTCTGCTAGACTAACTCCTATGTGTTCTTCAAGGAAAGGATCAAGCCAGCTTCCTTAACACCAATCACTGAGAGCAGTCAAAGCTAGGCCTAATGACATACATGGCCTCCCTTCAAAGACTTCCCTCCTCATTCACTGCCCCAGTCCCCTGTTTGGGCAAGTGTCCTTCCTACATGTTACATCACTTCATCCATTTCTTAATCACAGTTCATGACCTTCTCCCCATGTGGACTATGAGGGACTCTATCTTTATTTATTTTATTTTATTTATTTTTTTTATGTGTATGAATGTAGGTTTGTGCACCCGTGTTGTGCAATGCCACGGAGGTCAGAAGAGGGTGTTGGATTCCCCTGGAACTGGAGTTAAAGATGGCTCTCAGTTGCCATGTGGGGGCTGGGGATCGAACCCAGGTCCTCTGCAAGAGTGGTCGGCACTCTTAACCGCTAGGCCATCTCTACAGCCCCAAAGGACTCCATTTTTAATCTTTGTATATAAGCGCCCATCACAATATCTGATACATCACAGATGCACAAGAAGTATTTTATTTTTAAACACATAAATAACTTCAAAATAACTTCAGAATGTATAACATATGTGTTACTTTAAAGAGTGAAACAGAATTTTCTCAATAGGGAGTTGATCAGAATAGGGAAATTATCTAGAGATAGAAGAACTGAAGCCTATATCTGAAATGTAAAACTGATGCTCATTTTTGCATTCAGATTTTATTATGAAACTTCATATTGGACAAAACTCATCAAACCAGAGAAAGCACAAAGTTAGGGAGGATATCAGACTCCTAGGCAGCTCAGGATGTCAAAGATGATTCAAAAGCCATGACTCAGGAATTGCCACTGCTCTCTGGTCAGGCTTAAATCAGGGACCCAGTGTGTGGAAAATGACACATCTGCAGGAGTCAGGCCAACCACAAAGGAAAACAGAAGTTTCAGCCATAATTTTGTGGGAAGGGAAATGAATAGACTGAGCTAAGGTTTCAGAGTCTTAGTAACAGAATTCATGGTCAAATATCTCCTCATTCCTCAAAACTCAAATAGTGAGTCACTGTCTAAGTTGCATATTACTTTACTGAAATTTGTAAGTTGGGTACTTACATTCTCTCCTAGGTGCATACCACAGAATGATATTTGTATAGTCTAAGATAATTGTTCAAGCTGACAGAAGGTGCCATGTTGCCACTAGCTAAGTATTGAGAATTCTTTTGTTTTTAAGCTCAACCAGCAATTCTCATTTGTAGCCAAGAACTTGCATTGAAAATCTGCATTGAAATAGTAAAGCATTTAGAATTATGGATTTATGGTTAATACTATTTATGTCATCAAAGTATCAATATGCAATTTAAAAGCCTCCAACAGAGTAGTACCTGATGGCCCTTCTACTAATGTAAAATACCCTATCTTCTTGTCTATTATTCCCAAAACCATCCCAAGTATGTATTTTCTGGAACCCCCTCTCCCCATGGCCGCATGTGTATGTTATGTGTGTGGAAGCAAATGACAAACTTGGTGTCATTCCAAAGAAGGATGTCCACCTTCTTTGAGATAGGATAGACTGGCTGGCCTGCAAGTCCAGGGTTCCTACTATCTCTGTTTCTCCAGTGCTCGAGAGAGTTGCAACTATTAGAAATATATTTATATAACCTGGGTGGGATGGTGCATGCCTTTAATCCCAGCACTCAGGAGGCAGAGGCAGGTAAATTTCTGTGAGAAAATGGATGCATATTTTGGAATAGTATGAAATTAAAGGGAACGAAAAAAGAGAGAGAAAAACATAATAAAAAACTGACCAAAACAGTACATTTGTGCATTGAAAAGGTTATAAAAGACTGAGAAAAAGATGCAAGACAGGACTTAACATGCATGACAGAGTCCATGAGCTCTGGACATAAGGAGTGGGAATGGATGGGGGAACAAGTCTAGATTTGACTGAGAAATGTTGTATGAAATGCACTCAATAAAAAATTAACTTAAAAAATTGCTCATGGTCATAAGGCAGGAGGGCAGAGATTCTAAGCAGAGCCCTTGCTGCACAGTCAGGAAGAGTTGGTCTGTTTTGAAGGAGAACTACAGTATCCCGTTTGTCTCTTTATATGAGGTAGCAGTGCATATCCACAGTCTCCCAGCTTTGCATGCACAGATGGACGGCCATGCTCAGGGTGCCCACCCAAGCTTCATTCTGACATCTGTGAAATGCCAGGATTTCTCTTGGTTCCATGGCACTCTGAGCATAAAGCAGACCTAATGAGCAGGTTCACCTAGAAAATGCCAAATAGGGGAAGTAGAGCAGTCAGAGTTGGCTTCCATGACCCCCAACACACAAGTTACTGCACCCATCACAATCTTAATTCCTTTTGTCATGACAGAAATATACATCGAATTAATATAAGTGAGTTGGAATCCAATTCTTGAGATAACAGGAATCCAAATATGATAATGAATTTAAATTTACACTGTCTTTATCCCTGCTGAGTAACAGAATGCATGTTGAGCTTTTAATCATACTTATAAAAGGAAACGATTTACAATAAAATGATTTAATTATGCTGTTTCTTAAGGAGATAGATACAAATAAACCACACACGTGGTCATGTAGTTATAATAAAAGAAGTCTTACTTTATTTTATGTATTAATACATTGCCTACATGCTCTCAGAGGTCAGAAGAAGGCATCAAATCCCCTGGAAATGGAGTTACAGATGGTTGTTAGCCACTATGTGGGTGCTGGGAATTGAACTAGGGTCCTCTGCAAGAGCAGATAGTGCTCTGAACCACTGAGCCATCTCTCCAGCCCCCAATAAAAACATTAATCTTTACTATTGTAGTTATGTAGAAACTGTTATACAAGAACTTTTGCATGGAATTTCTTTCTTAAAGAAAGCAGTAATACTCTTTTTTTTTTTTTTGGTGTTTTCGAGACAGGGTCTCCTTATAGCCCCAGCTGTCCTGGAACTCACTCTGTAGACCAGGCTGGCCTTGAACTCACAAAGATCCGCCTGCCTCTGCCTCCCAAGTGCTAGGATTAAAGGCATGCACCACCATGCCTGGCTTGAAAGCAGTAATACTCTTTCAAGAAAACTGGGATTGGAACAAAGGTAAACATTCATGTGTGGCTCTCCTGATCTGACTTTAGGCAAGGAAACTACCATTCAAATTCTGAAGTTCTACAAAATTGGTAACCGTTAGATAATATGTCAGCAAAACACTTTGCTCTTGAATGTTATGTATACACATCTGGAAAACTAAATATCCACACACTATTTACAATTTTGTTACCAGTAACTAATAGAACTCTTTTTTTTTAAAGATTTTTTAAAAAATTTATTTCTGTATGTGTATCAATGTACTGTCTGCATGCAGGTTTGTGCACCCCTGTCGTGCAATGCCGCGGAGGTCAGAAGAGGGTGTCGGATTCCCCTGGAACTGGAGTTCTCCTGGAATTGGAGTTTCAGACGGTTTTCAGCAGCCATGTGGGTGCTGGGGATCGAACCCAGGTCCTCTGTAAGAGCGGTTGGCGCTCTTAGCCGCTAGGCCATCTCTCCAGCCCACTAATAGAACTCTTTAAGAACACTGTTCCTCTCCAAACCTTCAGGGCCAGATGGGGACTGCTGAGATCCAACTTGTGGACTGAGCTACTACTGGGGTTTCCACTTCTTCAGAGCATAGACTGCCATTGTTGGACTACCCAGGCTGTATCATGGAAGATCAAGACAGGACTTGGTGCTTACTGGACCTCATTTGGTGACCATGGGAAGGGAAAACCCCAGTGTGGAGCACAAGGGCAGAACTGATGGTGGTTTGGGCTTGCCAAGGAGACGTCAAACATGACATCTGTCAGCCTAATAAAGAAAAAAAAGCATAAAAAAAAGATTTGACAAAGACTGAATTGTCCTATGTTGAGCCAGCATTCTGGGTCCCATGTTAAGTGAAGGAAAGAGTATCAGAAAATAATAAAAACAAATTTTAAATGGTAAAAAAAGAACACTGTTCCTTTGATGGAGCATGGGTATTTCAAGCTCATGGTTATACAGACTGTTAGATTGCTAGTTTACAAAATTCAATATTCTTCTTCTTGTGAAAGTTGTAGTAAAATAACAATGTATAGCAGCTTCTTTTATCCACATTACACTTCTGCAAGGTTCATCTCATGATGTCTTTAATTATTCTAAAGTTGCCTCTATGATCCCTTTTAAGACAGTGACACACATTTCTGTGCCTTCCGGGATGTCATTTTCCTTGACAAGTCTTCAGTTATTTTAAGTTTGTGACTAAACCTTGTATGAACCCATTTTCCCCTCAGGAATACTTTTCTATGCTTTTAATGCTCATACATTGGGTCTTCAAAACTATAACTAGTTATATGATTCCCAATCTTATGTTCTCATAAGATGTTGCTTATGTAATTCCAAGAACAAACTGAAGATTATAGCACCCCCAAATAACATCTTCTGAGAAAACTATATATTCGCATTGGGTTTTATATATTAAAACTTTGGGCTATTCAAATCTGTTACGTTGTGATTTGTCCTGGTTAATGTTAAAGCAGATAGAACCATGTCCTAGTCTGTTTTTGTGAATTTCAGATTAAGACCTCTGTGGATAGAAATCACTAAACAAAGCTAGTAAATCAAAGCTTAAGAACTTTATTTGAAAAGTGTATCTGCCAAAATATAAAATGATGAAATATTGAGAGTATGACTTTGCTATGCAAACACTTTGAGAACACTTGTTAGAACGTTTTGTAAGAAAGTTAAAGTTATTGACTTACAGCTACTTAAGAAGTGGAAAGTGAGAACAGCTGAATATGTAAGATGATTTCTATTTCCTTTTACTTTTATCATGGGCTCGTTCTGTAAAGGGCTATCTAAAGGCTTACATCAGTTAGCAAAAATAGAATGTGCTCAAAGTAAGACTCATAAAGTTAGCATTATACTGTAAATAAAAAGGAGAAAATGAATTCTGGAGTTTAACTTGTTGATTAAAAAATTAGTACTGGCTCCTTAAAGACTTTGGTTTGTCTATTGTTTGTAATCTTTGGTAGGTCAGTGTTTTAAACATTTCAACAAAACTGGGCATAATTTTAAATGCTGAAAGAACCTCCTGAGAACATACTTATTGCTGCTTATCTGTAAAGTAGCAGCCCATTTAAAGATGTGTGAGGTTGTGTGCGTGCGCGTGTGTGAAAAGAATTTATTTCTAGTAATGAACGGTTTCCACACACAGACTCTCAAGTATGTAGTGTGCTTATTTTCTAAAGCACTGGATTGAAGATATTTGCTTTCAGATTCTAGGAAAAGAAGCAAGGATGTGCTAAAATTATTATAGAATCACCCTGGATTGTATACCAATGGACATGTCAAAGATGCACAGGGAAGTACACTGTTTCCACACCCTTTGTCAGTTATATAAATAGTATATTCTGAGTAAACTTTGTCCTCTCTGCACTCATCACAGTCACCAAGGTGAGTCCTTGCTGCTTCCCCCAGCACTTCCAGTTACTGAGCATCTCTGTGCCCAGCATTTGACACATATCATTACCTTACATTTACCGGGGAGGCAAGAGAGAAAGATGAAGCACACAGATCCTGGATGCCCATGTATAGATAACTGGGAATCAGGAAGCCCTTGGGCAGGATACTCAGTCTATTTGTTCTTCATTGGGAAAATGAGGAGAATAACAGTGGCAGTGAAAGTTAAATGACTGAACGGTCCACAGTGCTACACATACTAGCTATTAATATATCATTTCCATTTAACACCCAGGAACCAAGGCACAGTGGGTATCAGTGGGTTGCTGAGGATAACAGAGCTAGTAAATGGCCTCAAACAGAGGTTCTTTTTCCACCTGACATGGTCTGTTAGTTTCCTTCTTCCATCCTTACATGGTAGTGCCTCATTCTGAGAAAGACCTTAGTTCTGGAACAATTTTGAGTTACAGTTGTTCCCTTATGAGGTGAAGCCACCCAGTTACACTGGGGTTTTATGGCTACTGAGTTTCAAAGAGCAGCGTCTTTTCCAAAGAGCTATGTGGAGCCTGTATTCTCTTTACTGAAATTCTGTGATCTAGTCAAAGCTGATCTCCACTGCCTTCTCTCCCAGCATAGGCTCTTCTCCTTAACAGGTGCATGCTGATAGATAATCATGACCTGCTACGTACCCAGAAGGCATCACTTAAACTAACCTCTTTAGTCTTTCTGCTTGTCCAAAATTATATTTAACCTTACTGCCTGGTGCCTAGTCAATCCTTGGACCTCATCTGGTTTGTGTTGGATTCATAAGCCAATTTGTAGCGAAGAATTTGTACTTTAAACGTGCTGTGGGAAGAATTTCTTCTTTGAAATGAGCTCAGGACCTGGAACAACTGAGTGGGAGGAGCTATGTTTCTGGCACAGTGGTGCTGACAATCTTCACGCAAAGTGCACAGAACTATGGAATTCTGGGACTCTGAGAGGTGTGGAGCCTTATAAAGGGCAAGCCACTTGAAGCTGGACTCTCTTCTCTCTGCATTTTAACCAGCACAGCGGAGCAGAGGGCACAGGGGTGGTTCAGGAACTCCAGGCAGCCATGTTGGACCAGGGACCCAGCTGCCTGTGTGGCTTAAGAGAGTGTGTGTTTCTTTGCCATTGTTTTGTAAGGAAGCCCATTAAAATTCTCTAGGTTTTTTTTTAATGTTTGTATGTGTATGAATGTACTACCTGAATGTAGGTTTGTGCACCCGTGTCGAAGAACTCTGTACTTGCATCGTACTGGGGGGAATCTAGAAGCAGCAGAGAAGGCATGTGGGGACTCGGGTGCTGCCAGCCTAGCTGCTGCTCTGTGAGTATCCATCCCCGCCCTAGAAAGAAAGTTTCTCTGCAACACATGCATAAGTCAAATAAATTTTTAAAAGGGGGTGTTTGAGAGATAAACCCAAGCTGGTATGGGGACTGAAAAGATCCTCCAAAAGGCTTTATTCAAAACAAAATAACAAACTTGAAATTGTTGCTTAGGAAAAATAACTCCAAATCCTCCAGCATTCTCAAGCCCCTCTTCCTTCTTACTGCCAAATGATTGTCTAGTTGATCGATGTGGAATTTACTACAGGAAATGATCACAATTCAACACCTTCGGATTTCTGTGCTTATTTATTTATTTATTTATTTATTTATTTATTTATTTATTTATTTATTTAATGTATAATAGTGTTTTACTTGCATGTAAGTGCACCATGTGCATGGAATACCTATGGAAGTCAGAAAAGGGCACCAGATCCCCTGGAATTGGAGTTACGAACAGTTGTTAGCTGCCATGTGGGTGCTGGGAACTGAATCAGTGTCCTTTGTAAGAGTAACCAGTGCTTTTAACCACTGAAACATCTCTTCAGCCATATCTTTAAAAAAAAAAAAAGAAAATGGGAAGATCTTAAGAAAACTAATAATAGCTAATATTTGCTCAATACTTAATGATGTAGAGTTCCTACTTTTTTATTTTATTTTTTGTTTTGTTCTGTTTTGTTTATAAAATGTTTAGAACAGTGTACATGAAGAGTTTGGAACTTAATTTATAGAATTTTTAGAAAACTGCATTTCAGTTCATCTCTGTTTCTATTACACTCACATAAAATTCCCCTTTCAGTAAGTAAATGAGCTGCAGAGAACTCAAGTTGAGCAGGAAGCGTGGATCAAAATAGCAAGTAAGAGCAACTTCTGTCTGACTACAGAAAGGCTCTGCATACAGACACAGGATTTGATTATCTTAATTGTGCCTCCAGATTGGCTAGCCTAAAAGAGGTGTCCAGTAAGGCTATCTCTGAATAACCTGTAACTATGACCATGTAGGAACAACAGTATGACAAACCATCTTATCCAATATTTCATCTTTATTTATTTTTTTAATTTTATTTATTTCTGTATGTGTATGAATGTACTGTCTGCATGCAGGTTTGTGCACCCGTGTCGTGCAATGCCGCGGAGGTCAGAAGAGGGCGTCGGGTTCCCCGGGAACTGGAGTTCTCCTGGAATTGGAGTTTCAGACGGTTCTCGGCTGCCATGTGGGTGCTGGGGATCGAACCCAGGTCCTCTGTAAGAGCGGTCGGCGCTCTCAACCGCTAGGCCATCTCACCAGCCAATATTTCACCTTTAATAAAATAAATAAGCCCATGGTATTCCATCTTCAAATGCGCAGCTTCTTAAAAGGACAGTGACTCCTCTCTTCTCCCTTGTCGTGTTCAGCATGTTGCTGCTGCAGTACTGTGAAGTGTCATGTCATCAGCAGACTTCCTCAAACTTTTTATAAGTATAATCCCTCAAGAGGCTTTTAAAGATATTCTTTCCTAGTTGTCCTTATGAACTTCTGTATAAATTATGTAAATTGAAGCCCTGGGTACCTGTATTGACATGCTCCCTTCTGAAACACAAAACCATCTTTAACTGAAAGAATGATAATAGACATGACATAGCTACTCTGGGAAGAACAAATAAATAAACCTGAGTGCTAGAGAGCAAGAAGTGATGACACATACACCATGGGAATAGGACAGCATAAAGCCAACAGTTGCGGCTGCCCACCCCTTGGTGAATAAGAGCCTCCACCAGCTCTTCCCTGCAAACAAGAATTAGCTACTACTATGCTTACAGGACACTGGACTCCTTGTGATGGATCCTTCTCAAATTGCACACTCCACTATCCAATTCTCATGAAATGGGTTTGATAGATGGAAATTAGACTACATATCTTTACCCTGAAAGGAAAGAAAGCACAGGACTTCTATCTAAGTGGTACTCAGAATGGGAAACTATATTAAGAGGTTGGGTGATCACATATGCATTGTGTCTATTGGAAGGCAAGTTCAGAATTCTATGAAGTTCCAGATTTCCTATTTCAAAAATAGCAAAATTAATAAATTTTAAATGGCCTTTAATACAATTTCCAGGAGCCTACAATTGTGTTCCTTAACCTAACTCTGAATGAGCATTCTGCTACATGAAAGATACCTAATATCAAAAACAGTGTTTTGAGAAATTATAGCCAGGAACACTCCTTACTCCACTGAGGACAGCTAACAGACTACCCAGGCAGTAATATTAGGTGAGAAATGTGTCTGTGCTTTCTGATCCCAGTTGGTATGGCTCTGCAAGGAGTGGCAGAGATCCTTTTACCAATCGGAGTCCCCGCTAATATGAATGTGAATGAGACATTGCTGCTTCTAGCTAAAGCTGTTCTAAGCACCCTTATCAACTGCTCTTACCACCCCACTTAGCAAGTTGTCATGTCCTTCAATATTTTTTACAACTATCCACTTCTCTTTCCTACTTTTCCTTCCATGAGCTTGGTTTATTTTCTTTCTGCTTATAATAGAGGTCAGGAAAATACAGCTCTACTTTTTTTATAACCTTTAAGCTGAGGGCAGTTTAAGGATAGTTGGATTTTGTTTATTTTCAGAAGATTGTGTAACAAAGATCTACATGATTTTGGAAAGCCAAAAATATTTGCTACCTGCAAAACTTGGTTCATCCATGCTCCAAACTGTTTTCTTTTTCCCCTAGGCTTGGTCAAGCCCCTCTTTCCCGCTACACACATGATTTCCTAAATCACTCCCTTCAAGATATTTTGTTGCTTAACTCCTTTTTAAATATACTCACCATATCATAGAGAACTGCTCCTTTTCTCTATTGGTTATGTGTTCTGAGTTATTCTGTCCATAAAATTTATTATAAGAACACAATAAATAATTACAAAATGATTTGTTTCTGGAAAGGTGTTAGAATTTTTTTTTTATTTTAAAATTTTTTTTTATTATTAATTTTATTTATTTCTGTATGTGTATGAATGTACTGTCTGCATGCAAGTTTGTGCACCCGTGTCGTGCAACGCCGCGGAGGTCAGAAGAGGGTCTCGGATTCCCCTGGAGCTGGAGTTCTCCTGGAATTGGAGCTTCAGACGGTTCTCAGCCGCCATATGGGTGCTGGGGATCGAACCCGGGTCCTCTGTAAGAGCAGTCGGTGCTCTTAACCGCTAGGCCATCTCTCCAGCCCAAGGTGTTAGAATTTACACCACTTGCTGACAGGGCAATTTAAATTCCAGGAGCTCTCCGTGGTACTGAAGCTCATTCCTGTGGGTGCCCCAGAACTTGGTAAGGTTTGTGTTCCAGAGTTACCTTCATCAGCTTCTATCAAAAGTTCTTCCCTCTCCAGTCAGTTTCTGTTAGGAACTAAAGTAATGCTCTCCTAAGTTCTGCTCCAATCGACTGTATATACCTTTGTTCCAGACATTATTGCTCACCTAATATATTCCCCTGCATTTTCTGTGCATGGCAGCCATTCATCAACAGGATCTAAGCGTAACTGAGATATATTATTTCCTAGTCAAAGCAAAGATTACGTGTGTTTTATATGTTCCTTTATTCTCTTCCCTGATGAGAGTGCTGAGACATCATGGCCACTGCATGGAAACAGCCTCAGCTCTTGAGGCCCAGCACAGAGAACAACCACCCCATAGAGTCATCTGGTTCACATGGTGCTCAAGTCGAGCTGAGTTCAAGGCTGATTTGCTACCACAGCAAAACCAGATTTATCTTCTCAAAGCATCTCTTAGAGATGAATGCCACCATAGTTCACTTCTATTTCTTTTGCTTAAGTGCTTCTTAAGAGAAGCGATTAGATCTTATTTATTTTAACAGCATTACTCAATAATTACTTGTTAAATGAATAAACAAATCCTTAAGCTTGTTTTCATTTTCTTTTTGTTGTTGTTCTTGGGTTTGTTTTGTTTTGACAGAGTCTCCCTGGTCTCAGACCTCCTGGAACTCATTATGTGTGTGGACCAGGCTGGCCTCAATCTCATATAGAGCCTCCTGCCTCTGCTTCTTGAGGACTGGGATTAAAGGCACACACCACTATGCCTGGCTATACTTTTTTACAAAAAGAACAACCTATTTTTGCAGCAGTTAAAGGAAAACTGTGACAAGAGTGAGCCATACAACACTGATTAGTAACAAGATTCTACAGTCAACCAGCCTGGCTTTGTATTTCTATTCTACCATATGTATGTTCTTGCTAAATTGTATGGTAAAATTACATATTTAAGGAAACTTACATATGAAATACATAAAACAGTACCTATTAAATTGGGTTACAAAGTTAACAGTTATAAAGAGTTCAAAACAATGCCTAGTACACAGTAAATGCTGTATAACTATTGGTTAATTATTACATTAAAAACTCTTCAGAAGTTCAAAACTTCTACTCATTTCCTAATGACTTTGAAAATCAATGTTTCTGGTAAAGGTACTTCATCTAGTGCCTCATATTTCATATGGAACTATGGATATATTAAAGAATATTAGATTATATATAGTACTAAGGATTATAGATTAAAATATGTTTCATACTATAGTTATTATAAATACTTAGTGTACCCCATGGTAGCAGATTACATACCCCCAAAAGCATCAACAGGGCATGAGATGTAGGTCAGTGGTGGAGAACTTGCCTAGGGTGCACAAGCAGGCCCTGGGTTCAACCCCCAGAATGGAACAAGAAAGCATTAACACCGAATGAACTGTGATGATGAAATTATATTTCATTCACTTTTCATTCCCTACCTTTCTAGACCCACATTACCTGAATATTCCCTGGCTGAGAGATTAATCTTTAAAGGGAAAAAAATCAAAGGGAAAACATTTTTTCATATGATATATACTACTTCCATTTAGGCTTTATTAAAAGTCACACTCCACTGGAGTGATAATTAGAATACTGAATCACAAAAATTATTGTTTCTTACCCTTTGAAGCAAAATGATTACAAATACAATCTTACTTACCACCATATTTAAGATAGATTAGGAAAAAAATAAAAATAAAGTATAGCTCATTTAAAGACTGCACTAACCTATGAACTTGAAGTTACACAGAGAATAATGGTTTGATTTAAACGGACATTATTATAATTATAAATATATTCCATTAATAGTATAATACATAATATAATTAATATGTTATTTTATTTTACTTTAATATATAGTCACTTGAAACATGACAAAGAAGATTATTTAAAGGTAAATTATTTGTTAAAGGTAAATTTGATTTTCCTCCTTCAGAATTTCATACATGTACACAATAAAATATGATTATATCTACTCCCATTTTTGCTTCCAACTCTCCCCCCCAAAATGTGTGCCACACTACTTTATGATTTTTGTATTGATAAGGGGCTAAATCCAGTTAATACTTCCCTTATGTGCAGTGGTATGGAGCCATCCACCAGGGTAAGAACTACCAGTGGCCACCCACAAAAAAGAACGATTCTCTCTCCCTAATGACTAGCTACTGCCAGTAGCTCCTCAATAGTAGCTGGGGGCCTGGAGATCATCTACCCATCTACGGCAACATTTTGGCAGGCCCGATCTTGTGTGGGCCTGGTGCAGGTAACCACAGCTGCTGAGTCCTTTGGTTGCAATGGGCACACACACACCAGATTCATATAGGAAGAACTCATTGTGTCTAGTTGGCTATTTCCAAAAATCACCCTAGTTGGCTATTTCCAAAATTAATTAATTACCCATTTCCCTCCAACAAGAGGGTCATGAACACAAATGGACATAAACAGCCAAAGTGTAGAGAATAAGAGTCTGCAGAGTGTGGGTCCTTGACAGGACTCCTGTGTTAAACTCCACCCACCCAAAGCTCAGGGACCACTGGGGAAGAGAGGACAGAAAGACTGTAAGAGCCAGAGAGGAGGTGCATGACCATATGGAAATAGAGTCCTACAGGCTCCTGGGACCCTCCTCACATGAACCTACAACACTGGGTCAGCATGCCCAAGACCCATGCAAAGTCAAGCAGAGAAAAGCCCAGCACAGAACTGTGGAAAGGGGCAGCAAACCCCACTCTTACCTGAAGAACTGTTGGCAGCTGATCACTGCTGGATGAGGAAGAGCTGATATTATTAAAGGGAGGGATTCTAGATAGGCTGACTAGACTCCAGTGTATGAACTTGCACTGAGGGATGTCTGAGGACACTAATTGGACTCGATAGGCCTTAACAAAAATAGCAGAATGCATGAATTCCAGTGGTGAAGGAGGTATAAAGATTATAAAATGTTCTATATGAAATATACAAAAATTCAATAAAAATACAAAAAAGCAAGAAAAAAATCACCCTAGTTGGTTATTTGAAAACCTTTTAAATTTTTTCCTTAATTTTTTATTGAGTTTTTGTGCATTTCATACAATACTTCTTAATCAAGTTTATGTCCTTCCCCCATCCATGCCCCACCCCGGCTCATGCATTCTGCCTTACATGTTAAGTCCTATCTTGCATTTTTTAACTACCCATTCCTCTCCAGCACGTTATTGATAAACTAAGCCATATTTAGGTTTGCATTATAAGGTGATATCTTGTATCAATGTGAAAAGAAGTGACTTTTGAAAATCTAACTGCATAACTAGAAAAGACCACCATTTAAATTACACTTAAATATAGATCTTAATTTTTTTTAAGATATAGGAGCACTCCATTGAAAGACTGTGTAGAAAATACACCTACAATGTCCAGTTTTTAAAGGAAGTTAAAATAGCCTTTTTTAGGCCAGTGTGGTGGCATACACCTTTAATCCTAGCACTTGGGAGGCAGAGTCAGGCATACCTCTGTGAGATTGAGGCCAGCCTAGTCTACACAGGGAGTTGTAGGCCAATTGGAGCTACAAGGAAACCTTGTCTCAAAAAGGCAATAAAATGGCCTCTTTTAGGCAGATTGTCTCCTCTCCATCCATTGGTCAGCACTGTAAAAATAGCCTTGCCTAAATGTGCTGAGAATTGCAAATGATTCCAATCACTTGGAGCAGTAGCTGCACACAGAAGGTCGTGCCCAGAGACATGGGAAATTGCCTCCTAATTTGTGGGAGTGTTCCCAGAGGCTATGCATGAATCTGCCACGTGGCCAGCCTGTGTACAAGGCACAGGTGGGAGGTGTGGCCTGACTGCCAGGGTGGCTCAATGGCTGGTTTACAGCTAACACGAAGAGGTCCTTAGAGAACCTAGAAGCAGGGCACTAAACCCCACCAACCAGGCAGATCCAGGGCTGGTAAACAGGCTTGGCAGTAACAAGAGAAATAAAACATGCTAATCATTCATTCTAGTCACCAGGGAAGGGAAAGGAAAAAGCTGCTTATTTAGGCTTTGCTGAGCTTTTTGGCTAATTTCTTTTATTTCTCTAATATAACTTCAGTCATATTTCTAATACATTGACAACATAGTAACATTTTATGTAAGTGTTCTCCTTAAAGGTCTTTTTGGAAATCTTCAAATATTCTTCAGTGCCACTTGAGGTTAACTTGGCATGATATATATTATGTATGTGCCTGGTTTATTTTCAATATTTGCTGTAAGGTGCCATAGAGTGTAATAGTTAAGTACAACTGGGCTGGGACCTTGGCAGCCTGGGGTGCAGATTCTACTTTTGCCACTTTCTGTAGCTGAGTAATCCTGGCCTCATTACTTAGACTTTCCAGGCCTGAATTTTCTACATCACTTTTAATAGGGGTATTAGAAAGTTTGCCTTGGGGGAAGCAGGTACAATTCCCAAGCAGCACTACCACAACACATGTATGATGGTGACTGGTTTCTCCAGAGAGCCTTTCCTTTCTTCAGAGCCCTTGTTTAATCACTTTCCTTTCTTACTTGCATCAGAGATCCTGGTAGTGCACCACTTGTTTAAACACATTGGTTACTCACTGCTGTAATGCAAGAGATACTAAGGCAACAGCACTCCAACAGCTTCTAGGAATTCTTATAGCAGATGTTGGCGACAGACAGAAAATATTATTTACCAATGATGATGTGACAACTAACTGACCTTAGCAATGAAAGCTATCTCAAGAGGGGAACAAGCTTTGCACATTTTACTACCTACAATGGAGATTTGAGCTCAGGCTAACCCAGAGGACAAAGAAAAAGAAACTGCAGGGAAAAAAACCCTGCTTGATGTTTTCAACTTTCCATAACCATTGGACACTCATTGGAAAATGCAGCAAATTCTTGTTCCCTTTAGCTTTAAAATGGGGCTGGAGAGATGGCTCAATGGTTTAGAGCACCGGCTCCTCTTTCAGAGGACCCAGTTTGGTTCCCAGAACCCACATGGTGGCAAACAACTGTCCTAACTCTAGTTCCAGGAGATCCAATGCCCTCTTCTGGTTTCCATGGCACTGCATGCATGTGATACACTTACATACATACAGGCAAAACATTCATACACATAAAACACAAATAAGCAAAAATTAAATAAAGTGGGTGGAATTTTTAAGTAGATAAAATAACAAATTAAATGATTAGTTTTCATGAGTAAAAGATGCATACTTTGCACAATGAATTTATGATCGATGTCAGTGCAACTCAAAGAATGACTGAGTCAGTTTCACCATGAGAACATGCTATTTCATCTGGTTGCATCACAGGCTTTATGTCTGATTTCATGAATAAATATAATGCAAGCAAACACCTGTATTTTTGAGCACTGACACATAGTACATTCAATTTCATTTTATTTCTCTGTAGTAAAGCAATTTGAACTACTCACAAACCTGGAGTTCTATTCCTAACTTCTCTATCAAATATTTTAAAACTTTGTATCAAATATTTAGAAATGTTCTCCAAATTTGAGTAGGCGGAGCCCAGAAGACAGTGGTAAGGGGTTTCAGGGTTTGTCAGATTTGTCACTAATGAGGAAAAATTATACAAAAATCACACATTCTAGCATAGAAGACCAAGACCACTTCAAGTTTTTAAATGTGTACAATTACAGCAATAAACATTTCTCAAATCCCCATGAACAAAATATCATATCTACAAAAATAAACAATTAAACAGATTCTCCAAAGGCATTCATACAATTGCCTATTTTGTTGGCTTTAAATATGCAGGCCTAGCTACAATAAACTAAACTGGGCATATGCCATTCATTATATTGTAACTATATATGGAAAAGTTTAATATTCCCCATCTGTTTCTATCAATAGAAGTAGGTAATTAATGATAAAAAGCCTAGAAAAACTCCAAAATAATCTTATATTCAACTTGCAAAAGCACTTAATATTTATCCTATCATGAATTCTGTAAAAAGAAAATATGCTCACATTTCTTCACTATGTTCCCTAAGGACAAAAGGTATTTAAGTTTTTATTTTAATTATAATGTGTGGCCAGCCAATTATTATATGGAATAAAGCAGTGAATAGACTCACACTGTTTTATGGGTCCTTTGGTAGCACTGAGCTATCAAATGTTTAGATGCCAGCAAATGTATAATAAGGAAGAACTTAAAGAACTCTTAAGTGAGGCAGGAGATTCATTATAATAAAATCAGTAAGAGCTACCATTCTGATGCTTCTTATATGACCTGTACTTTTCCTCCCAATAAATCTTAACAACAACCCTGTGAAATACCCACCCAGGGAACAGTGAGCTGGCTGATGCTGGCTATCGAAAGCCAGGCACAGACATTGGTTCCCAAATCTGAATTCAGTGGTATTGCACTGGTTGTTGAATTTGAAAATAATGGGGAGATTTACATCAAAGAAATTACCAGACCCTGTAGATCAGGGCTTCTTTAGCCCTGGAAAGCTGTTTTTCCCCAAATTTTCCTTGCAGGCCACTAAAAACAGGTATGATTACTCATAATAATTGCTGGATCAGAGGTTGAAGAGGCAGAGTTCAACAGTCTGTTTTGATAGTTAGATTTTATGATACTGTTTTAGAAACACTATTTATTTATAGAAAGAAAACAAAATATAACAATCCAAGATCTAATAATAGGGACTGATGAGTGGGTACAATAAACATGATGGAGTGCCATGCAGCCGAGAAGTCTGGGAGGAATATCTCCATATAACACTATTGATTAGTTTCCTATAGCTTTGGAGGGATTGAACCTAACACCTGACATTTCACCTCTGAGCTACAGTCCAGGCCAGTTTCCTACAAGTATTAAAGAACAAGTAATGACTTCAATTTAACAACTATAAGATTTCAAGTACAAGATTAAAGTAGCCTAAGTAGTAACCAGTAATATATTAGAGGTATCTGTTAAATTAAAAACGTGTTTCCTTCACACTTATTCTCTCTTTAAATATTTTTAAAATGTATTTATTTAGTGTGTGTGTGTGTGTGTGTGTGTGTGTGTGTGTGTGCCCACACACAGATGCATGCATACCATGGCCTCTCTTTCCGCTCTATGGTTCTGAGGATTGAACCCAGGCTGTCAGCTTGGCAGCCTGTGACCTGACCCATGTGACCTGACCCACAGCGCCATCCCATTGGACCCTTTTTTTATTTTTCAATAGCTTTACTGGAATATAATTTATATGCCATAAAGTTTACCCATTAAGTGCATGATTCGATGATCCTTACTGATTTTACAAGGGTCTCCTAACAGTGTTCTTACCTACAGCTTTAGGGGATACTAGCCTGTGCAGTTTGAAGGAAGCATTTTAAGAGAAGCTATGGAAAGGGGCTTAGAGAAGAGTCATCCAGAGAATTCTGGGTGCATCTCAACAAAGATCCAGTGGATTAGGCTAAAACACTCCTTGTTTATCACAGCATTTGTTGAAGGTGATTTTCTGAACAATTCTTTACCTGAATCTACTTGGACACTAATGAAATGGTCAGTATTAGCCCCATTCTACAGATATGAAGCTTCACTCCAGGACCCCATGAAAAAGTTGCATCTTAAGTCTCAAATAAGGGGGCTAGAGAAATGCCTCAGAATTTAAGAACACTGGCTCCTCTTGCAGAGGACTAGTTTGGTTCCTAGCATGTAGGTGGCAGCTAATAACCTTCCATAATTCCAATTTCAGAGGATTTGCTTTGTCTGGGTGGCCCTCCAAAATTCAGATCTGCTGGTTTTAGGAGCTGCTTTAGAGCGCATTTGGCAGCAAATACAAGCTTACTTCTTTATGGGGATGAATGCAGCTTTGATATTAATTATACACATAATTACATTTTTAAATTTGCAATTTTGAGGCCAGAGAGAGATAGCACTACACTGGACCAGGATTCAGCTCCCAATATCCATATAGTGGCTCACTATCCCCTGCAACTCCAGTTCCAAGGGATTCAATCTCCTCTTCTGGCCCACTCAGGCACTGCATACACATAGTGCACTTACCTCCACACAGGAAAAATACTCATACATATAAAATAAAATAAATTTTTATTTTGAAATTATTTAGACCCCAGTAAAACCATTTACATAACTAAAATAAATAATTTACCAAGTAGTTGTTTTTCTCTCGTTTTCATATTTTAAGTAAAAAGGAGAGACATTTCTAGGCTCCATAGGCATTGGGGTCACTGGTGATAGCCTTATCTATTAGCAAAACATTTTTTTTAATTTTTTAATTTTTTTTTATGTGTATGAATGTACTGTCTGCATGTAGGTTTGTGCACCCGTGTCGTGCAATGCCGCAGAGGTCAGAAGAGGGCGTCAGATTCCCCTGGAACTGGAGTTAAAGACAGTTCTCAGCCGCCATGTGGGTGCTGGGGATCAAATCCAGGTCCTCTGCAAGAGCAGTCGGCGCTCTTAACCGCTAGGCCATCTCTCCAGCCCCAGGAAAACATTTTTATAACCTGTAATTCACTGTTCATCTTTCTTTTATAAAAGATGCATTCATTACTCAAAAATATAAAACATACCTCAAAAAATAAAACATAGAACACATGAGAAAATAAACGATATATAAGTAGAAATTCTAACGTTTCCTTCACACTATCCAGTACATCATTTTGTCTGCTTTTTGTGATGTCTACAGAGCCTCATCCCACTACTAACATAATCATTTAGGGGCAAAGGACTAATGATACTTTTAATTAATTAAAGAATAAATCATTGGCTAACCCCAATGTTGGCCCTAGTAGATCAAAGTCATGTATAAAATGATATATATAAAATGATATATAAAATGGCATATATATATATATCCTGGATATATATGTATATATATATATATACATATATACACACACACACATATATATATATATATATATATATAATGTAGTTGCCTACTAGCTTAAAATTAAGTAACACTAAAACAATAAGAACTGCTAAGGATGAAAAGAGACTGCTCCAGCCTTAGCACTGTAACTGACTTGCTAATAACATTTGCAGCAGCTAAAGATGTGGCAGTTAATGCTTACCTGAAGCAACTTAACTAAACGTTTCTTTGTGGATCTTGTTAGAAAATAAATATTATTTATGTGTTCTCATTGCTACACACAGTGGGTTTAAACTGCAAGGAAGTACCTTCATTTAAAAAGAGAAACTCTCTAAGCCAGATCATTTCTATTTCCCAGTTTGATAATAGTCCCCCAAAATGTCAGCCTTAAGAGAAAGATTAGTTCATTATATCACCTTAGTGAGAAAAAGAATATGCACACACAGGTTTGTTATGTGTCCTTTGGGCAAGAAAATATGAAGACTCTATGCTACATTTTTGTTTTGGAATATATATTATAAAGCATTTAAAATGTGCTGAAGCCAAGTTGCTAGGCTTTCTATTCAGTTGTTATACTTAAATAAGAAAAGAATAAAAATGTAACTATGAATAGAATATCTAAGACTACTTCTTAGAAGGAATATCAGTATTTCTTCAACGAAAAAGCCAAGTTATTTTTTGGTTTAGAATTCTTACTTTTGAATGCTATTTAAAAAAATAAAAAAAAAAAAAGCACCACTTTGGTGGTGATCCTGAATTGGCATATTTTCCTCTGCCATCCTGAAATTCAATCTCTTCTTGATGTTAAGAGGCTACCATATATATTTAATAACAAACAAGTAGATATATTCTTGATTTTATTTCACAGAGTAGCAAGAGTAAAGGGAACATCTACCAAATTTATTTGTGTAGTAAAACAATGCTTACCAACCACAAGCCACCTCATTCATATTCTAAACCAGAGTCGACCCTGGGCAAAGCTGTGAAGTCAGCCAAATCCCAACACTGTGTCCTCCCACCTCCACTTTCAAAGCCTTTTTCCCCTCCTGGCGCCAAGTGCCCTCCTGCTCCATCCAAGTGCTTTGGCAAAATTCAAAGCTCTGTTTTGAGAAAAAAATTGGCCCTCCCCAAAGGCATCCCTGAGGCCACCTTCACGCTTAAGTGGGACTGTGCTCCATATGGACACAAATAGAGAGCGCCTGCATCTTCACAGGCAAACGCCACCTGCATCCATAGCCTGAAGCACACAGAGTTCTTTCTAATCAGTGAAACAGGAAATCAGGGACCAGTGTGAAAAGTCAGCCTCAGACTGGTCAAGCTAAATGTTCCATAGAATCCTCAGATATCCAAAGAAAGCTTTTAAGGTCAGCGCTGGTATTTTTAAAATTACAAACCCACTTGTGTTACTATAATAAAATTTAAAGGACAAAGTAAGATTTTCCTAAGCCTACCTCCACCTTGAAATAAATGAAGCGGATTGTATCAAAGTCATGTTAAAGAAATTCATGTACAGGAAACCTGATTGAAGACTACTTCTAAATCACTGTTTAAGAATCTGGGGCTTAAGTCATTCTCATAATTTTGTGCTAGAGTAAGTTTCCCTGCTCTCCACTAAGCAGACAGAACAGTTCCATGTTTACCTAACCTGTGATGGAACTTGGTTAAATTAACAATCCCTACTTTGGGTTTTGTTTATTTTGCTCTTATTCATGAATTTCAACACTCTGTTGAGGGGCACATAACATGTTACTCATGAATATCACAACTTTTCATTGATTTGCACATTTCCTGCTCATTCAACCTTCCTCTTTATCTTGTCATAATCTTTGGCTTGACATTTTATTGAATATTAATATAATCTCATTAGCTTTTTATGTATATGCTGTGTACATAGTAAGAATGGAAAAAGATACTTTCAATATTTGCATTTTCCTATATAAACTGCACCTCTTATGACAGGATATATTTGGGTCTTGAGTTTTGTATCTATTCTGATAATCTGTTACTGTGTTTATATTTAATGTGATTTTTGTATGGTTGGGTTTACATTAACCACTTCTTATTTGTCCTTTCTATGCATAAAGCTTGGAAGTACTAATAACATTACATACACATTTTGTGGTGTGTAGAATATAGGTTTTAGAGTTATGAAGAAAGAAGTTGGAAATATGAATAGCTAGGTACAACATGGCTTAACAAGCATTCTAAGCCCATAGCTTAATGTCATTATTTTTCTCCTATCTTTTTTCAATGTATATTTTTATTGAATTTTGTGCATTTCATTCATCTTCATCATATTTAGAGCCCCTCCCCATTCAAACCACCTCACAGCCTCCCACTGTGTATCATGCATTCTGTCACATATGTTAAGTCATATGCAGTCAAGCATTGACACCCAGATGTCCCTCAGTGCAAGTTTATCTACTAGGGTGTATCCAGCCTATCTAGAATCTCTCCCTTAAATAAGATCAACTCTCCCTCATCCAGCAGTGATTAGCTGCCAATAGTTCCTTGGCTGGGGTTGGAGTCTGCTGCCCACTTCCCAAGTTCTATGCCAAGTTTTGTCTGATTGAGTTTGCATAGGTCTTGTGCATCCTGCCAGCACTGTTCATAGGAGCGAGTTCCAAAGAGTCTGGAAAGCTCTGTTTCCTTGTGATCAATACAATACTTTATACAATCATTCTTTTTTTTTTTTTTTTTTTTTTTTTTTTCGAGACAGGGTCTCCCTGTAGCCCCAGCTGTCCTGGAATTCACTCTATAGACCAGGCTGGCCTTGAACTCACAAAAATCTGCCTGTCTCTGCCTCCCAAGTGCTAGGATTAAAGGCGTGTGCCACCACACCCAGCAATCATTCATTTTTATACTATGTTTGGTGAACTGCTCTCTCTCTCTCTCTCTCTCATACACACACGCACACCAGTTATATTTTTAATCATAGAATTTGTACTCTATTCCTTTATTATCATTTCCATTTCTCTGTTAAGATTTTCTTTGTGCTAAACTTACTAACACATGTCTTTACTTAATCCTCTGAACATATTTTTCTTCTGTTCTCTGTACGCGCTGCACATGTTTATAATAGCTACTTTAACATCTTTGACAAATCCAGTATCTGTGTCACCTCAAACTGCGGACCATTCTTCTTGGCCTTGGGTCCCATCACACTGTGTTTTTCATCATTCTTTTATTCTTGTTTTCAGTTTTCTGAGACAGGTTTTCCCTGTACCCACAGCTGGCCTAGAACTCACTATGTATGTGAGGCTGTTCTCAGTCTCACAGAGATCCACCTTACTCGGCCTCCCAAGTGCTGGGACTAAAGGTGTGTACCATCATGCCTGGCTTTTTCATCACTATTGACAATAAAAGGCTAAGAATTTAGCTACTCTTACTGTCGTCTGAAGAAGTTTGATTGTTTTCTGACTGGCAGACAATTCAGTTGCTGGCTGATCAGCTTAAATTTCTTTAACGTTTGTCTTATAAAAGCTTCATTAGAACAGAATGGTAGAATGAACAGTGAAGTTACAGAGCTGTGGAACTTGTGGTCTTTTTGAGACAGGGTCTCCCTGTAGCCCCAGCTGTCCTGGAACTCGCTCTGTAGACCAGGCTGGCCTTGAACTCACAAAGATCCGCCTGCCTCTGCCTTCCAAGTGCTAGGATTAAAGGCGTGTGCCACCACACCCAGCATCTATTGAACTTTTAAGTCATGTCTTCATTCCTAAGATGAGGCCTTTCTCAGTACCTCAGATGGATGTATTTTTAAGTTGCTGATGTGATCTCAGAACAGACTATGACTGAGAAGACAATGGAGAAGGTAAACTGCATTTCAGAATTCACTATTTTACGGAACATAGTACCACTTCTTTTTGAAAAAGAAATGGATCCCTGTTGTATAGTCCGGCTTTACTCATTAGACAATTCTATTTCTTCTTTTAAAATGTTTTATTTACTTTTTATTTTTTGAGTATGATTGTATTGCTTGCATGTGTGTAAGTGCACTTGTGTCATGCAATGTCTGTGGAGGTCAGAAGAGAGCACTGAATTACTCTGGAACTGGAGTTACAGATGGATGGTTGTTAGCCACCATGTGAGTGCTGGGAATCAAACCAAGGTCCTTTGCAAGAGCACCCAGTCCTCTTAACCACTGAGCCATCTCTCAAGCCTCCTAGCCTACCTTTCCTATCTTTCTGGACAGCTACCAGAGGCTTTAAATGCTACTGGTTCTATTAGAAGTGTTACGTCATCCATTTCTCTACTATTAGAACTTAGTCTCAGGAGAGGCAATGCCAATTACTCACTCCACCACTTATTATTTACACCTCCTGATCATGGTATAGAATCATGATTTAACAATAAATTCTAAGTGTCTTAGCAGACTGCATTTTGAAATACTGTTACAGTATTAAGTATGGGTCAGTACCATACTAAACAGAGATTTAATGCATTATTACTCCAAAAAGATGCCAGATGTTAATCACAACCTAAGCGAACTTAAAATACCTTTATTAAAGCTACAAAACAGATAAAACCCAAGACTTACTTCTTAATTTACCATCTCAGAAAAGACTATACAGAGAACGTAAGAAGGTTTTTCCCAGCATAATCTGGAAATGTCAAAAATGGCAACCAGTAAAAATTTAAAATCCTGACTCTCTTTCATAATTGATGAATAGAAATCACCCTGGGACCTGCTAAATGAAATTTCCTTGGACTATGATGAGTCTAAAGAGATTCAAGAGACTTGGGGCATAATTCATATTTTAAGTACATGTGAGAGACAAGCCCCAAGAGTCAACACAATATCACATAAAAGCCACTTTCCAGCATGTGTTCTTGAGGCAGTGCTGGAAAGAAAACCCAGCAACATGCATCGCATCCCACAGTGGCCCTGACGCTGCTGCTTGATCACATACTCCTGAGAGACTGCTGGCTCTAGTTTCTGCTTTTGACCATTGCTGGCATTTTTAAGGATTAACTTACCAACAGATAGAAAGAAAGGCATTTTATTAAGTGAGTCATCTAAGATAACTTGTTAGATCATGTTTAACCTCCAAATATGTTTGTTTCATCTTCAAAAATAAAATGGCTGTACATTACAACAAGCTGCGAAAGGCTATAAACAACGGTGAACTCACAGAGGGTAAAGAAACAGTATTAATTTGGGTTTTACTACATTGTGTAGTATTAATTTGGGGATTTACTCTATTGTAGGAAGCTCTCAACACCAAGGAAGTACAGTACTATTTTCCTTAATCACAATTATCAACTCTCTCAGCAGAAATACTTGTCAGACTGTATAGTTTTGCTCATCCTTAAATTTATATAGAAGTACAAAATGCTATCAAATGTAAGTTATTACTATCATTAAGGTTTTATTACTTTTGTACCTTCTATTGACATTAACAATCCTTTATAATATAATTACATGGAGCATTAATAGGATAAAGCCTGATGCATGGTTGATTTTATTTTCACTATATGACCTGATAATCTTCATCTAAAATGTTTAATGATAAGTGCTCTTCAGAAACTTACCATATAATGGTGCTTAATGCTCTGAAAAAATCCGATTCAAGATATGAAAAATAAGCAAATCAGATGTTAGAACTCTTGTTATTAAAAAATTCCTTGGTTAAACTTCACTATTTTTTGCTTTAAATTTTGACAAAAAAAGTTACCTCCAGGCTACTAGATCTTAAAGACACTTTTCATTTATTTATCTTGATTTCTGTACAACTTCGACTTTCAGCTTCTTCACCCCTCCTGGGGTGCTCTCTTCCCTTGCTCTGGGATGCCACTTTGCCCAGTGGCTCCTCTCTTTCACCTGTCTCTGCTTGAGTCATTGGTAAATCCCTCACTTTGCAGTCCCCTGAGTATGGTCCACCTGAGAGTTTACTGCACACCTCTCTTGTGGTAAGCCACAAAACTTCTTAGCTACCTCCTGATGCATATTGGACACTGCATGTGAGAATCGCAACTTTTCTATTTCCTTACTGTTGCTGGGATTTCCCCTCCCAGAGTGAAGATCAGTAACCAAAGCATTATCTCTCAACAGTCACCCTCCCTTGACTCCAACTGCTCAGCTTGCAACTTTGAATTCCCCAGTATATGGTCCTCTCCATTCTTTCCGCGACCACCTTTAGAATTTCCCCTAGTTACTGACTTGAGACTCCTTCCTTTATTCCCAGCCTCCTCTATTCAAATACCAATACTCTAGGCACAGAGGGTGTTTGTAATTACAGACTGGCTGCATGGCTTCCTAGATGAAATAGTCTGAATTTCTCATCACAGCCTGTGAGACTCTCAGGCCTGTCTCAGCCCATTTTCCTATCTCCCGTCTCCTCTAGGAGGCTAAACTCTTTCTAGTGACTGAAAAATGCCATGCTCCCCTCTGCTTCTGACCCTGCCACATGTTGGTTGCTTTCTGAAACATCTCTTTCCTGGACCTTGAATTTCACAGCCACAAGTCAGCATCCTTTCTGTCTTGGCTAAGAAGAAACTTTGCTCCTCTCATACGGTCCTTAGCATGGATATTTACTATGATCTCTGTAACTTTGATTTATTCAATACTGTATCTCTGGTGTCAACTTTGGTAACTATTTATCCATATCATATCAATTGTGGACCTTGGTTCCTTTTTCCAACCTCTAGGTGCACAGAGAGGTAGTATCTCATAGTAAAGAGTCACTGCCTCTTCTATAAAGGAGAAAAAGTAGCATCCACCCAAGACCCTGGCAAAGGTACTAACTAGAGGTGACTGAGAGGAGTCAGACAAAACACCATGTCTTGTTTCAAAAATGTGAGCTCTTCGACTGTGGTAATGTGTACATATAATCACATTTAGGAGGCTAAAATGGGTAGATTACAATTATGAGGTCAGCCTGGGCCAAAAAGCCTATCTGTCTCAAAAATTAAAAAGATAGCTCTAGCTGGGCGTGGTTGCGCACACCTTTAATCCTAGCACTTGGGGGGCAGAGGCAGGCGGATCTTTGTGAGTTCAAGGCCAGCCTGGTCTACAGAGCGAGTTCCAGGACAGCTGGGGCTACAGGGAGACACTGTCTCGAAAAGACCAAAAAAAAAAGTTAGCTCTAACACATATACGGAAATCACAGAATCATGTGTGCCCAAGATTGGGGGTGAGATATTTTTTATTTATTTATTATTTTTGTGTGTAGGAGTGTACTCTCTGCATGCAGGTCTGTGCACCCGTGTTGTGCAATGCCACGGAGGTCAGAAGAGAGCGTCAAATTCCCCTGGAACTGGAGTTAAAGATGGTTCTTAGCCGCCATGTGGGTGCTGGCAATCGAACCTGGGTGCTCTGCAAGAGCAGTCGGTGCTCTTAACCGCTGAGCCATTTCTCCAGCTCCGGGGGTGAGATATTTAAACACTAAAATTCAACAAAGGAATGGTATTCAATTTACTTTTCTGTCTTGAAGTAAGGGAAATTCCCTAAGCCCTTTTAAAATTATGTCAATGCTTGTCTTCCAACAGAATATATGCTTCTGCCTCGAGATCAATTCCATATTGATTTTCTATTATTTCTCTCTTTCCCTGCAGGCAGAGAGATGATCGAGAGTTTGTTTCTATGTTAGATCAATTTGTCAACACTAGATATGCTATCCAGACAAAATGCAGGCTTTTGTTAATGAAATAGATCCCAAGCTTAGACTGTAATGTTCATGAAGATTAGGGATAACAGTCAAGTCTACACAACTTTGAACATCAAGGAATCCACAAAATGCTACCAACCACACCTTCTTCAGATGAGAAGATGGCTCTTGGGGTCATGAAGCTGAACACTTCCAGTTCTAACATTAGTTTACTGCCTATGGGATTTGGGATCAGTCGCTCAAGTACTACTAGTTTTAATTTTCACATCATATCTCTTTGGAAGCATGTTTTATAGAAGAGAGGCCACACTCACAGCACTTACAAACAGGTAAATACACACATCCATATTAGCTGCTTCCAGTAACATTATTACTATTTCTTCCTCTTATGTTTTACCCAGCAGGCAGGAACAACTGGAGTTTGTAAAGGTGCAGAGATGTTTCCATTAAGTGTCATGAGATTTCATGCCACAGTGAGAGAACTGACCCACACTTCTAGAGTCTCCTCGAAGGATGGTGTGCCATATGCAGCCACCCTGTGCCAAAGCATTTGTCTCATTTTGATTCTGAAAAGAGGATGACCTGCCAAAACACCAACAACCATGCTTCCTGCAACACGTGAATTCATCTGACCGGTGTCTCCCTTCCCAATGTTGACCAGGCCAGGAGCAGCTTAAACAGATGGTCCAGATGGCAACATGGGCGTCTCCTCACTTTGCAGCTTCTCACAGGTGGGATAACTTGGTGTTTTCTGATGTTTTAATAACCTTGACTGCTGTCTTTCCCAAGGGCCAATTTTATTTTGGACATATTTCTAATGTTTGATATTTGACAAATAAAGACATGGGTAGGAAAAATAAAAAGTGTTTAATCTAGAAGCTGATCTTGCACACATACAGTGACATAGCTGGCTCCATCCCAACTATCACTTTCTTTCCCTTGAGTAATTTTTCTCACTTACATACATTGCAATCTTTATCAAAACCACATAAAAACAGCTTGTAAGCATTTTTACAGGCTGAATTTAATACTAATGTGTGTTTAAATAAGACATTTCCCCTTCGCTGAAATGAAAGGCTACAAAAATGTAATGGTTTCTTCCCAACTGTAAGCCATTTGTCTTTGTGCTGCTGTTAGATGGCAGGCAACTGGCTTAAGAATTCGGTACTTTAGCATCTTCCTTCACATCAGAAGGCTGGGGCAGCACATTTAAATAGGAAAAGTTGCACATTTTAGGTGTAAGAAGCAACTTTTATTTAGGATTTGAAAAAGGTTCAAAACACAGAATAGACTTGTATACTTGAAAACCTCATATATTTTAAAAGCTACTCTTAGCGATTCTTTTCTTTTTAGCTCAGTTGTGATATAGATCATGAATTACTCCCACTGTAGAATAACTGCTTTGTAAAATGTAAACACATTCAGGCAGCAGCAATTTTATTATGTTATATATTAATTTATTATATATATATACATATATCTATATATATATATATATATATATATATGCTATAAATACCCAATGCTCATTTCATTAGGTAAAATTCTCTGGAGAGAATCTTGATCATCATTACCACCATGTACAGTGGTTAAGAACATGAGCTCTGGCTAATGTAAACCTAAGTTCATCTCTGTCTTCTCTTTCCTGCTATATGGCCTGGGACAAGTTGCTCAGTTTCTTTTACTTCCATCTTTTATAATACACAGTAAATATAATTTGCTCATTATTTTTTTGTTATTCTTAAAATTTAGTTATTTATTTAGAGATAGAGTCTCCTATAACCCTGGACAGCTTCAAGCTTATATGTAGCCAAGGTCAGATCCTCCTGCCTCTACCACCTGAAAATTGAGATTACAGGCATGTGTTACCATCCCTGGTTTATATTTTTATTTTTGTCACATAATGTATGTGTATGTCACATTATATATGTACGGGATACAGTGTGACATTTCAATACATGCAAGGAAACTGTCATGTCTGTCACCTGAGACACTTGTCATTCCTTACAGTTGGGAACATACAGAATCGTCTCTACTAGCTATTTTGAACTATGCCAAGGCCTTTCTATCTTGAACAGAGCAACCAATTCTCAATCTTCTCCTTTCTCTTTCTCTTTCTCTTTC
The DNA here is from genome assembly GCA_009823505.1 of Rhizomys pruinosus. Taxonomy (NCBI): domain Eukaryota; kingdom Metazoa; phylum Chordata; class Mammalia; order Rodentia; family Spalacidae; genus Rhizomys; species Rhizomys pruinosus. The sequence goes on along the minus strand of VZQC01010551.1, from coordinate 327,507 downwards.
TCTTAGATCCTATTAGTTGTCAATCCATTGTCATCTAGCCTCTGCTTCTGCTTAAACTGGTCTTACCAAAAAGCCGGGCGTGGTGGCGCACGCCTTTAATCCTAGCACTCAGGAGGCAGAGGCACGTGGATCTTTGTGAGTTCAAGGCCAGCCTGGTCTACAGAGTGAGTTCCAGGACAGCCAGGGCTACAGGGAGACCCCCTTTCAAAAAGATGAAAAACAAAACAAAACTGGTCTTACCAAGGCCATTAACCATCATTCTTTATAGCTGAAACTAATGGATCCTTTCTTTCCCCCCATTTTCTGTCACCTCAGTGGACTATTGGACCCTGCTGGCCATGTCCTTTTAAAATCTCAATTTGGTACTCCATCCAGGAAGACAAGAAATAATGTGGTTGTCCTTGAGAATTAATATATGAAAGGCAGCACACCCGCCTCCATTGCACACAGTGGAGACTGGGAAGAATGTGTGACCTTGGTTGAATGATATTCTAGAACTAGGGATGAAGACTGAATAGTCTGCTAAGATTAGAGTGGACCCAAGCTTTTACTTCCCAACTGAAGCTGAAGAAAAAAATTTGAATAAGATTTCGGGTGGGCCTGGGCTGGAGGACATAGTTCCAGAGATAGAGTTCCATCAGCACAGTTCCAGAAGGCAGACGCTTCCAAGAGTTATCAAGGAGAAAAAGTCTCCTCTGAGTTTGGACCCAGTCTCAAAAACTAAATTGAAGTCAGGCTATTTGTTCAGGTAAATATAAAATGTTGGCGTAATAATGCCATATGCACCATGTGTTGGTGCCCACAGAAGTCAGAAGAGGGCATCAGATCCTCTGGAACTGGAGTTACAGGTGGTTGTGAGCCACCATGAGGATGCTGGGAACTGAACCTGTATCCTGTGCTAGAGCAGCCAGCCCTCTTAACTGCTGAGTCACCACCTCTCCAGCCCCCTGAAGACTAAAGATGTAATGCCATGCTAGTTGGGTCTTTTTATAAGAAAAGAAAAAGAATGGTGATTATTTCAAGATCTACTGTTCTCTTTCAAAAGGAAATCATATTATTTGAAAGGATGAAAGTTGATAGATGTTAAAATGAAACAGTAAACTTCTGCCCCAAAGAGTAAATGTCTGCATCAAAAGATTTAAAAAGACTGAGAAAATGATACAAGACATGTATGGCAGAATCCACAAGCTCTGGCAGGGTGGGGGGCATGGAAGGTGGAATGGGTCTAAATTTGATTAAGAAATGTATGAAACCCGCAAAAGTTCAATAAAAATTGATAAAAAAAATCAGGTAGCTGAAATAAAAAAAATGAATTTGTGAAGTCATTAAATATTAGAGCCTATTACTTCATGAGCTTATTCATGGGCAGCACAAAAAAATAGGTGGGAGACAATGAGTACAATAAGGAGCCAATTTACACTTGTTTATGTTACTCTTAAGGGGGGGGGGAATCAACCAAGTCCAAAACCTGTTTCTCTGATTTACATGTGTTCAATCTTCTTTAATAGAACAGGGAATTCATTACCCACATCAAGAAAAATGGACAAACATTTAAGCTTGATAAGATTTCATCATTATGTCTCAAATTCTTTAAAGGATATCGACTAATGACAGTCTTGGTCATGGGAAGTTTGAAGAAGGGATTTATCCATATGCTAAAAAATCTATCAAAATCGTTCATGATTCTATACTGACAGAAGCTAACCCCAATTAGCCTTTTTCAAATGAGGGATTATCTTTCATGTATAAATTCATGCACATCTTGATTTTAAGCTATGGTGAATTATTTGTTTTGTTGGAACATGAAAGTCATTTTGGTATTCAGACCAGAGAAAGTAATTCTAATTAAATGAATCCCATAATGTTACAGTCTTATCTACAAGACAGCTATGAGATAAGCACAGCTGTTCATGAACCAACAATTGCGATAACAATTAAGGTCATCAAAATTTATCAATCCCTAATGAAATGTCATAATTTTTCAGTGTCTGTAAGGATATACACCACTGATAATTCCACAAGCACAATATATCTGCCTTCACATGTGCTGCTACGGAGTGTATAATTTTAGGCAGTTGCTACCTTTGAAGTTCTTCGATAGAAATCTAGTGGAAAAATAAAATGGACAAGGAGAAATTAAGAGTAGGAAACAATACCTTCAAGTGGGAGAACAGAATACAAATAGGCCACTGGAAGGACCACCACAAGGTGACCTCCTGCTTCATTTAAATGAAGACAATAATTTAGGGATCTTTCCTAATTAACAGAATAGCTACTCTAAAACCTCTGCTGTTCTTAATCTTGGGTCAAATTTGGCAATTTGCTTGACAAAGGGAAAGCATGTCACTCAGCATAAGGCAGCTGTTAAAGAGCTGGAATGGAAGTTAGAGGACGTCAAATCTACTCTCCACCTTCAGTATTTGGCATTCCATGGCCTTACTTTGAATATCAATCCTGAGAAACCGGGATTTGTTATGCAGCCCATGTTAGTCATCTAGGTTAACCAAAGAAAATTGCTTAGATTTTTATAGCTGTGCTATAGCTTGAATACAGGTTGTCCCCACCGAAAATCATGGTAACATTTTATTCATAATGTCATAGGGTAAGGATGTGACTAAATCATACAGAGGAAGTAAGTTCTCCTTCCTGCTAGACTTACTGGTTACTATGAGAGTAAGGTGTTATGAAGGGATCCTGGAGATTCATTCTCTCCCCCTCTCCCTCTTTCCCTCCTTCCCTCCTTCCCTCCTTCTCTGTCTCTCCTCTTCCCATCATGAAATTTGTGGGCAAAAATGTGGAGGGAGAGGAACGAACAACCAAGTCAGAACTGTTTCCTCTGCAACTTGCACTTCAACAGGACTCCCTTCCTCCACCCCTCTCCAGTCACCTGTCCTTCAACCTGCACTTCAACAGGACTCCCTTCCCCCAGCCCTCTCCAGTCACCTGTCCTTCAACCTGCACTTCAACAGGACTCCCCCCAGCCCTCTCCAGTCACCTGTCCTTCAACCTGCACTTCAACAGGACTCCCTTCCTCTAGCCCCTCTCTAAACACCTGTCCTCTAGCTCTTCTGCTTTCTGCTGTGAATTGAATCAACACAAGATCTTCAGCAACAGTCAGGGTGATGCCAGGGCCTGACCTTGGACTACCCCCAGTCTTTTCCCCCATTCCAAGTTTCAGGTAGTCTGTTTAGCAATTAAAGCAGAGTAAGAGAGGCTGGAGAGATGTCTCAAAGGCTAAAAGCAATAGAAGCTCTTGCAGAGGACCTGGTCTCAGTTCCCAGAACCCATCTGATGGCTAACAAGTGTCCAAAACTCTACTTGTAAGAAATTTGACTCCTTCTTCTGACCTCCACAGGCAATGCAGGACATGGGTACACTTACATATATGCAGGCTAATATACATGTAAACATAATAATTTTAATAACAGAATAAGGCAACTTGAAAGGAGTCTGCCTCTTGTACAATGCATGATACTGAACCAAACAAAATCACTCATGAAAGAAGGAAATTTGTGTGGGTGGAAGGATACTGACTCAAATGGCAGCAGCTGGAACAGAAATTACATAATGGACATCCAAAGTGCTACTAGAGGACTGGGGCTTCTGTACAACAAAAATGAAAAGGAAAATGAATGGAGGGTGTAGCACCATCATGCTATGTGGTCTACTCTGGCTGAGGCATATGGGATGGGCAGAGGGACAGAGACCTAAGAGGTGGGTGCTGGCCAAATAAGAGGCTCCTGTGGTCAGACATGAGATCAACACAGTCTAGACATGGCCATTCAAGGAGCGTTACCAGGGTGGAGGTACATTATGCCTGTTCTAATTAGAATGTGCTGTGTGCATGGGTGTCACTGCAGGAAGGGATATGGGTGGCTATATTTCCTGAAGCATTAGAACTGTGAAAGTTCCTCCAACTCCCTACCATTGATATTTTTGGGAAAGTTGAAGGAAAAATACATTTACCATTCATTTACACACAGGCATAAAATGGAAAAATAAGTCGATGTGAAGCAGCCCAGTGGCTTCTAGGGAAATCTCAGCAAGGTATGTGTCAAAAGTGAGTACCCCAGACTGCTGGGTTCTCAACCCTTGGCGTATTCCACAGGGGTTCTCCATGGCTTCCACATATCCCAGGACATCATGAGGGTTTGGACCTTACACTATCTCTGGTCTTTCCCCAAACTGTACAAACTTCCTTCCCCTTATGGAGACTCCCCTTGTCTCCCAAGCTGGCATGTGAACTGGAACACTCCTATGCCAGGTCTTCTAAGAATGTACACATAGGGGCCAGAAAGATGGCTCAGCAGTTCGGAGAGCCTACTGCTGCTGCAGGTGACGTGGACTTGGTTCCATGTACTCACATGTCAGCTCACAACCATCTGTGACTTCAGGACCAAGGTGTCTGGTATCCTTTTCTGACCTCCTTGAGCACTAGGCACATATATTGTACATATACATACATGAAGACAAAACACTTATACACATAAAATAAAAAGAAATCAAATCAAAACAACAGAAATGGCTCAGTAGGTAAAGTGCTGGCCATGCAGTCATGAGGACCTGAGTTTGGATGCCCAGAGCCCATGTAAAAAGCCAGGCACAGTGGTATGCACCTGTAACCCCAGTGCTGGGGAGGTGGATGCCTGTGGCTTAGGTGCCAGCCACTTTAGCTAAATCTGTAAGTTCCAGGTTCAGTGAGAGATTGTCTTTAAAAAGTGGCCCAGTGAGATGGCTCAGTGGGGTAAGGGGACTCTCTGCTATACCTGAAGATCTGAGTTCAGTCTCAGGAGCCCACACTGAAAGGAGAGAAACAAATCACAAGATGTCCTCTGGCTTCCACAAATGTGCCATGGTATGCATATGAACACACATACACACATGCATGCAAATGAATGTGCACTATATTCAAATAAATAAATATTAAATAAATATTTAAATAAATAAATAAATAAATTTAAAAAATAAATAAATTGCTGGACGTCATGGCACACACCTTTAATCCTAGCACTTGGGAGGCAGAGGCAGGTGGATTTTTGTGAGTTCAAGGCCAGCCTGGTCTACAGAGTGAGTTCCAGGACAGCTGGGACTACAGGGAGACCCTGTCTTGAAAAAAGACCAAAATAAATAAATAAATAAATAAATAAATAAATAAATAAATATAAATGATGTACACTATATTTTAAAAATAAATAAATGTAGGCTATATATATATATATATTTTTTTTTTTTGGTCTTTTTGAGTCAGGGTCTCCCTTTAGTCCCAGTTAGCCTGGAGCTCACTATGTAGACCAGGCAGGCCTCGAACTCACAGAGATCCGCCTGCCTCTCTCTCCCAAGTGCTAGGATTAAAGATGTGCGCCACCACACCTGGCTTATGTATGCTATATTTTAAAAATAAATAAATGTACACTGTATTTAAAAAGTAAATAAATAAATGGGGGTATAGGGTGGGGGACACAGGTCTAGATTTGATAATCTTGTACAAAATATATATTTAAAAATAAATAAATAAATAAATAAATAAATGTACACTATATTTAAAAATACAAATGAGGAGCCATTGAGGAAGATATTCAATTCAGATCTCTAGCCTCCACATATATGTTCATACATGTGAAGACAAATATTAAAACATACATAGAGCACACACAAAGAAATATACACTGCATACACATGCACCACACACACACACACACACACACACACACGTGTGCATACAATGAAGGTAGACAGATGTCAAGGGGAGTTATAAGGACATGCTGTTGATTTTTGTCTCCCTAGATGTTTCGTCAGCCTCTTCCTGTTGATGGGGTTTAGACCAAGAACTCCAACAATAGAAAGAGGGAACTGAAAACCACAGAAAATCACAAAAGGTGAAACAAAAACTGTTCTAGTGTTTAATTTCCTTGATAGTCATATACTTATAAGAACAGTTAGCATTGCCTAATTCCATCTAGCTATTTAACCTATTTTCTAATGACTTAACATCTTGCTAAGGATATGATCCCAAAGTGTCATTAATGAAAAATATATAGCCTCAGAACCACTACCCGCTTAGAAACATCCTCCTCCAGAGGGTGAAGTTCTATGACCCTACAGCTTGGAAGTCCACCAGCATTTCATCCTGGGTTCTGGTTTCTCACATCCTGATATTGTCCTGACATTCTCACTTGGCCTGCTGGCTATAGACACTTAATCTGTGACCTCAGCAAACCAAGGAGGAGGGAGTTATAGCCCCTCATTCTGACCTCCTGTCATCCAGCTCTGCTTTCAACAAGGGAGAAAACACAGAGGACAAAAGAGGCAATTATACGAGTTTACACTTATCAAGGGTGATAAGTCAGGATGCAGGCAGTTCATACCATCTTTTAACTGTTTAAACACTATATCCCACTGTGCTTTAGAAGGGGAAGAAATATCTGATGTCATACAAGTAAAACCATCTTGCTTCTCTAACTTACACCTTTAGCTGTTGATCAGTTTGGCCAACTACTCGAGATAGATGAAAATGTTTTTAGCAAGAAGACAAAGATTCTACCCAAACAGAGTATCTACAAAACACTGGAGCTCCTGCCCTCATTGCACCTTTGAGTATGCTACCATGAACACAATATGTAACCTGAGGGCTAAAGTGTACAACTCATACAAAATGTGAGTAGCCTAAAAATGCTATACTCCTGAGAGCCAAGAGGGGTGAGTGAGTTAAGGCTGGTGCAGGAGTAGAGAAGACACCTATATGTGTCTGTCACTGTTAACAGAACCAGGCTTAGGTAGAGGCAGAAGCCTCCTGAAGGTACCTGATCCTTTCAGGAGTTGTGTGTGTGTGTTTTTTTTTTTTTTTTTTTTTTTTTTTTTTTTTTTGCATGAGAAAGGAAGAAAGGGGCTCTGAAAGTACAAATGTGAATAACATGATCAGGAGAATAAACTGGAACCATTTCCCTTAAAGGCGGGAACATAGTGCTCGAAACGCAAATTATCAAATTCCTTCTCTTGTCTTATTGGGCAATAAGACAAGAGAAGGAAATTAAAGGAGTGCTAATCAGAAAAGAAGAATTTTTGCAGATGATATGATAGTTTACCTAAGGGATGCAAAAACTCCAACAGAAAACTTCTAGAAATGGTTAAGAGTTTTAGTAAAGTGTCGGGCTACAAAATTAACCTAGAAAAATCAGTAGCCTTTCTTTACACCAACAAGCAACTGAAGAAGGAATTCGAGGAGACCTTCCCACACACAATAGCCTCAAAAATAATAAGATATCTGGGAACAAACCTAACCAAAGATACCAAAGACCTCTACAACAAAAATTTTAAACCCCTGAAGAAGACGATTGAAAATGACATCAAAAGATGGAAAGACCTCCCATGGTCATGGATTGGGAAAATTAATATAGTAAAAATGTCCATTTTACCCAAACTGATACACAGATTCAATGCAATCCCTATCAAAATCCCTATGAGCTTCTTCACAGACTTGGAAAAAAATCCTTAACTTCATATGGAAAAACAAAAGACCCTAAATAGCTAAAGCAACCCTGAGTGAAAAATGCAATACGGGGGGATTGCCCAACCAGACTTCAAACTATATTATAGGGCCATAGTCATAAAGACAGCCTGGTACTGGCACAAAAACAGACCTGTTGACCAATGGAAAAAATTAAAGATCCAAACTTGAGCTAATACAATTTCAGCCACCTCATATTTGACAAAGGGGCAAAAAACTCTCAATGGAGGAAGGATAGCATCTTCAGCAAATGGTGCTGGCAAAATTGGATCATCATCTGTAGAAGAACAAAATTAAACCCCCATCTCTCGCCCTGTACAAAAATCAACTCCAAGTGGATCAAAGATCTCAACATGAAGCCTGAAACCCTGAAGGTGATAGAAGAGAAAGTTAGCAACAACCTACAAGACAGACATAGGCATAGGAAAAGACTTTCTAAATCAGATAGCTGCACAGGAAGTAAAGTCAACAGTCGACAAATGGAACCTCATAAAACTCAAAAGCTTCTGTACAGAAACAATCAAGGAGGTGAAAAGAAAACCCACAGAGTGGGAGGAAATCTTTACCAGTGATACATCTGACAGAGCATTAACGTCAACAATATATAAACTACTCAAAAAACAAAGAAGAAGACAAATGACCTACTCAAAAGATGGAGTAAAGAGCTGAACAGAGTCTTCACCAGTGAGGAATTAAAGATGGCTGAGAAACATCTTAAAAAATGTTCAACATCATTAATAATTAAGAAAACACAAATTAAAACCACTCTCAGATATCATCTCACTCCAGTACGGCTAGCTAAGATCAAGAAAACAAAAGACAACAGATGCTGGATGGGTTGTGGGGAAAGGGGAACACTCATCCACTGCTGGTAGGAATGTAAACTTGTATAACCACTATGGAAAGCAGTGTGGAGAACCCTTAAAAGAATCGGAATGAGCCTACCCCCTGACCCAGTCATACCACTCCTGGGTATATACCCCAAAGACTCATCCTACTGCAAAGATACATCCATGTTTATTGCAGCTCTCTTCACTATTGCAAAGAGCTGGAACCAACCCAAATGCCCCTCAATAGATGAGTGGAGGACAAAAATGTGGTACATGTACACAATGGAGTACTATTTAGCGGTAGAGAAGGATGACATTATGAACTTTGCAAGTGAATAAATGGAGCTCAAAGCCATTATGCTGAGTGAAGTAACACAGTCCCAGAAAGAGAATGGTTTCCCTCATTTGTGGATGCTAACACCAAATCCTCCAGATGAAAGGCAAGCTGAACCACATTACGGTTATATATCTGTTTATCTGAAAGCAACTATATTGTCATAATGTGAATCTCTCAATGGGCTCTAGAATCTACCCACCAATTATTTTCAGACTCTGTAATTACTGTATATGGGTGGAGAGTATGTATCCATATTTTAGAGTAATATAAAATTAATGGAGGAAAATGTGAAATCCTAAACATAAAAAAAAAAAGACTGAGAGAAAGATGCAGGACAGTTATGGCAGAATGCATGATCTGGGATGGGGTGTGGTGGGGTGGAAGGGAAAGGGGAATATGCCTGAACTGAATTGAAAAATGATGTATGAAATACACAAAACTTCAATAAAAATAAATTTAAAAAAAGAAAAGGTTCCGTCAATTGGGTAGGTTTTCTGTAGCTATCCACAAAGACCAACATGCTTATTCTTTAGGGAGGAATAGCATTGCCTTAGAAGCATCACCTATAAAATCCTTGTCTAAGAGTCTAGCACTAGAAACACTTTCCTGTCTCCTCCAAGCAAGTAGCACAGCACAGAGTTTGTGCTGTCTAAGACCATGATGATTCAATACTAATTTAGTTGGCACTTGTAGTGTGGACCCTGCAAGTTCTGGACAAGTGGCTGCTATTAATTCAGTTCTGTCTTCAGTTCTATGACCTTTTGTTATTGCATTCACCTCTTCTGTACTGTTTCCTTGACTTTAGTCCTTCCTGTGACATCTCTAACAATGGTTTTCATCCTTTGCTTCGGGTACCCTGGTCCCTATCCCATGTCTTTCATTTCATCACAAGTACTGCAACGGACCTGTGCCTTGGATCTGCTTAGGAGCAGAGGACTATTTTCAGAAGTTTTTCTTTCCAGTTAAGTAAGGCATTTCATTTCTCACTGCACCCTAGTGCAATGTGTCTACCAGATGGCAGAAGGATGTCCTTGGGACTCCTTCTGTGTTCTTATGGGAGACACCACGGCCCTTGAAGCTTCCGAGCAATCAAATTCTGTATCTAGAGGACAGTGCAATACAAAACATAGTGTGACTCAGGTCAAAAGATGGATAGTAGCAGTTGCGTGTAGAATCTATCAGTCAATTTGCTGGAGGAGAAATGAACAGCTGATACCCAACTGCATCATCCTTCATTTGTCTCCAAAGAGTCTTCCTCAGTGATTCTACTTGAGCTGTACACACTCTTTTGTATAAAAGGAGAACTGTGCTCAGTTTAGAAACTTTAAAGCTTGCATTAAATAAGATTATACGCACGATACTGATTTGTAAATTATAGCCAGTTAAACAATTGTATTGGGTAGAATGGCGATTCTTGTGTTATTGAGCTATCTGTGGTAATTAACATTCTGGGGAGGCAGGAGAGTCATCTCTGATGGGGGTGAAAGGACTCTGCATTCAGCCATCTCGGGCCACACCTGAGTGTGCTCTGAGTTCAGTGGATGGCTACTCCACTACCTTCTTGATTCCATATCAGCAACACTTCAGAGCAGAGGCTGGATGTTTCCTCACCTGGAATTCGTCAGCCTGTGCAGCATTAGCTCCAACATCCCAGCTCTGACCAAATGCTCCTGTTCTTCCGGTTCTCACCCCTCCCCCATCTTACTATCTATTCCTGTATTCAACAAACACCTTACTGCCTATGATCACACTAACCCCTTTAATTGCTTTACTGCATGAGAAGACTATAGCAAGAGCTGGATAAAATCACAGAGAAGAAACCACCCGACAAGTGACACATGCTGTCAACAAATGCTACCCTTCGGTCCTTGAATCTTTAGATTTATTAGGAAATTAACAGATTATGATACATATATGTGCAAATTTTCAGCAGCTTAAAACAATAGAATTTATTTCCTCATGTGTGTATATGGATAGATAAAAAAAATTATGAAGGAAAAATATAAAAGGAAAAATTATGACTGAGGAACGTAAATCTTTATTGCATAAAACACTCTTCTAGAGGCTGGAGAGATGGCTCAGCAGTTCATAGCACAGGCTGCTCTTGCAAGGGACTTGGATTTGATGCCTAGCAACCACACAATAGTTAACAGACATCTGTGATTCTAGTTTCAGGGGATCTGACACCTCTTCCGGCCTCTGTAGGCACTACACACATGTGATGCACTTAAAAACATGTAGGCAAAACACATAAAATAAAAATGAGTTAATCTAAAAATTTTAAATACTCTTATAATACACTGTTTATTTTAAAATAAAACTTAAAGTATTTTTCACATTAGGACCCTTTCAGAGTTTTAAGCTGTAAGCCAGGGCTGACATGTCTCCAGATAGCTCTCACCTGCCTCCCTAGACTTGCCTGTCCTCCTTGATAATGTAGATGACAGCAGGAGCCCAACCACTATCACTCTGGACATTCAAGTGAGCATCTGATGCTTGAGAGAGAGGGAGGAGCCAACAGAGAAGGTGCTAGAGAGAGAGGCAAAATGAGGACTGTGACAATGGAGCAGAGGACATGGGGCTAAAAGAAGGAGAGAGGGATGGACAACGGGGCACGTGAACCATTTTCTAGAAGCAGAGGCTGAGAGACCGTGAGAACAAGAGAGATGAGAAGAGCTTAAGAAAGGTGGGAAAGGAAGTGGGAGAGGCTGAACATGGAAGAAAAGAGAAGAAGAGGAAAGTTAAAGATCCAAAGAAAAGCCATTATCGTCTCCGCAGCCTGGCATGACCTTCCGCTGTCAGGGAAGAGCCCTTCCATGTGGCGGGAGCCCCACTCCTGCTGCGCCTCCACACTGGCCAGGGTTCCCTTCTCTTCCTCAGGATGGAGCTCTGAAAAGAAAGGCCAACATCTATCTCAAACGTAATCTTTTTCCTACATTAAAACTGTATTTATGTGTTTCAATTATTCATGAGGGAATCTAAGATTTGAAAATTTTAGACTTCTAGAATCAAACTACCTTTTAAAAATTTAGGTTTTACTTCATATTCTTATTATTTGAAGAAAATGATTTCAAAATGCTGGCTAGATGGCTCACTGGTGTTTGATGCCAAGCCTGATTACCTGAATTCAACCCCGAGGGTCCACCAGGACAGAAGGAGAGTACCAAGTTCCTCAAGTCTTTGACCACGGCACATGCTCCATGGCACATGTGTGCCCACACACGATGCACACACACACAAATAATAGATAAATGTAATAACGTTCTTAAAATGATTTCAGTCCTGAAATCTGGTAATCTTATAAGACTGTACTTCTAGCCCATTACTTGGGAGGCAAGAGGCCTGCTGGGCCTCACTCTCTTTCCAAATATGCCTCCTTCTAGTACACAGTGGGACCCTGTTGCAAACAAAATGAAACAGCCACAAAATCCCCGATACTATAATTCATTTGACTATTTTTTATTCCACAGCATACAAACTGGGTTGGTATCAACACAGTGGAACGAGGGGTAGGGAGAACACTAATGCATCTCTTAACTCTCATCAATGAAGCTCCCTCATGAAGCAGAGAGCAATGAACCCAGGGCTCATGGACCATGATGAAAGAGGGGGTAGAAAGATTTTAAGAGCCAGGGGAGGAGGGGCATGACCATATGGAAACAGAATCTTACAGGCTCCCGGGACCTTGTTCATATGAACCTACAATAATGGCGTCAGCATGCACAAGACCCATGCAAACTGAAGCAGACAAAACCCAGCATAGAACTGTGGGAAGGGCAGCAGGCACCAATCTTAGCAGAAGAACTATTGGGCAGCTGATTACTACTGGTTGAAGATCTTTACGGGAAGGACTCTAGATAGGCTGAATAGATCCCAGGGGATGAACTTGCACTGAGGGACATCATGGGACACCGACTTGACATGCTTGCTAAGCCTTAACACAAATGACAGAATGCATGAAATCCAGTGGGAACCTATGGGAGGGTGCCAATGGGGAAGAGGGTAGAGATATTATTGATATGTTGTGTATTAAACACACAAAAATTCAATAAAATATATGGAAAAGTTAAAATTACTAAGTCCCCCATTTCAGAGTATCTTTGTGACCAGTCATTAATCTATACTTAGATATGTAACAAATCGTTCATGGCTTAGTAAAAGAGGCTTTTAGTTCTGAGCCCAACAAAGGAATTTGGGGAGAGAAGAGTCAGACTTTGGGACAGGTTTCTGTGGCTGATCATGTAGAAGAGGTGTTAAGGGGAGACCAGAAAGAACTCAGTGATAACCCATATCAGGGCAGAGAGAGGAGAAAAGGTATTATCCAGGAAGAACTCATTGTATAACCCATATCATGGCAGAGAGAGGAGAAAAGGTATTTAAGGGAAGAACTCAGTGTATAACCCATATCATGGCAGAGAGAGAAGAAAAGGTATTATCTAGGAAGAACTCAGTGTATAACCCATATCATGGCAGAGAGAGGAGAAAAGGTATTATCCAGGAGAAGAGAAGGAAATTAAGGATTTCTCTCTGTTTCCCTAAGCTGAGTTTGGAGGTGGCTCCATGGAAGATGAAATATAAAGATGCCAACACTCCACAGGCAAGAGCCTGGCCCCAGGATTCCTAATAGATGCAGAACGTTTAAGTTGAGCCCAGGTTAGAAGTCCAGGAATTTGAGTACTCAGCTCTTCCTTTTGTGACCATCCCCAGCTCTAGCAGCTGGCCATATTTGTAGGCAGTTTCCACAGAGAAAAAGTTTGTTTCCTTATTGCAAAAGATCCATTACAGAAATGCAAAGCTGCACAGGAGCATGAAGATTGAAATGTGCGTCAGTCACTCTGTGCCTAGGCCATACAAACCAATGCATGCCCTTGTTCTTTGAGGTGGGTCCCTTGTCACTGAAATTGCCAGTGTGCAATCCTACACAACCAAGATCTAATGTCAACAGACATCTGAACATAAATACACACGCACAGGGAGACACAGAAACAAAGAAAACTGACTGCTTTTATTTTCTCTTTTGTGAATCTCCAGTTATCCATTTCATGCACCTAAGCCTGATTCTAACACTCAAGAGTTTGACGGACTTCTTGATGCAGTGGAGGATTTCAGTGACACTACTTTGTACCCCAAAACACACAAATAGATTCTCATCTAAGCCCAAAGTTCAGGAAACAATATACGATATCTTTAAATAATAATGAGAGTACACAGGCCTCCAAAGCAAGGAATCATTAAGATAGAAGACTGCATAATGACTCAGTAAATTGGCGGAGAGATTCTCCAACATCAGAGGAGTAAGCTAATAATATGACGAAAGATCCTCACATGGTATGGTTCTCTTCCCTTTGTTTTATTAACAAACTAGAGTCAGGGGCTGCTGAGGTGGCTGGATAGCTAAAAGACTTGCCACCAAGTCTGAAGACCTGATTTTTTTTTAATTTATTATTTTTTATGTGTATGAGTGTACTGCCTGCATGTAGGTTGGCACGCCCATGTCATGCAATGCCTCGGAAGTCAGAAGAGGGTGTCAGATTCCCCTGGAACTGGAGTTAAAGACGGTTCTTAGCTGCCACATGGGTGCTGGGAATAGAACCCAGGTCCTCTACAAGAGCAGTAGGCACTCTAAACTGCTGAGACATCTCTCCAGCCCCTAAAGACCTGCGCGCGTGCACGCGTACACACACACACACACACACACACACACATGAATAACTGTAATAAATTTTTAAACTATCCTCAAGTATAGCTGAGAGCTAACATAAGGTTATACATTATGATTTAGTAATATTCCTACTTCAACAACTCTTCCAGAACTTTCAATGTGTTTAAATGTGTGAGCAATGATTAAAGTGTTCTCTCTATAAACTTTTCCTTACACATATTCATTTATTTCAAAAGAACCTGATAAGCATATTAATTCCCAATGTGTAAAGCCAGACTTTGTCAATTTTTCTACCACTTCTCATCCTGAACAATGCATCATTTTATTATTTATAAAATTTCTAAATTCTAGAAACATTTTGCTGTATATTATTTCCTATAGTAAATGTTTTGCACAATAAAGAAATAGTTGAAGTTTTAGTTTTCCCCCAGCAACAAAAAGACTCCATAAACAAATGCAATTGTAAAGCAAATGTTCAAACAGTGTGTATTAGATGCTTGATAGTACTGATTCATTCATAACTATAAATGGAAAAATTAAGAAGATTTTATTAAAAGCAGGCTAGTCTAGTAACAATGTTAACTTTTTAGATACCTAAATGTGTGGACTGTGGAGGTGTGCACTTATAATCTTAGCACTTGGGAGATGGAAGGAGGAGGATCTGGAGTTTAAGTAAAATCTCAGCTGCATAGCAAGTTCAAGGCCAGCCTGGGCTATATGGGACTCTACCTCAAAAACAACAATAATAACAATAGCTTAATGGATATGTTTTCGAATACCTTTGAACAAAAATCTACAGTAACTCCTGATTGCCTCTATTAACAGAAACAAAGAAAACTGGCTGTCAGTTTTTATTTTCTCTTTTGTGAATCTCCAGCTACCTAGTTCATAAACAGAAGCCTGATGGTAATAAACAGAAAAACAGAGAGGAGGTTGTGGGCCAGTTGCATGAAAGAAGGTTAAGGCTGAGAAAGCCCATGCAATTATTAGATCAAGAAAAAAGCAAATTAACGAAACATCAAATCTTGTGTGTAAACAGAAGAACAGTAACCAGCAGTTGGTGTTTGTAACACACAGAGCCAATAAAGCACTATTTCCTCAATGTGATGACCAAGATCTTAGCCACCGGAATGCTAAGCCTAAACCACACAGGCTTGCCTCATCCATGTTCTGCCCTGGCTCAGCATCATGATCTTTACATAGTGTGTGCACATTTATATATTTATGTGACAAAAGAAGAGTTCATCTATGAACTTTCCAACCAACATCAACTTGGCACCAACTCATCAGTTAATTAACTGTTAACAGATTCTTCTAGATATGACTACTACATGGATATTTTATCTTCCTGTTAATTAGTAATTATACACTGGCAAGAAAAACACTGTTTCTCTCCAATTATTCCAGAACTCACTGATTATTTAAACTTGGCTAATTAGCATTAGAGGGTTGTACATCTTCTGGGCAAATTGTGTTTGATAATCCTTATTAAAATATACATGGCGGTTGTTGACTTGTAGCAGGGGGAAAAGTGGCAGTTCAAAGGGTATTAGATACAGAACAAGGCAAATAGGGGCCCATTAAAATCTCCCCAACTGCTCTAATGAGAGTGCTGAGGGTCATTCTGCCTAGTTTACCATCTGTTTGGCTTCTGGCTTCTGGCTCTGGAATGAAGGGAGTATCCTGAAGCCCATTGGCTTATCACAGAGAAGTCCTGGGGTCTGGAGCAATTTCAGTCATTTACGAAGTGGCAATAAAGTTAGGTGCTTATATGTGTGGGAAGAAAACTTTTCAAATGTAAAAAATAAATACATCAGAATGAAAAAGGTCCTGATTTCTGTATTTTTTAGAGACAGAATGCTTAAACAGAAACTTATCAAAATATTGTACATGAATTCTAGTCTCTGTTTTTTTTTACTCAGCTGAAAGATATAATATTGGAAAGGTAATTACATTTCAATAGTTAGGCTATATCATTTGGAGCATATATTAGCAATAGAACTATTTATACAAGCTATTCAGTGATTTCATGGACAGGACATAAATAGCAATAGTCATGAAAGAAACTGATAAACTATAATTTATAAAAATTTTAAACTTCTAAAAGATACTGTTAAGACAAAAGAGAGGCAAGCCATGAACGGGAAATATACTGGTAATCTATGCATTGGACAAAGGGGCAGTACTTAGAATATATCCATAATACTGCAACTCAATAATAAAAAGAGTACTTGCTTTTAAAAATAGACATAAGTGGCCATCATGGATTAAAGGTAAAGAAAACGTGGTATATATACACAATGGATTATTATGCAGCCATAAACAGAATGAAATGTTATTTGCAGAAAATGGTTGGAAACACATCATCATGTTAAGTGCAATAGACTCAAAAATATCATGTTTTCTCTTCCCATGTGGAATTTAAAGCTTTGTTTAAAAGACAGGGAATTAAGAGCCGGGCAAGGTGGTGCACGCCTTTAATCCTAGCACTTAGGAGGCAGAGGCAGGCGGATCTTTGTGAGTTCAAGGCCAGCCTGGTCTACAGAGTGAGTTCCAGACCAGCTGGGGCTACAGGGAGACCCTGTCTCAAAAAGACAAAAAAAAAAAAAAGACAGGGAACTAGAAGGAAGAATATCTGGAAAGAGTGAGGCCCAGCAGGGGGGATAACTGGAGGTGAATATGCTCAAAGTGCATTGCAAACAAGTGTGCAAGCTTCAGAATGAAGTCTATTGGGTGTATGAGTAGTCTTTAAATGATAATCTATACTAGATGAAAACTTCCTGGTGTGGCTGCTTTGGGGTCCTCTACACTCCTGCAAGAAATGCCTCACCGTGCTCTGTAAGTAGGCTCAATAAACTCATTGGGTCACCAAGTTGGGATTTGATGGACTCATGCTTTGTTCTATAGCTGGATCCTTATAAGGATGGTGTAAACTTATGGCTCTTCAGAGAATGAATTCTCACAACAATGGGATACCAACATATACCCACCAAAGTGACTAAAATAAAAACTCTGACAATATCAAATGCAGAGCAATCATAATTATAATACTATGCTGGTGATTGCAGAACTAGCTATTTCAGAAAAAAGTCTATTGGGCTTTATAAAAATAAAAACCAGCAATATCATTACTAAAAGCTATGAGAACAAATATTTATAAAAAGATTTGTATAAGAATATTCATAGAAACTATATGCAAAACAACCCCAAACTAAAAAACCCAAGTATCCAATGATAGAATGTAAAAAAACAAACACAAGAGTACTACTCAGCATGAAAAATGGACAGATAGTGAAAACTACTAGCAAGCAGGATAGAGGAGCAGTGTGAGGTAGGAGATGGGAGTATCAATCAAAACACGGTGTTCTCAAAATTCTCAAACAGCAAAAAATATCACCTCATCTTCTTAGGTGAGTACTCTGGCACATAAGCATGGGAACATGCATGTGAGAGAGCATTTCTTTCCCTCCTTCATTTGGACATGTCAGCCTTGCATAGAGAGCAGGTCTTATGCCCTTTGTGTTCCTTCTGTGCTGAACTGGTATGAGCTTATCTGTTGACTTATGTTGTGTGTCTCAAATCTGTTCATTCCATTTGAACATGTTACTTTCTCCTGAACCTCCATAAATGCTATACACACTCATGGAAAATGCATACCTCTAACAGTTGTTTGCATCCAAAGTAACTGAAATGTTCCAGGAACAGTGGCTGAAAAGAAGTTTTGGAAACAGAACTTTTAGAATCTACCCTGTGGAATGTTGCCCTGTCTGCCCTGGAAGAGTCTTTATGCAAAGGAACGGACCTGGACTTCCTAACAACTGGCTTAACAAGCTGAATAAACTGTTTCATACTTGCAGAAAAAGAGAAAGAAATACTGCGTTTAGCACACCTGCACATTTATGTGTGCCTACACATACACATGAATGTATATACAGAGAGAGAGAGAGAGAGAGAGAGAGATGCAAAAATACTGGTTTTCAATTACAATGGAAAAGGAACTAAAGATGAGAAAAGAGAAGTCATTAAGAGCTCATACTCGGGGCTGGAGAGATGACTCAGCGGTTAAGAGCACTGACTCCTCTTTTTTTTTTTTTTTTTTTTTTTTTTGTCTTTTTGATACAGGGTCTTCCTGCAGCCCCAGCTGTCCTGGAACTCACTCTGTAGACCAGGCTGGCCTTGAACTCACAAATATCCGCCTGCCTAAGCCTCCCAAGTGCTAGGATTAAAGGCGTGTGCCACCACGCCTGGCGCTGAGCACTAACTCCTCTTGCAGAGGACCCAGGTCTGATTCCCAGCACCCACATGGTGGCTAAGAACTGTCCTTAGTGCCAGGCGTGGTGGTGCACGCCTTTAATCCTAGCACTTGGGAGGCTTAGTCAGGTGAATATTTGTGAGTTCAAGGCCAGCCTGGTCTACAGAGTGAGCTCCAGGCCAGTTGGGACTTAAAGGGAGACCCTGTCTCAACCCCCACCTCCCCCCCCACACACAAAGAGCTCATACTCAGACTTCACTAGTCTGCTTATGCTCTTCTTGTTCTGTTTTAAAGAAGTCAGAACAGGAAATGCGGTTTATGTAAAACAAAACAGAACAGTAGTGGGAGTCCAGTGAGTATAGTTCTGTTTAAAGTACAGTCAGCTGGTGTTTGAAAACTGGCAAATGCATTGCCTATCTCCCATTTTCTCTAATAGTACAGGAGTACTCTGATCAGCCCACCCTGCCTCATTGGATTGGTTACTTTAAACAAGTGAATTAAACTACTGTCTAATTATTAATAGAAAATTAATAGTAAGCATGACTAGCCAGTTTATTTTAGCTGCCATACCAGTTCTGATCATGTCAGATAAAGAAGCTTCCCCTGTCCTTTGGAGGATGAGGAGAGTGGGTTTGCAAATACTTGATAAGGCAAAGGGAACTTCTACACCCCGTCTTTAAATATTTGCTGACTCAAGTCTATACATCTTTTATGGAGTACAGTATAATTTGACACCAGTATACAGTGTTCAGTGATCAATCAGCATAGTTAGCATTCCTATGTTGTCTAACATTATTTCTGTGTGTTGGGACTATTGTATATTCATATCTTTATTTCAATTAAATTTTAGCCAGTTCCTCATTCTATTAACTATTATTCAAATTCAAATTTTTAATGGCAGTGTACCCATCTTTTCCCTTAGTACTCTTAATTTATTTAACCATGCCGGCTATACCTTGGCATTTTCGAATTTTTCCTATCATAATATTGCTTTGATGAACAGTCTCATATCATTTTAAAAATTATCTAAATTTATAATAGACACTACAAAGTAAAAAAACAACCCAACCCAAGCTATAGCACATGAACACTTTGATGGCCCTATTTAAACACTGTAAATTGCTTTTTTTGGGAGAGGGCTGGAGAGATGGCCAGGAGTTAAGAGCACACACTGCTCTTACAGAGGACCAAGTTGGTTCCCAGCACTCATATCAGACAGCTCCAGGGAACCTGATACCCTCTTCTGAACTCCATAGACACTTGCACTCTATGCTCAGACGCCTATGCAAACATGTGCAAACATACACACACACACACACACACACACACACACACACACATTAAGAAAGCCAAATCTTTAGACTGATTTTCTAGATAACAGAACTCAGACACCCCACATCAACAATAAACCTTATTTTCTAGCACTGATGCCAGTATGAAGTACACATAATTTAAACATCTCTGTCAATTTTTAAAATGGTACCTCATATTGTTTTAATTATGAAATTTTTGTTAGTAGAAAACAGTATTTTGCTCATATTTGTCTTTCTTATAAATGGTCTATGCTTTTGACACTTTCCCTGTTGTACTGGGCATTAGCTGCTCTTTTGGTTATCTAAAGGTTAAACTAAAAGCCCCTTCATTCTGATATCAAACTGTTTCTCCACCTTTGTGGATTTAAAAACTATTACTTCTAAATGATATACAAAGTTCTTGACTGTCCCAAATCAAGAAAACAGAGGAGAAAACTATTTAAAATTCTAAGGTTGAACAATCTTTACAGACCAAAGACTGAGACAATTCATTACAGTGCATTTTTCCTTAAAAAGAGCACTTCACAAATGGTCATATGAAAAGCCAACTCTGCAGGATAAACAGATGTTCTCTGTGGAAGACAAAACAAGCTCATGGTGACATAAATTAGACCAATTAAAAGTGGTTTATCAACTCAAAATAGAGATTTCTCCAGAGAAGACATGCAAATGACCAGTAAGCACATGAAAAGATGTTCAGTCTGAGTCATTGATAAAATGAAAACCCAACCACAGCAAGATGCCAGTTCCTACCTATGAGAATGGTAATAATTAAAAAACAAAACAAGACAAATCCCCCAGAAAATAGCAACTGTTGGCCAGGACATAGAGAAGCTGACATGTCGAAGCATTCACTGCAGTAGAAATGTAAAGTGGTACAGCTGCTATGGAAAAAGCTAGATAGCTCTTCAAAACAAAACAAACAGAATTATCATATGGCCTATCAATGCAATCCCAGCAGTATATGCAAGAGAATGCAAAATGTATGTTCACACAAAAATACTGGTACATGAAGTTTCCCAGGAACATGATTGATTCATAATTGCTAAAAATGCCCATTAACAGACTGGATAGGGAAATAAAATATGGGATATCCAAAAGTGGAATATTATTCAGTCATAAATAAGAATGGAGCATTTACATATACTTCAATGTAAATGAGTCTTGAAAACATGTAGGT
The DNA here is from genome assembly GCA_009823505.1 of Rhizomys pruinosus. Taxonomy (NCBI): domain Eukaryota; kingdom Metazoa; phylum Chordata; class Mammalia; order Rodentia; family Spalacidae; genus Rhizomys; species Rhizomys pruinosus. The sequence continues at coordinate 306,429 of VZQC01010551.1, read as the reverse complement.
GAATGGAATCAGTCATGAAAATTCACATTTTATAGAATTTAATTTACATGAATTTACATGACTGCCCAGATTAAGTAAATTTAGAGACAGAAAGTAGTTGCCAAGGACTGGGAGCTGGAATGCTGGAGACCTGTCTGCTAGGGGTTACACAATGTCTTTCTAGGGTAATGGAAGTGTTTTCAAACTAGTGGTGATGGATGCATAACAGAGAGTAGACCACTGAATTGGATACAAAATTGAATTTTACATTATGGTAATCTTTCTCAAAAGAGAAACATATTAAAGACATAGTGCTTAACTTTGTTTAGCTGGCATATTCCAAATCTATAATCACCTTTTTAAAAAAAACTATAATCACTTTTTTCCACATAGGACTTATGAATATATCACAAGACACTGGTATCTCCAAGAAGACCAGTGTGGGAAAAGCCGCTGTTAACAGAGAATTTTAAATTCCATTTTAAGATATGGCTCACCTCGGCTCCTTGTTGAAAAGGAGACAAGAAAAAGAAGAGAAAGAAGAATGGGAGGCTAGGAGTAAACTTCGTCAGCCTTAGACTTATGCCAGGTCTGGTCATCTGCCCCATCCCCAGAGACAGAAAGCCAAAATTCAAATTAATTCTTCTTTTATTAATAACAGATTTTTCTACTTTTGTTATTACTGTTAGAAATTTCATCAGCTCATTCAGGTTTATTGTAAAGTTTAAAAACAGTCTTCTCGTGATGCAAATAGCTATTTTATAGAGAAGATAGAGGATCACCTTTCCACTATTTACAAGAGTTCATGCGGAGAGAAATGTTGCTGAAAGAGAACCAGAAATAACACAATTAACTAGATAATAGCAACAACATGGTTCAGATGTACGAAAACATGTAGGAAGAGAAGCAGGCAGGGCGGCTCCATCTGAACTTTAACCAAAATATTAACAATTTCTGCTATTCTGTTTTCCGAAATGGCAACTCCCACACTAACAAGTATCTTTCCATGCAGACACTCCGAGTCCTGAAAACAGTAATTTACTGTGTGCTCTCCCCGCCTCAGAGAACAGCCTACACGTCTATTCTATTTGGCTAACTGCAAAACTGAGCATGAGAGGGCTGAACTCACAGTGCAAAACAGGAGACAAAGGCAGGAACACACCACATTCAGTGAGGTGACTTTATCGCATGCCTCTGTCTACTTTCAGATTCATTCGTTGCATGCAGAGCTATTTCCTAGGAGACTCCAAGGATTTACTTTCTATCTCCCCACCCCCCCCTTATATTTATTTCAAAGACAATTCTCAGAATTTTTTCTACAAATTAATAACATTATAAAATCATTCTTTTCTTTCTTAGATTTAACTGTCAGAAATAAAAGGAGTCAAATTTATCCAAGAGTACTTATAAATCAATTAAATGTGAACATGGAACACAGAGTCATTTATTGTTACCTTAGAACCAAGACAAGGGACTGGGAAACCAAGAGCAAACTACATTACAAGGAAAATGGCAGCAAGGTCAGAATCAGCCTTTGGAGTCTGTTCCCTGAAGTGTGTATTCAGATCCTGTCTTCTGTTAAAATGGACAGTTTGGCACACTCTGAAGTGTGGTCCCACTGGAAATCAGCATTGCTGATCAGCAAAGACTCATGATTCCTCAGTGTTTTGTTTGATTATTATTTGGAAAAGAGAGAAGTATTTAAAATACTGTTTTCATCCAATGATGAATAAGATTTCATTTACTGACATTTTCCAAATTCTTCTTAAAAACTTCGGTGCATGGGGAAGTAGCCCAGGCCCATGACCTTGTCTGTGTGCTCAGTCATCAGGAACAACTGTCGCCCTGCGTGATGGCACATGCCTTTAATCCTAGCACTCGGGAGGCAGAGGCAAATCTTTGTGAGTTCAAGGCCAGCCTGGTCTACAGAGTGAGTTCCAGGACAGCTGGGGCTACAGGGAGACCCTTTCTCAAAAAGACCAAAAAAAAAAAAA